>QVTF01024441.1:0-390000 GCA_003573665.1 Oxygymnocypris stewartii
GGGGGACGCAATCAAGAAGGAGCTGGAACAACAATCGGGGAGGAGGTTGAACAGGTTAACAGCTCCTCTCCCGAGCACGCCAATGTTCCATTACATGTCAAAAGCCGGTAAGCATTTTTCATGTACAGTTGTGTCCAAATCTGAGACCAAGGGGTTTGAACACTGATGCTCGGCCTTTGCATTTTTAGAGTTCCATGTATAGGGTGCTCCCTTAGAAAACAAGTGTCTAGTCAGCACTTTACACTGATCAGGATTCTCTTTATAATAATTTTAACTTCTGACACGTTAATTAAGTGTATGATTATTTCCAGGTTTATGTGACAATATTAGAGAATGATCAATGTAGTATCTGACCCTTTGGTCCTCACTGTGAACCTAAATTTCTGCACATACATTGTGTGTCAAGTTCGCACAGACATGCTAACAATCCAGGCAAGTGGCTGGAACAAGCGAAAGGCAGAAAAACCTTGACCGGACACTGGCCAAAAGATACATCAATGGTACTAACTAGGAAAATATGTATAATAACATTTTTGTTTTTAAATTGTGTCTAACATGGATATTTCTTTCGAACAGACTGTACAAAGGATTGCAGAGGCAACAAAGGACCTGGAGAAACTCACAGCTGAGTTATCTCTACAGCAAGACACAGTCCAGCAGTGGGTGTCTGATGTTCAGCAGTGGACCTCAGGTACTTTGAAAAAATTATTTGATGGCATATTTTAAAGAATCATTGGCTCTGCTTTTGTACAGGGGATCTGAAAAGAGGCTGATTGTAAACTGAAATGGGCATTAATTAATTTGTTTGTTGTCGTCCAAAGGAGCAAAAATCCAAAATGACCTGCAGAGGACTATCGAGGGGCTATATTTGGGCATCAAACAACGAAAATTTCAGCTGTATCGTCAGTCTGGTGAGAGCAGAAAAGGCCACTAGTAATGCAGATTTGTGAAAAAATGAATTCACTACTGATTTATACATAGTAAAAATAGCAAAGCCATTTATTAAAATAAAATAAAAACATCTTTTGAAGTAGGTTTACTACAAGTCAATATCCAAATGTTTCCAATATTTCTGCAAAGAAATAAAAATATAATTTCTGATAATGAATATGAAAGCTTTAGCATAAGTTCTGCCGGGAAGACTCAATCTCTACGTCACTTATTGCCTTCACATCTATCCAATCATGTCCTCATACTCTCAGCATAAAAGATTGGTACTTACGCATGTTTGAGTTCTCAGATGCTGACATAACAATTACCTCCATCCTCCCCACCACCACCAGGATGGTCCTGTCCATACCTCCCGGGGGGGTCGGCTGCGCTCCTGCCTGCAGGACATGCAGATCCGCTACCCTCGGATTATGCACTACGGACGGGGCCTACGCCGTAGTGCATAATCCAAGGGTAGCGGATCTGCATGTCCTGCCTGAAGACGAAGGCAGGAGCGCAGCCGACCCCCCCGGGAGGTATGGACAGGACCATCCTGGTGGTGGTGGGGAGGATGGAGGTAATTGTTATGTCAGCATCTGAGAACTCAAACATGCGTAAGTACCAATCTTTTATGCTGAGAGTATGAGGACATGATTGGATAGATGTGAAGGCAATAAGTGACGTAGAGATTGAGTCTTCCCGGCAGAACTTATGCTAAAGCTTTCATATCCGCTACCCTCGGATTATGCACTACGGACGGGGCCTACGCCAAATAACTTTATACATATCAGCTTGCTGGGCTGTCAATAAATGTATGCTTTGTCAAATCATATCTACCGAGTCTTTCTGTTAGAACTTGTGATGCAAAAATGATCACACAACATCTGTCACAATAATCATAACACATACATGCATATTGTGAAGGCATATTTTGTCTAAATGCACTCTCATTTTGTGTTTTCTCATTGTAGGTGGGAACAAGCGAAGGCATCAACTGAGAAGAAAGATTGTTGTTGAGAAGAAAGCCTTGGAAGTTGCCATCAATGACCACAATGCTACTGTGGGGGAAGTTGAAAAACTGCCTCCTCCCAATGAACTCCTGGCTGTGGACAACTACTCCTGGCCATGGGAATGTAAGTACTTCCTCTGAAATGCACTGAATACAAATTGTTTGATGCACACATCTTGATGTAATATGGAATCTGATGTAAAAAATGTTAAGACACTGGGCAATATGCAAAAAAAAGAATGCAGTAATTTGTAAATGGATGTGATCGAACCCCTTCGCGAAGCGTTATCCAACATTTTTATAGGAGGTTGTAAGATAACACTTTGATGTAATGTATTGCAGGTCATGGTGATATGGAGCGGAAAAAAAATGTTTTTGACAAGGTAATGCTGCTGGCTAGACTGAAAGAAGAAGAAGTTATTGTGGTTCGTGAAGTCAAGCAGCACATGGAATACATGAGGAGTGTTGCTGGACTGATTGAAGAGTTTACCTTTCAGCTCACTGAAGACACCAATGGGAAATGTAAGGACAATAAATAGTTTGTCTCTTTCTTCTATTTGCTTCTCTGGTAACCATTGGCTCATTTCTTTATATTTTAATGTCACATTCTCAGGCAGTACAGAGGGCTTAATGGAGAAAGGACGTGAGGGACTACTCTGTGTGCTGAAGAGAAGACTGTGTGAAGTTGAAGCACAACTGGCTACAGCACGCACAACATACAAAAGTATTCTTGGACTGCAAACATTGCCTTTAGATGACTTCTCTGAAGAGGAAGACTTAGAGAGTACTTCCTCAACTGATGAGGAACTGGGAGAGTAGTTATTTGGGAGATGATGTGTATGACTCTAAGAAGATGTCTTCACAGTGTGTTGAACCCAAACCTCAGTGCTGTAATAACTTGTACTGTATGTGAAACCTGAGGTTATTTTACTGCTGTTGTAAGATGTATTTGTGTTTAGAGCATGTACTGCAAATTCCTCTGAAACTGTAAAAATCCATTATGTTAGCCCATTAGTCCCCACCCTCTGCCCCAACCCAATCACTGGTGATTCACAACTGTCAAACATGACAAAATACCTTGGTCTTTTTTTTTTAGAATTACATTTTTGGTTGAAATGTATTGCGCATCCCTACATAGCTTCACTATAGTTTGTATATACTGTACCTACTGTAGTTTACATATCCTATTGTATTGTTACTCTCTCCAACAGTGTGCTATTCCAGCTTATGTTTCCACATGTTAGTATATTAATACTCTCTCTCTTTTTCTCTCTCTCACTCTCTCACACACACACACACACACTCTCACTCACGCACACACACTCACTCACTCACACACACATACATTCACTCTCGCTCACACACACAAACACGCACACACTCACTCACACTCACTCGCTCTCACACATATACACACTGGCACGCACGCACACTCACACACACACACTCTCTCTCAAACACACTCACTCATACACACACACCTACCTATCTGAAGATATATAGTCTTTATTTTGAACAGGGCATAGTCTCTTAGCTCTAGAAAACCTACTTTATTAATTTCACCCAGTAAAGTGAACTGTTGTTTCAAATATAGTCATGTCTGTTTTGTTTGATTCATGAATAATTTTCAATTAATTCAGTTTCCTGTTTTATCCCATTGTGTGAGTTGTTCCTTTCAAGTAAGTCTGTAGTAAGTATTAGGCCGATATTCTAAGGCAGGGGTCATCAACTACACTTGTCCGAGGGCCAGAACATTTCTCGGCAGACACTATCAGGGCCAGACGCTCTTGTAAAATTAAAATGAATATTGTATCCTATAAGTAATATATTATTATTTCATATATCAATTTGCCTTTGAAATGTATATTATTTTTTAGCCTTTGTCAGTGTTAACTTACTCATATTACCTGTACGATAGCAAGCCACTAGGGCGAAAACGATATTTTAGGCTTCATATTCATGGGGCTGTCAACTGCTAACGTGGGGAAGGTGATTGCCGCTGGACGAGGCGGCCAATCACAGCGAACTGACTGACATCCAGGCCAGGACTGCAGGCGCATAAGGCAGGCAATAACAGCTGTCAAGCCCGATGTTTAAAAGATAGTGTCTTTCTTTAGATAGTGATAGAAAAGATAGTGGGGTTGTTTATTTATTTATTTATTTGTATTTATTTTTACATTTTTGATAGCGGAAGTAGCCGTGGCCGTTACTATGGAGATGAGGACAGTCCGCTTTGCGTCACGTGAGCAGAGCAGTTGGCGCTCTGGTCTCCTGTTTTAGTTAAACTATCGTCATTAAACAAACATTTTTGTCTTTTCTTAGCATAGATCATATACATGCAGTATAATTATTTATTAGACAGTGTGTGATATTTGATATATTGGGTAGATATATGTTTTCACAACCCTAGCACGCAGGAACTACAACTGGGGACATTCTTATCACAGGAGGTGAATCATTTCCTCTTTTTGTACCATTTAGGTTGTACTAACCAGCAGCCCATCAGCAGTCCTCCTCCCATCCAGCCCACCATCCAGCCCACCATCAGTCCTCCTCCCATCCAGCCTACCATCAGGCCTCCTCCCATCCAGCCTACCATCCAGCCCACCATCAGTCCTCCTCCCATCCAGTCCTCCATCCAGCTCACTACCAGTCCTCCTCCCATCCAGCCCACCATCCAGCCCACCATCAGTCCTCCACCCATCCAGCCCACCATCAGTCCTCCTCCCATCCAGCCTACCATCAGTCCTCCTCCCATCCAGCCTACCATCCAGCCCACCATCAGTCCTCCTCCCATCCAGCCTACCATCCAGCCCACCATCAGTCCTCCTCCCATCCAGCCTACCATCCAGCCCACCATCAGTCCTCCTCCCATCCAGTCCTCCATCCAGCTCACTACCAGTCCTCCTCCCATCCAGCCCACCATCCAGCCCACCATCAGTCCTCCACCCATCCAGCCTACCATCCAGCCCACCATCAGTCCTCCTCCCATCCAGCCTACCATCAGTCCTCCTCCCATCCAGCCCACCATCAGTCCTCCTCCCATCCAGTCCTCCATCCAGCTCACTACCAGTCCTCCTCCCATCCAGCCCACCATCCAGCCCACCAGCAGTCCTCCTCCCATCCAGCCCATCAGCAGTCCTCCTCCCATCCAGCCCATCAGCAGTCCTCCTCCCATCCAGCCCACCATCAGTCCTCCTCCCATCCAGCCTACCATCCAGCCCACCAGCAGTCCTCCTCCCATCCAGTCCTCCATCCAGCTCACTACCAGTCCTCCTCCCATCCAGCCCACCAGCAGTCCTCCTCCCATCCAGCCCACCAGCAGTCCTCCTCCCATCCAGCCCATCAGCAGTCCTCCTCCCATCCAGCCCATCAGCAGTCCTCCTCCCATCCAGCCCACCATCCAGCCCACCATCAGTCCTCCTCCCATCCAGTCCACCATCCAGCTCACTACCAGTCCTCCTCCCATCCAGCCCACCATCCAGCCCACCATCAGTCCTCCTCCCATCCAGCCCACCATCCAGCCCACCAGCAGTCCTCCTCCCATCCAGCCCACCAGCAGTCCTCCTCCCATCCAGCCCATCAGCAGTCCTCCTCCCATCCAGCACATCAGCAGTCCTCCTCCCATCCAGCCCACCATCCAGCCCACCATCAGTCCTCCTCCCATCCAGTCCACCATCCAGCTCACTACCAGTCCTCCTCCCATCCAGCCCACCATCCAGCCCACCATCAGTCCTCCTCCCATCCAGCCCACCATCCAGCCCACCATCAGTCCTCCTCCCATCCAGTCCACCATCCAGCTCACTACCAGTCCTCCTCCCATCCAGCCCACCATCCAGCCCACCATCAGTCCTCCTCCCATCCAGCCTACCATCCAGCCCACCAGCAGTCCTCCTCCCATCCAGCCCATCAGCAGTCCTCCTCCCATCCAGCCCACCATCAGTCCTCCTCCCATCCAGTCCACCATCAGTCCACCATCAGTCCTCCTCCCATCCAGTCCACCATCAGTCCTCCTCCCATCCAGTCCACCATCCAGCCCACCATCAGTCCTCCTCCCATCCAGTCCACCATCCAGCTCACTACCAGTCCTCCTCCCATCCAGTCCACCATCCAGCCCACCAGCAGTCCTCCCATCCTACCCATCACAGAACCACCTCAGCAGAAACGCAGTAAGTTCTGCTGATATTTTCAAATAGCATATAAATCATGATTCAATTGCTAGTCGTGTTTCTTTTTCATATGTTGTTTATTCATGGCATACACGATAACCATGTTAAACATTTAATCTGTCTCTCCTTCTTAAACTGAAATAATACTCTAAATTAATAAATGTATTTAAATTTGAGGAAAAAAACAAGTGACTGATTAGTGTGAGGTGACTTCTGAGGTGTTATATATATGTAATATGTAGGTCTGGATAACTTGCCTTTCAAATATTACTAAAGGGAAATATAACGTTTCAAAATTCTGACAGGATAATTGACAGACAGATGCTGAACCAAAAACAAACTTTTGGCAAGTAAATTACTGAGGTGGTATCTGCCACAATGTGCCACCAGAACAGCTTCAATCTATGTAGGAACTGATGATGATGGAGAGCACTGTTGCACATCCAAAGTCTGCTGTAGGTGTTTGGTGCCTAATTTTTAGCTGTATAGAACTCATAGAACTCACTTCAGTCTACTGTGTATATGGACAAGCTCAGTATGTGCACACATACACATGGCTGTAACAATTCACGTCATATGCTGGTTTCTGTTAAGTAAGGGGTTGGGGGAAGGGGTTGTATTCGCTATAACAACCGCCTCGCTATACATTATCCCGCTTATTACATGGCTACCTACCAAATAAATCAATAATTTGACACAAAATATTGATTTAAAAACAATTGTATTTCTGTTTCTTATTTCTCAGTTTATTTATATGTGTTAATACATTTATAAATTAGGCCCCTGATGATCATACAAACCCCTATTCCAGTGAAGTTCCTATATTCAATGAATATACAATGAAGACAAGATATTTAATGTTCAAACTGAAAAGCTTTATTGTTTGTTTGCAAAGATTCACTCATTTTGAATGTCATGGGGCATGGGTATGCCATGGACACTAACACACCCCCATGGCTTCTTCAACTGTTTGTACATCTTGTAGTCTATAACCCTTGGTAGAGCGAAGAAGTGACCATACAGCATGTGGTTAAACAATTTCCATGTATTTCAATGAGTCCCCTGCTAAAGATTACAATCTATATCTTTCCAATTGTAATCTGACATGATATATTTGTTATTGGAATAAAAGTATTTAGACCTATTCATTTTAATAACAGCTTCACAGATACATTTCCTTAATCTCAAGAGAGATGTCTGCAAACAATAGAAAGAAGCAGAAGAATTCTGCAGCCTCAGACATGTCAACAAGGAAGAAACTGAGGGGGGAAAAATCACCCAAAGGTTATTAAGCTTTCCTAGATTTACATTTCACCATTTCAAATCAGACTTCAAATACAGTGATTCGTTTGCCTTAGTCAGATATACTTAAGTCATAAATATGTCATGTGTTGCCTGTTAAAATAATTTTTTTATACATTGATGAAAATGTATGAGGTCAAACTCGTGTATTTTTTTTGCTCTTTCAGAATGTAACCATGGGATCCTAGAAGGGGAAACTTACTACCCAGTGAAGAGGGTGATCCGCTGCAAAATGCAGAAGGTTAGCTTTACAATAATTAAAAGTCTTAGATGTACTCAGTAGCACGGAATTGCAGCACCCCAACTTAAACCCCTTAACCCCCCAAATTTTATGTTTTTTCAGGGGATCCAAATGAAGTTGGTGGAATGGGAGCCCTGTTCACTCTGGTATGTACAATTTATCATAGTTTTGATTGGAATAGCCTAATTCTTAGTACATCAAAACTTAAAGTAATAGCCTTGGCTTGTATTTGTGGGCGGCTGTGGCTCAGTGTGTCGAAGTGTCCTTGGGCAAGACACTGAACCCACACTTTCCCCCCAGTGTGTCATTGGTAGGGCTGGGCTTTAAATGGGATATGGAATTAGACCATATCGCATATATCGATATAGTTCAAATTTGCACTGTGATCCTTGCTCCAAGCAAGCTGCAGTCTGCGTCTCAGCTGTCTCAACAGCCTAGTGTACAACGTGACAAATACTCACATCAAATGTTAATGCAGAGGAACGGGACACTGCAGTTCTCAAAAGTTCATTATTTGCATGGGCTTTAAAGCCTTGCTCGGTTAAACATGTCATTCACTGCTGATGCTGTTCTAACATGCGCTTTTCTGAGCGCTATACACTCAACACGCACATGCACTAACAGCGCCTGGTTACTGGACTAAGTTATCTTTCGAGTCTTTACGCGCTAATACTGTCAAATACACAGTTTACATAAAGGAAGTTGGTTATGTCTAAACTGAAAGCAAACATAGAAAATAGAGAGAAATCTGCTTGTTAAATGCGTGTATATACAGTTTTTCACTTTGCAGACAAAATATCGGGATTACATTTTACATTTACATTTATTCATTTAGCAGACGCTTTTATCCAAAGCGACTTACAAATGAGAACAATAGAAGCAATTAGACTAACAGTAGGACAACAGTATATAAGTGCTATGACCCTTCGCAGTTCAATCTAACGCAGTATATATACACACTTTTTTTTTTTTTTTTTTTTAAAGGATAGAATAGAGGAGAAGGTGTTAGTCTTACTGGATCAAGTGCTGCCGAAAAAGATACGTCTTCAGCAGTTTCTTGAAAATGGCTACGGACTCGGCAGCTCTTGTTGAGTTAGGCAGATCATTCCACCAGTAGGGAACAGTCAAGGTAAAGGTCCGAGAAAGAGATTTTGTGCCTTTTTGAGATGGCACCACAAGACGCCGTTCACTTGCAGAGCGCAAATTTCTGGAAGGCACATAAGTCTGAAATAGTGAGTTTAGGTACAAGGGAGCAGAGCCAGTGGTTGTTCTGTATGCAAAAGTCAGTGACTTGAATTTGATGCGAGCGGCAACCGGCAACCAGTGCAAGATTGTGAGGAGAGGAGTGACGTGTGCTCTCCTCGGCTCGTTAAAGACCACTCTTGCTGCAGCATTCTGGATCAGTTGCAGAGGTTTAACAGTGGACTAAGGAAGATATAGGGAAGATTCCAGATTCGGGATATATATCATATATCGATATTCAGCCTAAATATATCGGGATATGACTTTTGGTCCATATATTGGGTGTGCCCTAGTCATTGGGTGTGTGAATACGTGGGCATCCAATCTCCAAAGCCTGTCTGCAAACAGTGCTGTATGAATGTGTGTGTAAAAGGGTGGTAGTGATGAACATTGTAAAAGTGCTTTGAGTGGTCCTAGAAAGTATAAAAGCGCTATATAAGTGCAAGTCCATTTAACATCCATAATTGCTTCAGCCACTTAACTGAAGGGGTTGTATTTGGGATAGCCATCTATTATGTGGCAAAGCTGGACGTGTGTCTATATGTGCAAAGCTCTTGCTCAAATCTAATTGAATTATAATTTGGTGCATGTGGGTACCATGAGATTAACTGGATGGATTAATTGTTTAGAATCAAAACTAAAAAATGATATGTTGCATACTGTCTAAAGTTTAAACATACACGCTAAGCAGCGCAAGGGAACGGAGATCGACTATGCAAAGCAACTAACTGAGACTGAGTTTCATTTATCAAAATGTGCTATCACATCAGGCCTGTAAGAGGGCGGACAATTTTTGGCACTGAGCTTTTAGTTCAAGTTTTACAGTGTTTGTGTATTTTATCAGTTATGTGGTGCTTAAAGGTCCCATGGCATGAAAATGTCTCTTTATGAGGTATTTTTAACATTAATATGAGTTCCCCTAGCCTGCCTATGGTCCCCCAGTGGCTAGAAATTTTGATAGGTGTAAACCAATCCTGCTCCGCTTTTGAGAAAACAAAAGCTCAGACGGGCGAATCTGGAATCTTCCCTATATGTCGTCATACAGGGAAAGGTTACCTCCCCTTCTCTGCTTTACCCGTACAGAGAATTTGTCCCGCCCATGAGAAAATGAGCAACGCAAACACGATATTGTTTTTTCCTCGAGAGACATCATGGCTTGCAAACGAGCGAAGCATGGCAGTTGCTCAGTGTTTGTAGGTACAAATGAACACAAAAGTATTTTTTTTAGTTCCTTCATCCGAGCCTCTGAAGAACAAGTGGGTAATCTGAATTTCTGATGTGTAATTGTTCAAGTTCAGACATAATCTTTCTCTCAAAATCGTTCAATACTGTTTATGCATCAGTAAATCAAGCCAGTGAGTGACTAAAATATCAATTTCACATTGTTTCTCTTGGTAGGATGAAAATAATCTTATTTAAACTGTGATTAAAATATATACAGAAAGCGATCACAGAACAATCCCTTTCCAATCGCCCAAGCTGTCAATCACACAGCGCGAGCCAAAACTCGTTATGAAATCAATGACGCTGTTACACTGCACAACGAAGCTCTTACTGTATTTACCTCATGTTTGCATTGGTGAAATCATTAGTGAGAGTGCAGAAACTGCGTTGCAATGATAAGATCTTCATTCACTCGATCATTAGACTGTCATCTGCTCAATGCTCATCACTGCAACCTTTTATGTGAAGGGAATAGATCTAAATACTTAAAAAACTTCTCATGGTTCGTTAATCTTGAGAGCTAGTAAAAATGTATAATAGCTGTAATAGTAAAAGTATTCGAGAGAGATCCACATCTAATGCTGGCTATTTCATATGCAAACATGTCAGTCAATCACAGCAGTGGGCGTTTACACTGAAGTCTCACACAGACATGCCCCTTCAAACAGAACATTCAAATCAGAGGCTATAATCACACTAGGAAAAATGCCTTTTATTGCTAAATTATGACAATTTTTCAACTAAAAAAACATCATTATAAGGACACCCCAGGAAACATTATAAAATAATAAAATAATCCATGTCATGGGACATTTAAGGCAGATAAACCTGACTGCCATAATTGTTGTTGTATAGACATATGTTGTTTATAATCACCAATTTATTCTGAGCAAGGATTTCCTTTTTTGGGATGCAAAAGTAACACACATTGGTTTAAGGCATTTACAAAAGTCAAAAGACTTGGGAGGTCTTTCATTACCAAATTTTCAAGACTATTATTGTGCAGCAAATTGCAGAGGTCTTTTACAATGGATACTTTCAGAGCAGAGGTATATGATTTCAAATAAATGGCTACACCATTGGTAATGCATATTCAAACCTTAACCAAAATATTATTTTGGTTATCAGGTTACTGTAAGTTTATAAACCTACTGAATGAAGGGGTGGCTTGCTGTTCCTCATTGCCCTTAACCTTTTCATGTTTGTTTTGAATTTAATTCATGGCTGATGTAAAGACCTAAATTAATAACAATCTCTTTTTATTACAGTGGGAAAACTTGGCCGCCACAGTGGGTGACGGAGGAGAACACCACAAATTAAGGACAATCCCATTGTTTTGTTCCATAAGCTATGTTGTTATACAGAATATTAAAAAAAATTCAAAAGCCTGAAAGACTCCCACTTTGTAGCAAACCAGAGAACACATGCTGTGTTTGCAAAAGCTTGGTCATCTCTCTCCTTCACACACACACACACACACACAGACACACACACACACACACACACACACACACACACACACACACACACACACACACACACACACACACGTTGCGTTTCCATGTTTTATGGGGACTTTCCATAGACATAATGGTTTTTATACTGTACAAACTGTAAAAACATCACTTAGTCTGATTTATAAGCTGGTTTCCTCATGGGGACCAAAAAATGTCCCCACAAGAACAAGGATTTTGGATATTGCCATCCTTGTGGGGACATTTTGTCCCCATAATGTAGGGTTTACCAGGCCACACACACACTCACACAGTCATGTTTCCATGTTTTATGGGGACTTTCCATAGACATAATGGTTTTTATACTGTACAAACTGTATATTCTATCCCCTTACACTGCCCCTATCCCTAAACCTACCCATCACAGGAGACATTCTGCAATTTTACATTTTAAAAAACATCACTTAGTCTGATTTATAAGCTGGTTTCCTCATGGGGACCAAAAAATGTAAATTTTGTCCCCATAACGTAGGGTTTACCAGCCCACACACACACAGATAGATAGATAGATATTGCATACTGCATACTTCCAATAATATAAATACAATTAATTAACCTCCATGCAGAGAAAAACTTGATCATACACCAGAAATAAGTTATTACTAAGACCAGACACGTGGTGGCAGCACTGAGTGTCATAAGAAACGTCATCAGTGGAACGCTACCTGGCTATTTATTGAAATATCGTGATCGAGGAGTAATACCACAAATAACACCCACGAATAACACACCATATTCTTGGACTAACAATGATTCCAAGCTAAAAGTTCTTCTTCTTCTTCTTCTTCTTCTTCTTCGTGGGGCCTTGACGCGTCAACACCCACCCATCAATGAGATCGCACCACACAGGACGTTAAATGCACAGAGGATCCGGTAGATTTCAAGCGGACCGATCGTAACTTGTCACTTTGTCAACATTAGTTTCTCCCGCTGCCACGGATTAATGTGTTGATCAGCAAATCAATCTCAGACATATACAACTCCGCATATAGTGGGCGGGGATGGCAAGTATGTGGAATCTGGGGCCACGTCTATGCTAGGCGATAGCAGCGTCCATAGCAACCAAAACGTATCAGTTTCACATTATTCTGGCGAGAGCTGAAAAATCTTCGCAACAACGACCAAGCGAGTGATTATGTACATTCACTGAGTGAATATTATGAAAATAAAATATATATTTCTCGCTAGAAATGTAATCAAAACTTATTTTTATGCAGAAACTAACTCAAAATATAGATTTTTGCACTAAAAATGAGAGAAATGTCCGCCATGTTTTTTGTTCTCACGGCCGGTATCTTGAAAGTCTTGACTTGTCTTGGTAGTCTTGACTTTTTACAAGTCTAGACTTGTAAGCACTGGTATTCTACAACCCCCTATACATCTTGAGAACAGATTTGAAGCATTGATGAATGTGGATGAGGAATCCCAAAATATGACAAAACTCGGATCGAATCAGCCAGCAGCTAACATTGCTACTAATAGGCGCTCAAGGTCGAGCAGACAGCGGCATTCAGCTCAGAGCACAGCCGAGCCCAGGACTCTGATAGTGGGCGACTCTATTATTAGAAACGTCAGTAGCAGGACTGCTACTACCTGCTGCTTTCCTCAAGCAACCGTTTCTGACGTGAACAAGGAACTTCGGAGCATTGTGATGAACCACAAGACTGCAAATCGAGTCATCATCCATGTGGGTAAGAATGATATACGGAAAAGGCAGTCAGAAATGCTAAAGCAAGATTTCAGTGAACTCTTTGAAACACTTAAAAGACTAGACGTTCAGTCGTTCATCAGTGGACCACTCCCAGCAAGGGGAACTAACATGTTTTCACGGTTGCTTGGGCTGAATACATGGCTACAAAGAACCTGCAGTATAAAAGGAGTCAACTTCATCGACAACTTCAATATTTTCTGGGGCCACAGACAGCTGTTCAAACTGGATGGGCTCCACCCAAACAAACTTGGTGCAAGAGTGCTAAAAGACAATTTCTATTTCTCCCTCCGTCATCCTTCAGTGGTGTGTGCCAATCCACTCATACACTCACCTGGACAGAATATGAGTGACCACAGGACTTCATATCAGCCTCCGAGTCATTATGTGGTTGAAGAATCCCACAAGGATACTGATAACGCCACACAGCCAAAACAAGCACTGCTCATGGACATCCCGGCTGAGCCCTGCCCACAGAGCTCATCACATGCAGACTGTGACGTATTACAACAGCTCCAAGACTCAGCACCCAAGGATGACTTTCTGGAAAACAGCCTGGGAAGCCAGGACAACACATCACAGTCACCGGAAACACCAGAGCTAGAGCCCCGCTCACCAGACACACTATCCCTCTCTCCAGCATCTCCACTTCTAAGCTTTTCACAGAAAATGGAGGAATTGGTGTATGCTGGGACCAAACTCTCTGCAAGTCCCCAGATATCAACTAAAAAACGGCGGGCCCCCCAACCACCAAAGACTGCAGGCTCAGCTCTCCCGCCTCCTCCTGTGAGAGCTCTCCGACCGCTGCCACAACGCAAGGGCCCAAACCCTCCTCCATCTGCTGTAGGTGAACCAAAGACAACTGATAACAGCTCTCAGTGATATGTGTCGGGTCCCCGCTATACTAGCAGCAACATTCACAAATGTTTACAAAACAAGCGGGAACCCAGTGTGCCTGTAGCCTTCTCTATCTCTGTTTTATCACGTGAAAGAAGGTCTAAGGCCTTCAAAAGGCGTACGGCTGACCCATCTAATCTGCGGCCTGTTATGCATCAGTCTAAGATTGCTGTAGAGACAAAATGTAATTCCATCAAGTTAGCATTTTTAAACACTCGCTCACTAAAAAATAAATCATTTGTGATCAATGATTTAATAACCACAAACAACCTGGATTTTATGTTTCTAATTGAAACATGGCTAGAAGACAACTGCAGTGCAACAGTCCTCACTGAAACAGCCCCTCCTAACTTTAATTTTATAAGTGTCTGCAGGACTGTTAGGAGAGGTGGAGGTGTAGCTGCTCTGTTTAAAGATGTTTATCAATGCAAGCAAGTGTCATTTGGTCAGTACTTTCTTTTGAATATCTAGGTATTGTGCTGAAAGGTGCCCCACGCATTCTGTTTATTATTATTTACAGGCCCCCAAAATACTCCCCAGTCTTTGTTGAAGAGTTCACAGAACTGTTATCAATGATTTCCTCAGAGTTTGACTGTTTTGCTATTGCAGGGGATTTTAATATTCACATAGACAATGCTGAAATCAAAACTACAAAAGAAATTGTAACTGTTTTAAACACTTTTGACCTTATTCAGCATGTGCACGGACCCACACACAATCATGGACACACTCTAGATTTACTCATAAGTAGAGGTCTAAACATTTCATCCATTGTCATTAAGGATGTAGCTCTGTCTGATCACTTCTGTATTTTCTTTGATATATTGATCTCTGTCACCACTGAATCTAGATCTGTCTCTGTCAGAAAGAGATGCATTAATGAGAACACTAGTGTGCTATTTATGAAGGCAATATCTTTAACACCGAGCATTTCTGCAGACACTGTTGATCTTCTCCTGGATTCATTTGACTCAAAAGTTAAGAATGTTATTGATGATATTGCACCGATAAAGGTCAGCAAGAAGAATGGCAGACAAAAATCATTTTGGAGAAAATCAACAGCAGTTCAGAATATGAAAAGACAATGCAGAAAGGCTGAGCGGATGTGGCGGAAGACGAAACTAGAAATACACTATAGCATCTATAAAGACAGCCTTCATGCTTTCAATTTGGAACTAGCCACAGCTAGACAGACCTTCTTCTCAAACCTTATAAACAGTAACTTAAACAACACTCGCACTCTTTTTGCTACTGTTGAGAGACTGACAAACCCCCCAAGTCAGATTCCCAGTGAAATGCTGTCTGACAGCAAATGCAATGAGTTTGCTTCCTTCTTTTCAGAGAAGATCAGTAATATCAGGAAGGAGATTGGCACATCTTCCTGTAATACAGAGGTCACACAGATTCGACAGCAATCTCAAAAAGAAGTGACTATGTCTGGTTTTAAAACAATTGATAGCAAAATTTTGGAAGAAATAGTACAGCATCTTAAATCGTCAACCTGCTATCTTGACACACTTCCCACATCTTTTTTCAAAAGTGTGCTTAACTGTTTAGAAGCAGATCTCTTAGAAGTGGTAAACACCTCACTTCTTTCTGGGACTTTTCCAAACTCCCTGAAAACTGCAGTTGTTAAGCCCCTTCTGAAAAAGCGCAATCTTGATAACACTGTGTTGAGCAACTATAGACCAATATCAAATCTTCCTTTCATAGGTAAGATTATTGAAAAGGTAGTTTTTAATCAGCTGAACAACTACTTAAACTCAAATGGATACCTGGATAATTTTCAATCTGGTTTCGGCGTGCATCACAGCACAGAGACAGCACTCATTAAGATAATAAATGATATTCGCTTTAATTCTGATTCTGGCAAAATATCAGTGCTGGTACTACTAGATCTTAGTGCTGCGTTTGACACTGTTGATCATAACATACTTCTAGAGAGACTGGAAAACTGGGTCGGGCTTTCTGGGATGGCACTCAAATGGTTCAGGTCATACTTAGAAGGGAGAGGTTATTATGTGAGTATAGGAGAGCATAAGTCTAAGTGGACGTCCATGACATGCGGAGTCCCACAAGGCTCTATTCTTGCACCACTCTTGTTTAGCCTGTATATGCTCCCACTAAGTCAGATAATGAGGAAGAACCAAATTGCCTATCACAGCTATGCTGATGATACCCAGATCTATCTAGCCTTATCTCCAAATGACTATAGCCCCATTGACTCTCTCTGCCAATGCATTGATGAAATTAACAGTTGGATGTGCCAAAACTTTCTTCAGTTAAACAAGGAGAAAACTGAAGTCATTGCATTTGGAAACAAAGAGGAAGTTCTCAAGGTGAATGCATACCTTGACTCTAGGGGTCAAACAACTAAAAATCAAGTCAGAAATCTTGGGGTGATTCTGGAGACAGACCTTAGCTTTAGTAGTCACGTCAAAGCAGTAACTAAATCAGCATACTATCATCTCAAAAACATTGCAAGAATTAAATGTTTTGTTTCCAGTCAAGACTTGGAGAAACTTGTTCATGCCTTTATCACCAGTAGGGTGGATTATTGTAATGGTCTCCTCACCGGCCTTCCAAAGAAGACCATTAGACAGCTGCAGCTCATCCAGAACGCTGCTGCCAGGATTCTGACTAGAACCAGAAAATCTGAGCATATCACACCAGTCCTCAGGTCCTTACACTGGCTTCCAGTTACATTTAGGATTGATTTTAAAGTACTTCTACTCGTTTATAAGTCGCTCAATGGCCTAGGACCTAAATACATGTCAGATATGCTCACTGAATATAAACCTAACAGACCACTCAGATCAGTAGGATCGAGTCAGTTAGAAATACCAAGGGTTCACACAAAACAAGGGGAGTCCGCTTTTAGCTATTATGCCGCCCGCAGCTGGAACCAGCTTCCAGAAGAGATCAAATGTGCTAAAACATTAGCCACATTTAAATCCGGTCTCAAAACTCATCTATTTAGCTGTGCATTTGTTGAATGAGCGGTGTGCTACGTCCGAACTGACTGCATTATTTTATGTATAATCCTTTTCTATTTAACTGTTTTAAATTTCATTTTAAATCAATGTCTATATCATTTTAAATTTCCTTATTTTATTATTTTTAACTCCTTGTTTTTATTGCTGTGAATGATTATTTCACTTTCTTTTATGTAAAGCACTTTGAATTACCACTGTGTATGAAATGTGCTATATAAATAAACTTGCCTTGCCTTGCCTATATGAACCCAGTGGTGGTCAGTAACGAAGTAAAACAACTTCGTTACTGTACTTAAGTACATTTTTCAAGTATCTGTACTTTACTGGAGTAGTTTTATTTTGAGTAACTTTTACTTTTACTTCACTACATTCCAAAGCATAAGATCTTACTTTTTACTTCACTACATTTCATAAAACATATCGTTACTCCTTATAATACATCACGTGCTCCGAGACGCAGAAGCGTTGTATGATTCATGAACAAACTGATTCTTTTCAATGAACCTCGGTTCGCAAATCGCAACAAACGATTCATTCACGAACTGCAATGATCCGATTGCAGCTGTTCTCGAGTCGAAAACTCACTGATTCAAATGATCCGTTTAGAGCGAGTCTCCTTTAGTGAACTGAACTCACGAGTAAAGAACCGGGAGATCTTGTGTGTGCGCGCGCGCGCGCAGGCGCGCAACAGCTGCTGCGAAAAGTAAGTTACTAATGTCGGATTTGTTGGATTAATTATTGTAACTGAAAATAATATTTAGGTCAAAACTGTCAGTTGTTTGTGAACTAAATCTGCTGTAAAGGGTGATCTATTTAAGCCCACTGAAATGCTTGAATGCAGACAGACCAACATCAGTGTCTCTAACGTTATGTTTTAGGTCAAAAAACACAACATTAAAATAACAGCGATTAAATAAAATAACTCACACACGTTCATATTCCGCGGCTGTAACGTTAGCAGTTTTATTAAAATGCTATGCATTTAGACCTATGTGACGTCTGTTTTTATAGTTTATCAACAGTATACATTTTTATATTGTTTAGATCAACTAGCCGAGTAGACAGATATGAATGTTTATTCATAACCATACTGAAAATAAGTAAATATTGTTAGCTGATGCTAGCTGTCTAGCTAACAAGCTTGCTGGTGCTAAGTTGAGGAAATTTTTAGATATAAAGTCCAAATATCTTTATTCAGCCACCTAGATAGATTCCATCTGAGGGAAAAAGAAAGGATCACAGCAAATTTCTGAGTGATAAAAAACCTAGTGTTGGGCAGCTAGTGATAAAATCTGGTGTTAATTTACAAATATGATATGCTTTATCACTTGTTTAGTGATAATGCATAGTGTTTCCTTTGGGTGTTCACACATAATCAACATCTGCGCATGTGCAGAGCATTTTCAATCTCCCCGCACATCATATGCTCGTCATCGGTCTCCATGACTCCATCATCTTTTAAGGATTTGCCTGCACACAACGGTTCCAAGCAAGGTATTGTATTATTAACTTATCAACTTGTGATTTATTTATGAACTTGTATCATCACTAAAGCAAATTGAATTAACTTTATATTATACTGTTTGTGTGAAAAATAACATGGGTGCGATTAGGCCATTAGATATGTATCACAAGATTAATAAACAAAGTCAACACTGCATAATCTTCTTTAATTAAGTATTAAAATAAGCATTAAAATATCATAATATTGATCATTAGTAACGTATGTGGTTGACTTAACTCTGTCAGCATTCTTTACCTCAGTTTAATTTCGCGCGCTTTTGATTCGCCGTTCATCTTGAGTTTAACGTAACGTTACCATTTCACGGCCTAAACTAAGATGTAAAAAATTGTAGCTCCATTATAAAGGATGTTTTAACGTATAGTAAATGATAAGACACTGTACTATTATCCACTCTCCCGTAGGACAGCACCATGATATGATTTATAGTTGTAAATCTGTAACAGTATTTAGTGCTTTTGTGTGAATATAAAGTTTGAATTGTTTTGACAATTGGCATAGGCAAGTGACAGTAGATCTTGCTGTAGGCCTAATATGTTTGTGGGTATTAAACAGAATCTGTAGGAAAACACAAAGTGACCTGATTATATTGAGTCAGTTAACTTGGTTGGCTTTTTCCTATGGAGGATAAGCACCCACTGGCAAACACATAAACTAATGCCTGTGCCCACACTGGAATGTTGTCATATTTATTTGGTGAATTAAAATCTTATTAGTTTTCTGTTTGAATTTGTATTTTTATGTCATTTTTGTTTGTATAAAATGTCATTCAAGTTTGTTTACCTTTTACAGGTCGGACAGTAAAGGCAAGAACACAATACATGGACACTAGAAAATATGTAAAACTCAAAGAGCCATGCTTTTTGGAGTTTGTCACTGAAGGTAAGTCTGTAAATTAAGCTATATTATACAGTAAATGCACAAAGTACTTTGATGTCTTAATGATTAATACAACATTTTGGGTAGTAATGAAGTTATTGTTTTACAGCAAAAAAAGCATTTGCCATTCGAGAACAGACACCTGTTAAGGTAACGGATGACACTTCTACAGAAGTGGACGTTGATGTATTTCCCGAACTTGTTGCTGAAAGGGGCATGTGCTTTAGTTTACATACTAATGATGGTAATTGTGTTTATACTTTTTTGGTCTTATTTTAAAATTGTGTGGATGTTTACATTTTTGCAAGTAATATTTTGATATACTGTATACAGATTCCACTTCTGTACATGAGTTGTCCCCCCCTTCTGACTGATGGGAAATCTGTCAGCAAGTCTTCAACCTTTACTGAATGCAATGAAAGCAAGAAAACTTCTGCATTCCCTTCTAAGAGACCCAGACTGGATGATTCCAAGCATCTCACCATGTATGCATAGTGAACAAAGACAATTTAAGGAATATTTCTTTGTTTGATGCACAGATGTCCTATGGTGCCGACTCATTTTTCTACATAGTTGCAAAAAATGAACTTGTTTGAAACACTCAGTAGAGATTTATGTGATTATTTAGCCTATAAAGGAATAGTATATTTTATCAGAATGAATGTGTATGTTCAAACCAGACACTGTTTAACATTGATGAGTTAGATGACATGTTAAATTGTTGTTGTATTTTCAAATGAAATATGTTATTACAGTGTATGTTTACTTGTTAAAAGACTTTCTTTGAGTCAACTTCTATTGAAAATGTCCATGCAGATTATTTGACAAAGTATATCAACATGTACAGATGTCCTATGGTGCTGACTCATTTTCTACATTTTTACAAAAAAAATGAATTTGTTTTAAACTCAAAAATTTATATTTGTAAAGAAATTATCATAATGAATGTGTATTTTGATACCAGTGTTAAGATGATATTGCATTGGAGACTAATATAGCTATTTTATTAAATTGTATGTTTGATATATTAAAATTAATACATTTACAAATAAAAACATTTTCACTTGTTTTTTTGAAAAATATCCTTTTTTAAATTTCATCTGCATTACTATTTTTAAATAAGTATTTACATTAAATCAACATTTAAAAAAAAAATACACTGGGGTTGTGTGATTAAACACCATAAAGTGTTAAATGTATACTTATGGGTAATAATTTCTCAACACCTTGAGTGATTAAAGAAACACTATCATAGTGTTTGAATAATAAACACTTTTGCCAGTGTTGCTTTAACACTAGCAAAGATGGACCTGTATGTTCACCCGGAAAGTGATAAGTTTAACACCCATGGTGACAAATCTCCCAACATATTTTTGCTGTGATGTGATGTTCAGAACGTAACTACAGTAATTATCAGAGTGAAAAGTGATGCCCTCTGGGGGCATTTGGCCAGGGGTGTTTTTACACCACAGACAAGGTTTGAGAAGAAAAAAATCATTATGAAAATATAATTAGATTTTCCTTAAAATGTTCTTCCTAATTTCAGGCCTAATTCTCATGTCATATATAACTGACGTTCTGCAAAACAACAAGTTCTAAAACACTTTTTTCTTACTGGTGAAGAGTAGATGGTGAAATCTGTTTTCTCTCAGGTACATGGCAGTGTAAGCTTCACAGTGAACATTACTACATCACTCTCATCAACATAGTCCATATCAACAAAATATATATCTTGACTATATAGTGGTTATTTTGGGAAAAACCCAGGTATTTGGGGCAGTAGGATTATACAAATATGTGCTAATATAAAATTAAATAAAGTAGTCTATATAAAATTGCAAAATAAATCTGTCTATCAGTACTTTTTTACTTGAGTACATAAAGAATTGAGTACTTTTGTACTTTCACTCAAGTAAAATTGAAAAAGCAGTACTTTTACTTTTACTGGAGTAATATTTTATTATACCTATCTGTACTTTTACTCAAGTACTTGATCTGTGTACTTTGCCCACCACTGCTGTGCAGTGCCAATACACAGTGGATAGTACGTCACTCAAGCCGGTAATCTGATAAAAGAGCTGGAGGCGATCAGTCAAGCCAAGTGTCAGGAGGGCTACGGATCACTGTCTCATCCAGAATATCAATGACTGGAAACCTGTATGCATTTCTGACCCACAGAAAAAGCTGAAACAGCCTTGTTTTCCTCCGTGTCATATATTTTCATGCTTAAATTGTCTACATCTGTGATTTATCTGTGATCAGTGAATTATCTACTTCTATATTTTTACTTTAATTTGAATTGTATGTTACTGTAAGCTAAGCATCTGAGAATTGTCCTTAAAGTTTCTGTTATATTTGTCAGTGGTTCTGAACTTGTTGTGCTACCAAAGCTGCATATCATACAAAACAAAGATGTAGCTCAAATTAATCACTTTAATGTATTTATAATTTATGAAGGGACTGAATGTTTGATTTTCAGACAACCACTGCTGCAAATGAACCCATATTAAATGTATTGTAAGTCCTATTTACTTTCATAATTCAGTTCAGATTTTTATAAAATAAACTATTAAACTATAAACTATTAATATCCATAATAGCTTGAAAGCATAATAGATACATTTACACCAAAATACTAAATTTGACGAGATACGCTAATGTTTGACATAAACAACAAACGACATAAGGAGTGTAGTGTTGTCACCTCCCTTTTACAGTTTTTTTCTAGAGGGAAAATCAGGAAATTGACAAGAAAAAAACACTATATAGCACTATATCCAAATATAGCACTATATCAATAACACTAAACCAGTGCAGATATATTATATTCTTAATGGCACACAGAACTGATACTATCTGATACATCAAAGCACACAGACAATTATTAATTCCTACAATCAAGTTTATCATACCTGTTGCTCTTTCTGTCCAATGTGTACCTAATTTTACCTTCCAACTCTTGCCTGTATACAGTGGCTGCAAAAAGTCATTTAGGCCCTCAAAGCAAACGTAACACCTGAATGTCACTGCATTAGGTGCACTACTAGAATCTGCAAACAAAAGTTGGTAGATATTGTCTGAGCCGTTGTCTAATGGCCTTTAAACAACTGGTGTAAAGCATACTACCACTTTCCTGAACAGACATTCAGTAGATTATTTTTTGTCACAAATTTGTAATACTCAGATACACTAGCCAATATTTACACTATTAAATGTATAAATGTATATATAATAGATAATTTTATGTGCCATGTATATGTAGAAAATCATATTCCAGAGCCCTCATTTATCAACAGTGCGTACGCACAGATGTGTGCGTAATGAGTGCGTAAGAACAGTTTCACATAAAGTTTAGGATTTACCAACTTGTACTTATGCGTAGAAATGTGTGTAAATATAAGTACACCTCTGAACATGCTTATGCAGATAATCTAGTAGTAGAATAGTAACACTAAACATAAAAACGCATTTAAGAGTGGCACAGTATGCATTAAGCAATCCACATATGCCCTGCGGTTCCTTTCATTATAAAAAAAACAACTAAATTTATCTTTTTTTTTTTTTTTAAACAGACAAGTTGCATAATTGGTGTCAAACCATTTAAAAGACAGCAGTGACAAATGTTTGTCTCAGTGCAGTGGCTTATCTTGCGTCATTGGAAGACTTGGCAAACAATGTGCTCCACAGGGATTTTCAAAAATCGTACCGATCTGCTGGGCGAGAGCAGAGTAGCTTCTAAGTAGGGGTTAGGGTTTCAATCACGGGATTTTTAAAGGGAAGTGTTGTCACCATATATGGTTCAATTGGAGGCGTTTCCAAATACAAATGAACGCGAACCAGCATGGTACTTACACACATGTGAGATTTATCAACAATGATCACTTACTGGTGTGCGTAAGAACTGCGTGCGCACGTTTGATAAATACGGATTTTCTTGTACTTAGGCACGTTCTAAATTTAATTTGTAGAACAAAATATAGAACCCTTTCTACACACTGTTGATAAATGAGGGCCCAGGAATATCAACTTTAGATATATTTAATACATTGTGTTAAAATAGCTATACTTCAGTAACATTATAGTGTCAGTCTGTTGTTTGCAATAAATGCATCAACTCGTTTCACAGAAAACATGTTTTCCCCACATTTGCACCAGTCCCAAGGTCAGATGTTGGGTAGATGATGGTCATGTTTGTGTCGGTTTTTATTCTTCATTTCAGGTGCTGGTGAGATGTTACTATTGGTAAGCTGGGGAAAGTATTGAGGCTGGAAAACAAAATGTATCTCAATGAATAACCAATTAATAACCAACTAATGTTAAGAGAGCAACATGTACAGTATAACAAGGTTAGAAACCCAACTTCAAATTAAGTTTCTCTTCAGCAGTTCAAAAATCTTAACGAACACTTTTAACTTGTGTGGTGACTGTTTTTATAACTTAACATCAATAAATGTTTCCTTATTTCATGCATATAATGGGCTTTTGAGTTTGACTGAGATACTTTTGCATGGTTTTCTGTGTTAGGCTGGCCAGACAGTGGAAGAGTTTAAGCCTGATTTTAGCGATCTGGGGAGCGTGGCCTGATTAAAAAAATCCTCAACTGTGTGGTGTCATTACGATTTTTTAACTGCTCCCGATCGAGTCGAAGCATCCCCGATCTCAAATCGTAAATATAAAACATGTTTGATATTTACGACTCTTGATTGGGTTGACTCTGACGTGATACCCATGATAGCCAATGAAAGCGAGCAAGCTTCTTGTAAAACAAAACTCATGCCAGGAGAACCAGCTGACGACGTTGATCATCGTCCATTTGTTTTTCTTTGCATTTATAAAAGCATACTACAATTGGCAGGTGTGTGGATGCGCGGCCTGGCCAAATCATGTAGTGTGTGCATTCAGAGGATTATAATGCTAGATGTCAGTTGCAACTGTCTTTAAGTATGTGGTCTCCACTAGTTTTGAGCGTTAAACACACTGCACGATTTTCGGCTGTCCTAGAGGAAAGATTGGCATCGTGAAACAATCATGGCGATGTCTGTGATCGTGGCTCCTAATCGTTGCTCTTATGTCGTACAGTGAGAGAAGTTCAAAAACTGTCTTTTCATGGTCTTACAACCAAAGATAGC
Source organism: Oxygymnocypris stewartii (assembly GCA_003573665.1). NCBI lineage: Eukaryota > Metazoa > Chordata > Actinopteri > Cypriniformes > Cyprinidae > Oxygymnocypris > Oxygymnocypris stewartii. The sequence goes on from QVTF01024441.1 coordinate 24,763, forward strand.
CTACAATACAGCATGATCGTTGTGTTTGCTGCTACGATCCACGTTTACTGACCAATCAATAAAAATATGACATGAAATCAACACGACATGGCACTAAAACATGAAACTGCTTACCTTAAGCTCTTATGTCATCCTCTTTCACCACTTCCACTTTTTTCAGCACACATAAAAACTATAACTGCTAAAGTGTGATTTATCATGCTCTTTTTGTTTACCACTAGCGCATGCCATAGAAACAAATATAAAACTCTTAAAAAACTCTTCTATAGAAACGTGCATCGAATCGTACGAGTCAATAGCTGTCATCATCGTACAGTCTGCACACACGTCGTAGCCAAGTTTATTAGATCCATGTCGCACAGTGTGACATACAGTGATATGATTGCTAAAGTCGTGCAGTGTGTTTTGGGCTTTAAAAGCGGTTAAGATTTGAAAAGTGTCTAGTGTGTCCCAGGCATTAGTCCGTGTACCCTTCATCCCTTCATCCATATTTGCCCTTATGTTTTACACCGGTGTCTTGTTAATTATTGTTTAGTGTTTCCCTGTGTATTTAAGCCGTGTATTTTCTTCAGTTCACTGGTTACTTATTGTCATGTATTTAGTGGTTGTTCTGTTATTCAGTGTTCTGAGTTTTGTTGAATACATATCTACTTTGCTACGCTTAGATCCTTTCTCACCTTTACTTTGCAGCCATTTGTAACACAGGGCAAATTAGCATGAGACCGCAATGCCATTAAAGCATGATTTACTAACATTTAACTGTTGCAAACCTGTACTTTTTTAATACTTTCCTCCCATACATTTTGTATCTGATAGAGAAAATTCTACAAATGCATATACAATAAAGCCAGCCGCATTTATAATTATGCCTACGCCTTTTCATTGCTAATTTTTCACTGCATGTGTTTAGTAGTCCTGACAGTAGTTTTTAATGTTAAATGAGGGTTTGTGCTAGTTCAAGCTTTTAGTAAATCTGGCCCTTAATGTGTCAAATGTAAGTTCCAATTAGTTGCATGCTGTTCTTACCTGATCATCAACGTCTTTAAAGCTTTAACCAGAACATTTAACCAGTTTTTTTGTGATCAATTGTTGCAAGAGAAAATGACCACACATTCTCAAAGAAACATTTTAGGTTTTTGGGGTTTTATCTTAGGTGTTTGTGATATGTGAGGAAGTGTTTCTTCTTCTAAACCTGAAGACTTGCATTTTTCAAAAGTCCATTATTCTGTAATACATGTCAATTTGTGTGAATTAACTGAGTGTCTTAAACTTGGGTCTCAGAACTGATTTTCCATTTCTTGCTATTAACCTTATTTTTGTTCAATGTAGATTCATACCGCGGGAGCTCTGCGTCTCGTGCCTTTATCATAGCGTCTTGGGAGACGATCAGTTTCTCTGCCCCATCCCGTTCCCCCATCCTCCTGGAAGTATGGCAGCTCTAAAAGCTCTTCACACGACATCCTGCCAGATGGATCCATTACTAGACAGGACTATAAAGACACACAAACACATACATTTATTCAGACCTTATGTGCGACATCCACCAGTATTATTACACAAGTAGCCCACAAATAAAAGGTTACACTTTATTTTGATAGACCACTTTAGACATTCTACTAACTATAAGTAACTGTGTAACTACATGTCAACTACATGTTGACTAATTATCATTAATTTGCAACTACATGACTACTAACTCAGTAGGGTAGGTTTAGGGTTTGTAGAGTAAGTTGACTTGCAAAGTTTTTCATAGTATGTTGTGGACCCACCAAAACGTATTACTCTTCGCGCTTGAATGGACACATACACACAAAGTTATGTTAAAATACCCATTTTATGCAAGTATGCTGTTGGTTATGTCTTAAGTGAACGCAAATAGCTGAGAAAGAAACCGAATGTGTGTCAGTATAAAGTCCGTGCATTTTCCCTTAAAGAGACAGCAGCCTATAAATACCTGCTTCTGTCTGCTAATCAAACAACACCACAGCTTTTACAAAGATTAATCTGTATTTAACTTATACAGTGAGAACTATTGTGTAATCTTAAACTTAATTATTACATTTCTGCACCTGAATACTACTGAATACTAATTTATTTGTGACTGTGTTATGTTGTACTCATCTATGCTTGTAATTTGAGTATTTTTTCTTGTTTTATTACTGACTTTAATAGTTAAAGGGATAGTTGACCCAAAATTTTAAATTCTGTCCTTAATTACTCATACTCATGTCGATCCAAACCAGTATACATTTGTTTATCTGCGGAACACAAATTAAAGTATTTTTTGATGAAATCTGAGAGCTTTCTGACTGTCTATATAGACCACAATGCAACTGAAATGTTCCCAGATCCAGAAATGTAGTAACGTAGTTTTACTGTTACTTTCTATTTTCTTTCTTGCATTTGTTTGTAAATAGAACAACGGCTTTCGGCAAGAAGAAGCTATTTGTTATCTGTATTGCTTGTTATATCTATTGTGCTTAAGTGCTGAACTGTCCTACTGTAGTTTTGATTTAAGCTTTTCACATTCTGCGGCTTTTGGTTTTTTAGTTATAAAGGAGAGTACAGCTGTATTTACTCAAGCTTTGATCAGCCGTATATTTAACTAGAGTCCGAAAGCACCAGCCCTCATGGGAAGCCCTCTTCAGGTAAGATTTGCAAGTCTACCTGCACTTTGTTACTATACATCTATAGAGACACCAAACTCGGTGGGAGGGTCCACTACTCAGGCACACTCACAAACATCCATGGCACTATGTGGCACCATGATAAAGTAATTAGATTTTTTTAACACACATTTCTAGAACCGTAATTGTCCAAATCCTTGAGTCAAGCCAAATGTGTATCTCTGATTTCTATCTACAAACATTTTCTACCATTTTGTTTTTCAATTTTTTCGAACTCTTCCTAAGCTGCTTGATCAATCTGCACCAGACTTTGCACAAAGCAACTCTGCCCTATGCTGGCAAAAATAAATTGTATATATCCAAGCGTTGTAAAGATAATTAATTTGTATGGCATCATGCATTTCTATAAATGTACCTATGTCCAAACTTTCCACCATTTTCAGTTATTTAAAAATCCTTCTTACCCCCTCTTTTTTCAAAATAATTTTGATTGAATCAATGTATGAAATCAGCATATTTGTGGGTGTGGCACATAATTACCACTTGTTGTGAACGCAATGTCAAAACTTCACAAATTTTAGTATACATGGACAACAGGAAATTCTGAATAAACATGCCAAATTTAACAAATTCTGATGCGTTGACGCTTCTAAAGGATCAGCCATTAATATCAACCATTTATTTAAAAGCCAAATATGAATACTAATGTTTTCCACCAGAAGGAGCCATAGGATAATTAAGAAATCTGTGTAAATGGCTCAATATATTAACTTGTAATTAAAAGGCATTTACATTTTTATTAGCTTAATAGTTTAATATAATCCATTTGTAAAAAAATAAATAAATACCATGTTTAAATCTAGATTCAAAGAAGTGAAGATTATCGCCGGCCCTCTGTCTGTGGAAAAGTCATGCGAGACTTGTATAATAAGCCTGTATTGACATCTCACCTTCATCACAGTAATAGCATGAGGAGAAACACCATGGAACCTCTTTTCTAGTGGCTCCTACAGCAACAACAAAATCAAATTTAGCAACATTTCTTTACAAGTAGGTGTGTATTTGTGAGAGTATTTGTGCTACCATGGTATCAGGCTCAGGGATGCTGACTCCACTAAAGAAGACATTGGAGCTGAACACCTGCTGATGCCGTGGGATCAAGTCACCTGCCAGGGTCAAAGTTCAGAGGTTAAGAGTCTGTATATATATATATATATATATATGGCTGTTTAGTGAGTTTTAGACTTTAGTCATACAACTGAAATGAAATATGCTCTTAAAGTGGTGAAAGTAATAATAATTATTATTATTCTCTGCATTTTGATGTAATTCTGATTCAATTTTGCTGTAAAATTGTCACAGTCAAATGGCGGAAAACAATTGTAGTGATTACAACTGATAATTTTGGAAGCTTGTTTCCACCACTGAATAGTATTTGCGACTTTATATATCATAATTATTACTTCTTTTCTCAAAATTGTGGGTTTACTTCTCACAATTCTGACTTTTTTCTAAGAATTATGTGATATAAATTATATTTTATATATTTTTTTCTCAGACATAAAGTCACAATTGTGTGTTATAAATTCTGTCATAATTATGATAGATAAATTTGCAATTGTAAGAAAATAGTCAGTCATTTTCCTCAAATAAATGTTGCATTTATCTTTTTTATGTTTAATTCAGTGGCAGAAACAGGCTTCCGCAGATTAGATGATAACATATGTAAACAGAACAGCTCCTAATGATTAAAACTAATTCTGTCAAATGATTAATCACGTGAGTGTGTATTGAGTATTTTTATTATGTATAACACGTGGTCAGAATTGTTGGTACCATTGGTAAATATGATCAAAGAAGGCTGTGAAAATAAATGTGCATTGTAAATCCTTTTGATCTTTTATTAAAAAAAACTAAAATCTAAACTTTTATTGGAGAAGAATTTAAAATATCATTATGAAATAAATATTTTTTTCTCAAATACATGTTGGACACAATTACTGGTACCCCTAGAAATTCTTGAGTAAAATATATCTGAAATACGGGTACATCTAAAAGAAAACATTTTTTTTTTCTTGTAACTTATTTCAAAAAGTGAAACTTTCATATATTTTAGATTCATTACATGTAAAGTAAAACACTTCAAAAGTTTTTGTTTTAATTTTGGGTACCAACAATTCTGACCACACACATGCATGTATATATTTAAGAAAAATATATTATGTTTATATATTAATATATTTATGTATAATATGAATATAAATGTATGTATAGACCCCTTCACGGTATACGTCACAGAAGTTCGCAGTGCGCATGTCGGGGTCAGAACGTTCATTCCATCCCATTGTGTTAACCATATAATTTCTCGTCAAGACAAAACTTAGGGCTGTGACGGTGGCAGATTTTTACCACCGCGGTGGTAATGGACCAACTACTACAGGTGGGCGGTGTTGTGATATATATATATATATATAATTCTGAAACGCAAAAATAAATAAATGAGGCTCAATCATCTATTAACAAACATACGTGTTTATTTTAGCATTTACGTCAGTCAACACTCAGCCTGCAAAACACTAAAATAAATATAAAATAAATAATACAGTTAAATAGGAAAGTAGCCGTAAATGAGAAAGTTAAATACACCCGGTGTGTGACGTCACGTGCACCACCGCCGGTGACGCGGTTGTCACGGCCACCATTACAGCCCTAGACAAAATGCCTACTTGTTGCGTCGTGGACTGTGAAAATCGCACCAGTTCTGGAGTCAAGTTTTTCAGGATTCCTGCAGGATCTCATCCGTTTCAAAAAATAGACGACATCTGTGACTGCAAGCTATTAAACGGGCAGACTGGGACAATACTACGATCAAAGAGGCTCGTGTTGGTAGCGCTCACTTCATATCAGGAAACGTTAAAGTCATCCTTTATCATCCCTTTCTGTTTGCTTAAACTCGAAAGCCTGGATTGCATGAACAGTTTTCTGTACGTTAAGCTATGCAGGTTAATAGTTTTGTAAATGTCATGGACCTGTGTCATGCTACAGACGTAGCCAGCTGCTAGTAGTTAGCCGCAGGCTAGCGCCAACGGTAGAGTTAAGCCATGATAAGTAAACAAATGTTTTCTGTAAACTGTTGACTGATTTAATAGTTAGGTGAAGTTTGATATCTGGCATAAATTGTGACCTGTGGCATGCTACAGACTTAGCAGATCGCAGACTAGCTTTACATTAGCGTTTTCACTATGACAACAGTAGATCGTGTTGTAATCAATGTGTGCAATAATTTTTTGTAGGAGAGGCATCACTTGACTCCAGTAGTCCTGAATTTGTGCCCTCCTTGTTTGTGTACACAAAACAAAGCCAGACACCTAAGATAAAAATGGAAAGGTACAAATAATAATAAAAAAGCATCTTATCTATCTATAAGGCTTGTCTGTTTCTCCTTGACACAATATGCCGGTCTATTAGCCGCGCCATTTTTCTGACCCCAAGCTGCGCGCGCACCCAACCTAGGCGTTCGATGTTTACAAACATTGAAGGGGTCTATATCTATTTTCAATATATACTGTATGTGTGTGTATTCATATATACATAATAAATATACACAGTACACACGCATATATCATGTAAAAAAACAACTTTTATTTTGGATGCAGTTAATTCAGTTGTTTGAAAGCACTAATTAAAATGTTTCAAAATCTTTTGTTAATTTCCAGGGTTAAATTGGATATTAAATTCAACATTTTAAGGGGTCTCAAACTTTTGTAACCTTTTGTATACAACCTTCAACATTCAAACTTCCAACATTCAACTCTTTTTTTCTCTTTTATTACCCAGTGTTTGTTGAATAAGGTGCAGCTGATCCACGTCAGAACGTCCCGGCCAAAGAGGATTTCCAGAGAGCAGCTCAGCAAAGACACAACCAAGGGCCCAGACATCCACTGGGGGACCGTACTGAGTATCTCCGACCAAGAGCTCTGGGGCCCGGTACCATCGTGTTGCCACATAATCAGTATAATCATCACCTGGACCAGCTGTTTCAAGCACACACACACGAAAACACATACACAAAAATTGCCTTTTTTTCTTTCTTTTTTTTTACTTCCACATCATTTCTTCCAAAGACTTCTATTGTTTTTATATGCAGTTAGTTATACAATAACACAACCCTAACTCACTAACCCTAACAGAAAACTGTCATTTTTACAACTTTGTTTACTTTATACAAATTTTACTTATGAGGACATCCTCAAAAAGAGGGTTTTGGAAGAGCTCATGTCTGGGTACAAATGTTTCCCCAAAACCATGGATAAGTAGCTGCACACACACACACACACACACACACACACACACACACACACACACACACACACACATAGATTCAGAATTACATGTACAACATACAGAAAGGATTACAACATGCTGATGGATGGACCATGTGTTAGCCTATAGTAACAATACACTGAAACCCAAGGATGATGCATGTAAGCAGATCCTGACTGACTGACTGCACCTGTGAGGCTTCACGCTGCCCTGAAAGTGAGCTCAGGACGCATGACAGTTGATATAGATAGGAAGTATAAACAAGTCATTAATGAAATGAAGATGCTAAATGCACATAAATGGCTAGAGAGTGAGTGAGCAGGGCAAAGGCACTTACTGAGGATGCGAGCAAAGCCAAAATCACATAGTTTGATCACACCGGTCTTGGTCAGAAGAATGTTCTCCGGTTTGACGTCCCGGTGGATACACTGGTATACACACAAAGACCCACACTGTCAGAGATATATACACAAACTCACACTATAATAAGGAAAATATTTTTTAAAGACATCTTCTTTCTAAAAAATTATCTTAACACAGGCAACAGATCCAAGCAAGAATCTAGCACCAAAAGACCTCAATAAGTAATTCCTCGTGTCCAAATTAGCAGTATTCATAAAATAGTAGGCAACAAAATACTCAGATGACCTACTATTTCCACAAAAAAAAAGTAGTGTGCATTCAGTGTATGCTTTAATTCCCCATGAGGCAACAGGAGTGGCACAACTTACAATGCCAAGATGACAGTTGTAGTTTGTTTAGATTGCGAACATTGTTTTGTGTATTTGGTGTAATGCAATATGTTTATGTGGTTTAAGGTAAAAAAAAACACATTATTTTCCACATACTGTACATTATTGTTGCTCCTCTATGCTTCGCTTTTCTGAAACGCGTCGATTTTTACAAAGCTCATTGTTCTGAGAAGTGAGGCGTTCTCTGATTGGCCAGCTATCCATTGTATTGTGATTGGCTGAATACCTCAAGCGTGAGATGGAAATGTTACGCCCCTTACCGTATTGTGATGCCGTGTCCCGGTGTGATGACACAAAAACAACAAAACCCATTATAAATAAGGCATTTGTTGCATCCAGTGGGACCATAATTACTGATTATAATGACTTATACTGTCTTTTAAACATAACACCATGTCTGCATTTGTGAAACACTGTCTCCAGGACATGGCACCGGCTGCAGCAACAGCAACAATACTACAGGGAGAATAATAGTTCCGCCTTCTTTCATTGCGTATATATTTGGGCGGTGTTTTGCAAATCTCCCCACACAGTGACGTAGACATGTGGGGTGTGTTTAAATGAGCCGTTTTAGGGGGGCTTGGCTGAGTCGTAACTTTTATAAAGAATATCTCTTTGGTTTTGAGACTTTAGTCTTTGCAACTCCAGGGATCTTATCTATGCACGGACAGCTTGTAACACTCCAAAGAGAAAGCAAAGCTTGAAATCGCATCATATCCTTTTTTGCTTAATATCATTGTAACAGTTCAATGAGCAAAAAGGTAATATTCAGTAACTTACATTCTACATCCATTTTTGCCAATTATTTTGCCTATTATTTCTTAATGAATCAATGTTTTTGGCAAAATCAGTTGAAAGAATGCAATTATTTCCAATACTTAAAGCTGCAGTCCTTAACTTTTTTGGTTAAAAATGATCCGAAATCAATATTTGAGCAAGTACATAACCAGCCAGTGTTCATGTCTTTAAATTCCTTTCACACGGGCCATGGCAAGAAGTGGGCTGCCGTTTTCTCTCATAGAGGAAGTGTTTTGTGCAGCTGAGGAATTTTTCGAATCAAAGTCACAATTCTATTTACTAAAAACTAAATAAAACAAAGGACATTTGTGTTTGTGTCCTTCTGTCATTAATTATTTCATTAAGAATTATTTTCATTATCTTTTTTTTGACACAAGTTATGTTGTTTTTGATGATTTGCCTAAAGAGCTTCATCACCTGTGAGGTCTCAATTGGTGTAAATATTTGAGGCAAATATGATTTCGTATGAAAATTGTGAAGATTAATTGAGCCTATATAACAGTCTGTTATAAGTTCAGTTAAATGTTACATGATTGGTTGCTAATAATTAATTCACTTATCAGTTGAAACCGTCGTGGTTAAACAATATTTATATATTCGACACCATGCTCGTGGAATAGGCATGATTTTGAGTGCACGAGCACCGTTTGGACACTGCCTCCATGCTGCCAGCGAAACTGCCTGTATTTTGCCGCTTGTTGCATGTCTCCCATTGAAAATGAACTAGACACTCGCAACTGCCATGTCCCATGTGAAAGGGCCTTTACTCCGATTATTAGAAATTATCGCATTATTGGTGCACATGTAAATGTGGTCATATTCAGTGAGTCTTTCATTATACAGAAAAAAATCAAAATACCTTGCAGACTGAAAAATCCTCACTTCTAATATAAACTGAGAGCCTGCTGTAGGTTATGAGAATTTAGCAAACTTATTCCAATAATAATTTTTTTATTGTTAGTTGTCTCATTCTCAAAATGAGGTTCCCCTTCATGGGAACTTCAAACTGCGTCCCCTAGGGGTCGCTATGGGGGAACGCCCTCAGCGTGACTCGTGTCTGAAGATACATATGTAAAAACACCATCCGTTGGCCGGCGACAGCCCATGACGTCACTACCGGCGCGACCATAATATAAGGACAGCCGGGAGAATACATCATCCTCTTCTTCGTCTTCACTGACTGTTTTGTTTGAAGCGTGCATTCTGGTAAGAGTACAGTTTTCTCTCTATCATGGCGAGCACTAGCAAGGCGTTTGAGATTGTGTGTGGATCCGTGTCCTCGTTAGATGACACACACACAATCTTTGCGTCTTTTGTTTGGGCAAGAAGCACGCACGCAATGTCCTTGAGGGGAGAATCTGCGTGCACTGTGCACTCTCGTCTTGTCCCTCTTTACAAGGAAAGAGGGGCAGCCGTCTGCTTCCCGCGATTCGGTACCCACTGCTGCCGAGGCACGGAGGCGATTGAAATCGCGGGGTTCGCAGTTGGATATGGCCGATGAGTTAGAGAGGGACCGCCCCTTTCGCGCGCGTCAGCCGAGAACGAGAGTGAGCTGCTGGATTGTGACGATGCGATCTTTCTGACATCATCAGATTCAGCGGTTAGTGCTCTGCTGGGTTTGAGGGCGAGGAAGTTGAGACTAAACCCTCTCAATCCTCCTGCACTGCATATGAATTAGTTTTTGGAGGTTATGGATCATAAAAATAAATATTTCTGGCCATAAATCCCCAGCTCGAGCGAGCCTTCCTTTTTTCATAAATCTCAATGTGGAGGTTGAGAAGGAGTGGAAAAAGCTATTTTTTCTCGTATTCATAGGTTTCAGCATACTAGTTATGCTGACATTGAGGGGATCCGTGAAAATGGCTATGAGGGAATGCCCCCTGTGCAAGAGATGAAATAGCCAGCTTATCTCGCTGTGGGCGAGACATCCTCTCTCAAGGCTCCCTCCTTGCCATTTAAGCCCCTGAATCTTGCTTAAATGGCAGGGCATATGCAGCAGCAGGTCAGATCGTCGCTTTGTTGCACACTATGGCGGTGCTTCAGGCGTACCAGACTGATCTGCTGAAAGACCTGGATAAGGCTTTCTATAAAGTCCAGGTCTGAGCCCGAACAACCAGGGGTCCTAGCCCATCTCGGTCTGGGGATCAGAGATGGGCTCAGAAGGCTAGTCTCGCGACTCATGCCCCTCCCCCGCCTGCGGGTAGGGCTAAAGAGAGGCATGGGTCAGAGAGAGGCAAAACCTGAGGGAGGTGTTCCGGATGAAGCGTCCTATATGACACTTTCGTCCGGACCAGAGTAAGACATCTACTCCTTTCCCTTAGGGGGGCATCTGCCCTCTTATTCCTCTCTAATTCCCCTGCAACCAATGGATGGGTACGATCCATTTCTAAAGGCTATCGGCTATCGCAGTGATTACATCACTCGTCGATACTAGATCCAGGCTAGTAGCGCTCCCTGTCGGTTGAGCTAGCATCGCTCCCCTCACCATAGAGGGTCACCTATGAGCATGCCGCTCCCTTCTGAGCATCTAAGTTCCCTCACTCTGAGGAATGGTTTCTCCGCTCTCCAGAGCTCCTCATGGGTAGAGCTAGCACTGCTCCCCTCACCACAGAGGGTCACCTATGAGCATGCCGCTCCCTTATGGGCGTCTGAGTTCCCTCTCATTCTGGGGAATGAGTGTTCCGTCCTCCAGAGCTTGTTGTCGGTAGAGCTAGCTTTGCTCCCCTCACCTAGAGGGTCATCTATGAGCATACCGCTCCCGTCTGAGCGTCTGAGTTTCCTCTCATTCCGAGGAATGAGTTCTCCGCCCTCCAGAGCTCGTGTTGGTAGAGCTAGCTTTGCTCCCCTCACCTAGAGGGTCATCTATGAGCAGGCCGCTCCCTTCTGAGCGTCTGAGTTTCCCTCTCATTCTGACAAATGAGTTCTCCGCTCTCCAGAGCTCTGTGATAGGTCGCTCTCCGTGTTGGTCGAGCTAGCATGGCTCCCCTCACCATAGAGGGTCACTTATGAGCATGCCGCTCCCTTCTGGGCGTCTGAGTCCCCTCACTCTGAGGGATGAGTTCTGCGCTCTTAGAGCTCCTCATTGGTAGAGCTAGCACGGCTCCCCTCACCAACGAGGGTCACCTATGAGCGTGCCGCTCCCTTCTGAGCATCTGAGTTCCCTCTCATTCTGAGGGTTGATTTCTCCGCTCTCCAGAGCTCGCTGTCGGTAGAGCTAGCATTGCTCCCCTCACCTAGCGGGTCGCTTATGAGCATGCCACTCCCTTCTGAGCGTCTGAGTTCCCCCTCAATCTGAAGGGTGAATAGTTCTCCGCCCCGGAGCCATAGAACGTTACACATCTAGATAAGTGCACACGCTAAGATCTTTGGGCACTTCTAAAAAATCCACTCAGTGGTAAGATCGCACATCAAGTGTTCTGCGTTCTTTTCTAAAATCCATGTTATGGTAAGTGCGCATGCTAGACTTTGGGCACTTTTTAAAATCCACTCAAGTGGTAAGTTCGCACATCAAGGTTCTGCGTTCTTTCTAAAAATCCTGTACGGTAGGGTTACGCGCACAGCTTCGTGCCCTCTTTTGAGCTGGTTAAAGCCCCGGCTTGTGCCTTGGGCCCCGCTCCCTTTGTCCCATATATTTTTGGGTCCCAAAAAAAAAAAAAAAAAAAAAAAAAAGGGTGTCGCTACCAAAGGGTCTGTTGAGACAGTCCCTCAGCAAGCTTGTGCAGAGCAAGCGGTAGCTTCTGAGTGACCGGCCAGGACCTAGTTATTACAACTAGGTGCTTGGCCATATCCCCTTAAAGGAATCATTCTGATTCCAGACCTTTGAGCTCTATCCTGGGTCCGGTAGTCCCGGCACCCAGCAGGTAAGGTTTTAGGGTATGCAGCTCAGGCTTTCTGGCCGTAGGAGATAATGTCACTGACAGTCATCAACCGTCCCGGGGGCAACTCCCTTAGCCTGGTAGAGTTGGCTTGGTGCTCGCCTTTTTCGCGAAATTGGCTTGCACTCCCCTCAGCATGGTGGCGTGGGTATAGCGTTCCCCATAGCGACCCCTAGGGGACGCAGTTCGAAGTTCCCATGAAGGGGAACGTCTCAGGTTACGTATGTAACCATGGTTCCCCGAGTGGGGAACGAGACACTGCGTCCCCTAGGCTTTGGGCCATGCTTCGGACGCAAGCTTCAGACGAAGAAGCGGATGATGTATTCTCCCGGCTGTCCTTATATTATGGTCGCGCCGGTAGTGACGTCATGGGCTGTCGCCGGCCAACGGATGGTGTTTTTACATATGTATCTTCAGACACGAGTCACGCTGAGGGCGTTCCCCCATAGCGACCCCTAGGGGACGCAGTGTCTCGTTCCCCACTCGGGGAACCATGGTTACATACATAACCTGAGACGTTCTTCAATAGTGTGACTTTTGCATTCATAAGTGACACACACTGGCAGACGGGAACAGAGAGGCTGGACATACTGACATTGTGTTTGTGACAGAATTTCACGGCCTGTAGAGTTTGCCACACAATACTTTTGAGTTGTGCCTCAGGAACCCTAAAGAGAAAAAAAGGACAAATGTTAATATCAAGCCTTTAGATTCTGCTAACTACAGATAATCAGGGCCTAATATTTTTGGCATAGCTGGCAGGATCTATCAAGAGTTGTTTAAATATCAGTGCGGCTCCCATATAGCTGCTGTAACCATGGGCCTGTAGTCAATGGCAACCAGTTCCTTTGTTTTGAGAAGCAGCTAAGGTTACGACTGTAAGGCCTTCTGGGAAAGAGACAGAATGCTGGTCACCCACAGCCTTTGTGGTCAGACCAGTTTAGGAGCTCTAAAAAACAACAGCTAGATACAGTCTATAGAAGTCAGCATTAAATAACATTCGAGAATCAAGAAATGCATCACAGAGATTGCCTTGTGAAAAGTTAGCATTCCAAGGTCGTAGGAGAGGAGGGGGTGAAAAGAAAGAGCGATTGGTCAAGTCAGCTGAAAAGAAAGTTGTTTCTAGGGTGAAACAAGTTATTACATTTGAATGGAAGATTTCAGAGGCAAAACATTTTTGCAAGAAGAGTAGAAAGCAAATAAATAGGGCCAGTTTTAATTGCATAATGATTTTAGAGATAACAGCATAAACATAATATAGTTAGGGCTGCTGAGTGATTCAAGTTTTTTTATTCCAATTGCATGATGAGTTGATTAATCTACTGAATCACAAATGAATTTGCTCATACGTTTTGGCTGAGAAATTATGCCCCAATTTAGATTTTAAAATCATTATACTGTTGAATGAAAAAACAAAAAAAACAAATAGACACTACAAAAAAGGAGCTTTAGAAATATTTATATTTTATTTCAATATTGCATAAATACTACAACAGTATAACATATTCAATATATACAATTTAATAGGAAAGTGTGAGTGTGTGTGTGTGTGTGGGGGGGGGGGGGGGGGGGGTTCAAGGGAAGGGGAAAATCAAGAAAAGCTTGAAATATCTTAAAACAAAAACAAAAAAACTACTGATTTTCTTTGATATATCCTGTTATGTTTTATATTTTGATTTGTATACAAAATTATATTCTACTGTGGATATTGCTAGGGGCTGCATTTGTGAGTCAAGTCTCATTATTTATGTTAAAAGTATATGAAAAAAAAGATATGACTGACCCTCTGGGGTGTTTGTCCAGTTCATTTAGAACAGTTTGCTCACAGAACTCAAAGACTAGATGAAGACGTCTCTTTCTCCTGAAGACCTCAAGCAAGTTCACCAGATTCACATGCTTCAGCTGCTACAGGAATACAAATGAAAATGTTTATGTATAAGCATGCAAATATTTGGGGGATTTGCAATAAGTAAGCATACCATCGCATTCTCCATATCTACCATCTACCTTCAGCATGCGGATTTCTCTCAGAGCGATCTTCTTGATGACCGGGTCATCCTCAGACTCAACAAACTTTTTAATGGCCACTATCTGACCAGTGTCCCTGTGTCTGCATTTGAACACCACTCCATATGAGCCCTCGCCGATCTTAGCCAGTTTCTCATACTTATCCATCTCTCAGAGAGCATGCCGAGTTACATACTGCAAACAAACACACAGAGTCATACTGTATGGTGTAGAACAACTAAAAGGTCAAAAAATGAATTCAATTAAAGTTTAAGAAGAAACACTACAGTATATGGCCAAAAGCCACCGTAACACCACTTCCACACATGCTATTAATGTCAAAATCCACGGTCATTAATGGGGAGTTTACTTCAATAACAGCTCCATTCTTTCAGAAAAATAAAGATGTTGGAACAGCTGATTTGATCAGACAAAAGTGCATCAGTAGGTCAGATGCTGCAGTTAGAGTATATCTATATGAACCCAGTGGTGGTCAGTAACGAAGTAAAACAACTTCGTTACTGTACTTAAGTACATTTTTCAAGTATCTGTACTTTACTGGAGTAGTTTTATTTTGAGTAACTTTTACTTCACTACATTCCAAAGCATAAGATCGTACTTTTTACTTCACTACATTTCATAAAACATATCGCGTTACTCCTTATAATACATCACGTGCCCCGAGACGCAGAAGCGTTTTATGATTCATGAACAAACTGATTCTTTTCAATGAACCTCGGTTCGCAAATCGCAACAAACGATTCATTCACGAACTGCAATGATCCGATTGCAGCTGTTCTCGAGTCGAAAACTCACTGATTCAAATGATCCGTTTAGAGCGAGTCTCCTTTAGTGAACTGAACTCACGAGTAAAGAACCGGGAGATCTTGTGTGTGCGCGCGCGCGCGCAGGCGCGCAACAGCTGCTGCGAAAAGTAAGTTACTAATGTCGGATTTTTGGGATTAATTATTGTAACTGAAAATAATATTTAGGTCAAAACTGTCAGTTGTTTGTGAACTAAATCTGCTGTAAAGGGTGATCTATTTAAGCCCACTGAAATGCTTGAATGCAGACAGACCAACATCAGTGTCTCTAACGTTATGTTTTAGGTCAAAAAACAAAACATTAAAATAACAGCGATTAAATAAAATAACTCACACACGTTCATATTCCCCGCGGCTGTAACGTTAGCAGTTTTATTAAAATGCTATGCATTTAGACCTATGTGACGTCTGTTTTTATATTGTTTATCAACAGTATACATTTTTATATTGTTTAGATCAACTAGCCGAGTAGACAGATATGAATGTTTATTCATAACCATACTGAAAATAAGTAAATATTGTTAGCTGATGCTAGCTGTCTAGCTAACAAGCTTGCTGGTGCTAAGTTGAGGAAATTTTTAGATATAAAGTCCAAATATCTTTATTCAGCCACCTAGATAGATTCCATCTGAGGGAAAAAGAAAGGATGTGATGTTCAGAACATAGTAACTACAGTAATTATCAGAGTGAAAAGTGATGCCCTCTGGGGGCATTTGGCCAGGGGTGTTTTTACACCACAGACAAGGTTTGAGAAGAAAAAAATCATTATGAAAATATAATTAGATTTTCCTTAAAATGTTCTTCCTAATTTCAGGCCTAATTCTCATGTCATATATAACTGACGTTCTGCAAAACAACAAGTTCTAAAACACTTTTTTCTTCCTGGTGAAGAGTAGATGGTGAAATCTGTTTTCTCTCAGGTACATGGCAGTGTAAGCTTCACAGTGAACATTACTACATCACTCTCATCAACGTAGTCCATATCAACAAAATATATATCTTGAATATATAGTGGTTATTTTGGGAAAAACCCAGGTATTTGGGGCAGTAGGATTATAAAAATATGTGCTAATATAAAATTAAATAAAGTAGTCTATATAAAATTGCAAAATAAATCTGTCTATCAGTACTTTTTTACTTGAGTACATAAAGAATTGAGTACTTTTGTACTTTCACTCGAGTAAAATTGAAAAAGCAGTACTTTTACTTTTACTGGAGTAATATTTTATTATACCTATCTGTACTTTTACTCAAGTACTTGATCTGTGTACTTTGCCCACCACTGTATGAACCTCAGTCTGTGCACAAGGGCATTCAATGTCATGCTGAAACAAAAAATGGAGCCTCTCCAAACTGTTGCCACAAACTTGGAATAACAAAATTCTCTAGAATGTCGCTGAATGCTGTAGATTTATTTTCACAGTAGCACTTTATTTTGATGCCTCTCTACTTAAATTCTGTTGACTGTAAGTAATTTGACCACTAACTCGCACTAGAGTATTAGTAGACTGTTAGGTTAGGGTTAGCAGAATAATTTGACATGCACTTGCAAAGTTAGTCAGTGGAATGTCTGTTGTGAGAAAATGAAAATAAAGCGATAGAATATATGATGCAGAAACTACTACTAATGACTGCTAGCTGACATGGAGCTGCAAAGTCACAAAATATCAAAATAAAGTGTTACCATTTTCACTGGAATTCCTGGAAACTAAAGCTAAGTTAAACTACAGATAAATTATGCACAGATAAACATACACACACGCACACACACACACACACACACACACACACACACACACACACACACACACACACACACACACACACACACACACACACAGTTGAAGTCAAAAGTTTACAAACACCTTGCAGAATCTGCTAAATGTTGATTATTTTACCAAGTAAGAGGGATCATACAAAATGCATGTTATAGTTTATTTAGTACTGACCTAAATAAGATATTTCAAATAAAATACGTTTGCATGTAGTCCACAAGAGAAAATAATAGTTGAACTTTTTGAATTTGAAGATCAGGGTAAATTGAACTTATTTAGTCTTCTGGGAAATATTTGAATGTCTTATGTAGCTTCTGAAGGGCTGTAATAAATTAATAAAAAATATGATACTTGGGCAAAATAAGAAATATTGTGTTCAAATGGCTCTTAATGCGTGGTTTTTCCTTCTGGAGCATCAGTGAGCGTTTGTACAAATATTACTACGACTAGCTGCTTGTGTATTCATGTTAATATGCATGTACACTGTCAGAGTTGTCATCCAGTAGGCTCCAGTGTTCAAAATTTATTTTTATTTTAAATTTGTCTAATTAATGAATACCTAATTAAATATTTATGCGAATGATGGGTTATTAAAAAAAGTTAACTGTTTATCATCTAAAAGACTTACCATGATAAAAAAATCTAATCTCAATATTTAATGTCTAATTCAAAAGCTAAAATGTGATAAGTTGCCTAGTCACCTTACCTGAAGAACGACTCGTGTCAATTACAATTCCAAACCTTTCCTCATCTCCTCTATGATACAGAATAACAGTACTTCCTCTTTTACTGCGAACATTATTTCACTGTTTACTACAGTCGCACTATTCCTCATGAGCTCCAAACACGCAGTTCTTTTAGCTGAGTGCCTGCACTCTCCCGACGCATTGTTTTCCGGAGAGCTGCATCCTAGTAACCATAAGCCGTCATTCCGGTGGACCGGTATATGGAGGCGTCACTGGATACTCATCGATGTATTCATGGCAGCGAGTCCTCTAGAAGCGTAGTTATGGTGTGAAGAACTAAAGGAGAAGAACTGGCAGCACCTGAGCGGGTCGTCGCCGCGCAGCAGCGCAGTCAGGCTGGGTACGGATCTGAGCTCTGGCTGCTGTAAGTGATCGCTGAACATTGTGACACAACCCTTCCACCTCTGTGAGGCTCATCTGTGTGTGCTGCCAGTGCACTGGGGCTCTATTAGATAGAATGTTACATTACACTTTACATTTCTTGTCTCCTCTATATTGGAGTTTTCCAACTAGGGTTCACATTTTAGCCTTATTGAGCCGTCAGGGGTTACTAGTACTAGTCCACGAAAAATATCACGTAAAAAAACTTGCTTTGGTCTAATATTTATAGTGAGCGCAACACAAATGATTTTTTTTAACAATTATTATTATATTTTATCATTAGAAATAATTATATTACAGATATTTCGAACCATGTCCTTGCTCCCAAACCTAACTATACCTCAAAATGTGGGAATTTTCCAGAACAACGTAAATCCAGTCTTGTATGTATTTATTGTTCGTATACATTATTTCACCTACTATAAAGTGTGATTGTATTTATAGAGACAAGCTTGTGCATTCCTCTGCTTGCAGGCGCAGTGCACCCGAGTTCATGCATCATGGTACTCTGAATGCGGAGCGGACACTGATACGGAAGAGAATAATTGTTGAATAAAGTCATTATTTTAGTTTTCTTTGTGCACAAAAAGTATTCTCATAGTTCATAAGATTACAGCCGATCGTAAATCCCGGGGGGGACGGAGGGGACATGTCCCCCCCCCCATCCGAGGGTTGTCCCCCCCAAAAAAAATATTTAAAAAAATCGCACTCTCTATTGTGAAAAATATATGTATACCTAAAATAATTCTGTAAGTAGAAAAAAACCCTGCAAAAAATGCTTTTAGAAACAGTTGAGTTCCCCCTCCCCTTTCTCACAGTGGTTTGGCCCACTGCCTGCTTTCCCATTTCATCTCACCTACTCCACACACGAGTCAGGTGTGTGGCTGCGGCTCAGTTAATGTTGAACTCCAGTAAGTAGGATACTTTATTCACTTTAAATAAAGCGATTCTCTTTAATGTAGTTGATGCAGCAGACTCATTCATAAATTAGTTGCGACAAAAATGCTGATTAACGTTACCGATGTAATTTTCCAAGAATCTGCTATATTAGCGATTAAAATATTACTTATCTAGTTAACGTTAGCTTGTTTACAATAGCTTGTTATATAGTGCACTGCAGCTTATGGGGGTTTTCCACTGACTGGTACCAGCTCGGTTCAGTTCGGTTCTGCTCTGTTTCGGACCTACAGTTCCCTTTCAAGCTGTCACGAGACATCACGGAGATTACTCCGTTATGGGAACTCCTTCCCTCCAACCTTTCCTGAAGACCTATTGGCTCACGCCAGTCAATGACTGGCCAATTGTCGCGAAGCATGCAAATATGACGAGCTCGAGAGGCAGTATAAATGCAGCGCCCGCGACAATACGTCAGAATCTTTTTCTTCACCTTGCTGAACCTAGGTTATGGCTTAAAATGGTACAACTCACGGTCAAGGTTCGCTCATTCGAGGGCAGGCCTCATGGCTGCTCCTCTGCAGCGTTCAGGTGAGTATGACATTTCTTAAGGTAGTCCGTCTGCCCTCTGATCAGCGGTGGACCTTCGGGACTCAGGTGATGAGCTCATGCAGACTGAATGTCCGCATTCCTCTCACCGTCGAACCTGCAGGACAGGACATCAGCCCGGCTTCTCACGCCCCCCTTCCATGGTGGTGCGGAGAGCCGAGGGCAGATGCGGGAGCAAAGGGATCTCACGTCGCCGCAGATGCTGCACGGAAGAACCCACTGTGTAAGCATGCAGCCCCCGCCTCAGAGCGGCGTTCTGCTGTTTGCAAAGCACAATCGCTCCTCTCTCATTCACATGATAATAGCCCCTCATTAGCGGCTACCGTGTGTTCGGAACAACCTCTCATTACACGATAATAGCCCCTCATTAGCGGCTACCGTGTGATCGGGACAACCTCTCATCCACGTGATAATAGCCCCTCATTAGCGGCTACCGTGTGTTCGGAACAACCTCTCATTACATGATAATAGCCCCTCATTAGCGGCTACCGTGTGATCGGGACAACTTCTCATTCACATGATAATAGCCCCTTATTAGCGGCTACAGTGGGTAGAGGACATTTATAATTCACATGGTAACAGCCCCTTGTCAGCGGCTACAGTGTGTAGTGAACTTTTTATAATTCACATGATAGCATCGGCGGCGCCTTGTGTGTAGAGGATATGTTTTTCTAATTCACAAAGTGCGCGAAGGCGATGGGATCTGATGCTCCTGCGCGGAAAGCGCGCGAAGGTGAGGAGTCACATGACACCCCTGCGCGAAAAAGCGCGCGAAGGTGAGGAGTCACATGACACCCCTGCGCCGAAAAGCGCGCGAAGGCGAGGAGTCACCTGATGCCCTGAAGGGCGCATCCTATCAGCCTCCCAGATTTCGCCGGACTATTACGCCAGTTGTTTACGCCCCTTCACGTGGTGTTCAACTAGGTCGTATAGCAGTCAGCCTGTAGTTATTACAGCCGCTATATTGTAGAGGATCGCGCGAAGGCGAGGAGTCACCTGATGCCCTGAAGGGCGCATCCTATCAGCCTCCCAGATTTCGCCGGACTATTACACCAGTTGTTTACGCCCCTTCACGTGGTGTTCAACTAGGTCGTATAGCAGTCAGCCTGTAGTTATTACAGCCGCTTAGAGGATCGCGCGAAGGCGAGGAGTCACCTGATGCCCTGAAGGGCGCATCCTATCAGCCTCCCAGATTTCGCCGGACTATTACGCCAGTTGTTTACGCCCCTTCACGTGGTGTTCAACTAGGTCGTATAGCAGTCAGCCTGTGGTTATTACAGCCGCTATATTGTGGAAGACTGCGCGAAGGCGAGGAGTCACCTGATGCCCTGAAGGGCGCATGCCTCCCAGATTTCGCCGGACTATTACGCCAGTTGTTTACGCCCCTTCACGTGGTGTTCAACTAGGTCGTATAGCAGTCAGCCTGTGGTTATTACAGCCGCTATTGTGGAAGACTGCGCGAAGGCGAGGAGTCACCTGATGCCTTGAAAGGGCGCATCCTATCAGCCTCCCCGCCGGACTATTACGCCAGTTGTTTACGCCCCTTCACGTGGTGTTCAATTAGGTCGTATAGCATAGTCAGCCTGTAGTTATTACAGCCGCTATGTTGTAGAAGACCCCGGGATCGAGGTCTTCTCTGACAAGTTAAGAGACCCGGGAAGAGGCACCACGACCAGTGCAGGAGCCCTCAAGCTGTCTCAAAATTGTAAAATGTGTGGGACGAAGTGTGTTCATTAAAGCATACGTTTGCACGAGGAGCTTCCTCCTCGCTCAGTCACCACCGCCGCTCGCCCCTCCCCTTAGCGACCGGACCCACTGCCCACACGGGTTATAGCTGCCAGCCGCTGTAACCGCTGTGTCAGTTCATGAGCGCGTGAGAATCTCACGCTGGCTGCTCTGCATAAGAGCGAGGGTACACCCTTCAATTCAGACACAGACCACCCCGTTTCAATGGCGTGGCGTAGTCTCTAACACTGACTCGAAATGCCCTTATCCTAACAAGAGCTATACAATTGCTCGGGGAAGGAGCAATAGAGCAATTTTCAGCGAACAGGCGGGACGGCTGTTTTTGTCCAGCCGCTGTTTGGGGTGCCTAGAGAGAGGGTAGACTCTGCCCGATTCTAGATCTCGGACCCATCAACAGAGCGCTTGGAAAGCGTCCGTTCAGGATGCTAACGCTAAGCAGATCCTGGCGCGAATTCGCCCCGGGGACTGGTTTGCGTCCGTGGATTTAAAGGACGCGTACTTTTACATTCGGATAGCACCGCATACTCAGACGGTTTTTCTGAATAGCTGTCAACTGTCAGGGAGAAGCACAGCGTTCCAATACTCTGTTCCCCCGTCCGGGCTGCTCCGGCCCCACGCACTTTCAAAGTGCATCAATGCAGCACTTCCCACTCAAATCGAGCGGAAGGCGCATCCTCAACTATCTGGACGATTGGCTGATTTTAGCTCGGTCCCTGGATACGCTTATCAGCACACATAGACTCTCTGTTTATTCACTTGGAGTCCCTAAGCTATGAGAACCCGCCTCTCGCGAGATCGCGTGGGGGATGAGACCCTGCCTCTCGTGAGATCGCGTGGGATGAGAGCCTGCCTCTCGTGAGATCGCGTGGGATGAGAGCCTGCCTCTCGTGAGATCGCGTGGAGATTATCCAGCCTCTCGCGAGATCGAGCCGCGGCCAATTGTCTTCCCTGCGCCTTTCAGGCAGGGCAGCTCTGTTCAGTTGAGGGTATTTCAGCGGCTGGGGAGTAGTGTGCGAGGGAATGCCAGCTTCGGGACTGTAGCTGGAACCTCAGAGCCAGTGGCACTTAAATCGCCTGGAGCTGGAAGCAGTCTTCTTAGCTCTAAAGGATTTTCAGCCACAGCTGGACCAGCAAAATGTACTGATTCGCACCGACAGCACGTCTGTGGTTTCATACATAAATCTTTAAGGGAGAGCGGAGGTGGATCTGTTCGCCAGAGCGAGAACACGCATTGCCTGTTGTTCTTCACTCCCCGCTGACATCACGCTGACCAGCAGCTAGCCCGTATGCATTTCCTCCGATCAAGGAATGTTACCGCTGGTGTTATGAGAGATCAGGGTGGAGCGAGCATCAGGGATACTCATCGCCCTGAATCCAGCCTGGGTTCCCAGACTTGACGGAAGTGCTGGAGGCACCGCCTTGCCGTTCCCCGGCAGGAAATATATGCTATTCCAGGTCGAACCTGAAACTATAGAGCCATCATGTGTGATCGCTTCAGGGGTATCAGAGAGGGGCGCCTTACAGTCTCGCACGCTCATGGGAGCGCGAAAACCCTGTACAAAACGTTTGTATGCTTCAAATGGGAGTGTTTGTGAAGGAGTCCGGCTCATATCGACCTGACTACTTGCACCGTATGTTCTGAGTTTCCCGCTGCACAGACTGGATAGTGGATCGTTACCATCGACACTGAAGTCTATGTCGTGGCATTGCCGTGCCCGTTCCCCGCAGAGCGGGCAATCGTTCGGTAAAAAGACTACATCCCCCATGTCCACTTTCGTTTCCGCTCTGGGACCAGGAAGTGGGGTAAGAGCTCTCTCATTGCAGCCATTGGGTTTTTAACATCCGTAGGTTGAAGGAACTATTCCTCAAAACTACAGTCCTTCTAGCCTTTGCTTCGGCTAAGCGCATAGAGCATTACACGCTTTTTCTGTGGACAGCGACTGCATTCGATTCGGTCTCGGGACTGCAGTGTCACTCCGTGCCTAAATCACTGTCTACCCCCCTTCGAAAGGACGGAGACGGTTCGCCGTCAGCCTTTGCTACTAAATCATCGCCCTCACAGAGTGCGGACGCCCAGACTGCAGTTTGCCCCGTCAGTGTTTTTGAGATTTTACATTGACCGTTCAAGCAGTTTTCGGCAATCGATCCAGTTTCTGGATGCTATGGTGGGTGTACGAACGACCGAGCCGTATCGAAGCTGAGTCTGTCACAATGGATTGTGGACGCTATCAAGGAGGCATATACAACCCAAGGTTTGGAAATTCCCTCTGTGCATTGAGGGCTATCGTTCCACCTAGCGTGGTTGAGATGTATGTGTATTCAAGATATTGCTTGCCAGCCGGTGGTCTTCGCAGAATATCTTCGCCAGGTTTTACAAGCTGGACGTTCAGTCCTTAGCCTCCCAAGAGCGGTCGGTGAGTAACTAATTCATGTTGCTAAGTTACCTTTGTGGGAGGTGCTGCTTGTACAGTACATTACGCAGCCCTTATGAGGTGTTGTTGTCGGCCCTGAGTTCAGTGCCGCGGACATGGTCATGTTATGGTATGCTGCTCAAACACAGTTACTCTGTATAGCTCCTATAATACTGCTATGGCTGGATGTGTTCTGCCCTGCTCTCAGCGCAGCCCATGTAGTCACTTGCCAGATATGCAAATTTTGTATACCTGAGGTGTAGGCGCTCATTGGCTTATCTCCATCTATCAGCTGTGAGCCCGCCCTTCGAGCTCTGTTATTGGTGGGAATGCTTTCGCGCTGTGTATCTGGTTCAGGCTGTCCGTAGCTTCTCTCACGGCGGGATTGAATAACGTTCCCATAACGGAGTAATCTCCGTGATGTCTCGTGACAGCTTGAAAGGGAACGCTCCGGTTACTATGGTAACCTCGGTTCCCTGAAAGCGGGAACGAGACATCACGGTGATCGCCGTGATCGCTGCTAGTTCAGCCAAGCGGCGTTCAGTTCAGATTCTGACGTATTGTCGCGGGCGCTGCATTTATACTGCCTCTCGAGCTCGTCATATTTGCATGCTTCGCGACAATTGGCCAGTCATTGACTGGCGTGAGCCAATAGGTCTTCAGGAAAGGTTGGAGGGAAGGAGTTCCCATAACGGAGTAATCTCCGTGATGTCTCGTTCCCGCTTTCAGGGAACCGAGGTTACCATAGTAACCGGAGCGTTTTCCACTACAACTGGTTGCTATAGCGACCAAACATTCTGAGAAGCAGCACGAGCAGAGCGCTCTAAGCTGAGGTAAACAACCTGGCATCATTACAATCGTCAGCATGGATGAAATAAAAGGGATTTTATTTCTTATCCTTGGTTTGTGGCTGTTTGAAATGTGCTGATCTGCTTTGTCATTGAACCTGAGAAAAACTTTGAAAATAACCATAATGACGCAGTCTCCATGCTACAATAATAATGATAGAAGCAAATTTTTTCACTGTGGGGACATATCTTTATAAGTACAATTTGACTGTATTATTTGTGTCCCCTTACAAAAATTGCTCATGAGAAATTTTATATTTATTGTCCCCCCCTACTGTTAAATGAAATTTACGCCCATGGATGTCACATGAACTGTTTGAACATGTTCCTACTGTCTTTCTGGACCTTGAATGTGGTAGTTCCCTTGCTGTCTGGAGGTTCAGAAAGCTCAGATTTCATCAAAAATATCTTAATTTGTGTTCCAAAGATGAAGAGAAGGTCTTACAGGTGAATTAATCATTAATTAATTAATTAATGTTAGAATCTGAATTTTTGAGTGAACTATCCTTTCAAAATGCTCCCAGTGTCACTCTTCGTCATTGCATTTTTTCCACTAACAATGTAATTTCAGTAGATAGCTCTTCAAGTGAATTATTCTCTCTCTCTAATTGTGATTGTTGAAATCCTGTTCACTAAAAGAGAGACATAAGACATAAACTATACTAAATATATGAGATAAGTTTTCTATTTATTTGTATTAATTTTGCCCTGTTTCAGATATTTCTGAATATAGTTTACATTTCTGATTTGTGTTATTTAGTTACTTATAAAATAAATAATTTGTACAATTATCAAATAGCTAATCATAGGTTAAAAGGTCTAGCAGAGTTGAAGAAATGTCCAGTAAGCACTAGCTGTGACACGTCCGTGCGTATTAATATAATCACACACAGGTTCTGAGGCGGCATGTCTTCAGATTCACACTGCAGTTTGAGTTGGGCTCTAGAAGTGTGTGCTCTCTCAGGTTCAGAGCCTGGTCTCTTGACTGTGTTTGTGAGAAAGTTAGCAGGTCAGTGTTGGCTGTACAAACACACAAATGGTGCTGGACTGAGTTTGACCCTGTCCCACAGTAACCTCAGGGAAGATTGACGTATTACATCCATATATGACTACAGTGACGGATGTATTATTTAGAAAACAGAAGATGCTACTGTTTTGTTTATTTGTTTTTTATTATTATGAATTTCTGAAATGAAGATGCAGACATATATGCCAAGAAAAAGTAGAAAATATTTTGCAGTAAATCTAATATTTTCTAAAGAGGTTAAAATACTTCATTTTATAGACTGTCTCTATGCATTCCTGTAAATGGTTATGTTAAATAGCAATACAATATTAATAGTTAAATAACGTACTTGAAATGCAAAAATGTATTAAGACTTGAAACCAGCAGATCATGTCACTGCTCTCATTTGGTCCACAAGAGGGGGCCAGAAACACATTAAAATGGATGCTGTCAAAATATATTGAAGCTTTATCAGCTATATTTTAACAATATATCAGCTACACCTTACCAAAGCATAGAAAATACAATATATTTTAACTATAGAGATTAATTAAATTTTAAACAAACCAAACAAATCCAATTTAAAATCTAAATGCTAAGTAAACAGTGCTTTGAATAATGTTTATCACTTTATGAAAATGCATGATGCAATTATTTTCCAGCACAATATACTACACTGTAGATTCCCTTTGACTCAATGTATTTTCCCAGGGCAGTGAGATTATCTGAGTGCATGCAAATAACTGGTTGCTATGGTGTTGCTATGCTGTGTTGATGAATTCAAACATAATTCTGTTTAGCTCTTTCGGTACTGAGATGACATTGTTTTTCAAAAAAACTCCCAATACCTGCTCGATCCAGCCAAATGTGTATTTGGATCACACGTGTAAACATTTCAGCTTCACATCTATTTAGCTGCTTAAAAACATGTGATACAGACGCCGGAAAATAAACAGCAAAGTGGACATCAGCTCACCGCATGCCATAAATGTGGCCATGATAACAGTGCTCTGTTGTGCAGCTCGTCAGGTTCGGTTTGGGAGTGTGTTTATGAAATAGAGAGCATTCCAGTGTGTCTCTCATCATCTTACATTGGCAGTCATTTAAAAAGGTGTGTGGTTAGTTTGGCCAGACGTTAGTGTCATGCCCATGTTATTTACCTGTCTGTCCTTTCACTGTGTGTGTGTGTGTAAGGGCTTCCTGGCCAGTATAAGAGAAGCGCTGTGTGAGCAACAGATTTCAGAGAGTCTGTTAGCCTCATTTCCTGGGCGGGGAGCACCAGTGAAGCAACAGCAACCCCGAAGGAGAGCGTGTGAGTAAGCTCGAGTGGGATAGAGAATTTATTGGAACGTAAAGCTCTCACAAATCACTTTTTTTCACCAGCAAGCTCTGACAAGCGAGGAGAGGGGGTGTGTTACAAGAGGAAGCTAATAAAAAGAGTGCTGTACGAGAGGGAAAGAGGGTCTGAAGGACTTTTTTTTACTCAAGACTGGGGTCAAAAGGTATAAAAGTGGACAAACAGAAAAGAACAAAGGCAAGACGGGAAGGAACAGGGACATTGGCTGTCACTGCTGCGGTGCTACTCATGGACGCTTCATTTGTTTTGATCTATTTTGTTTACTCCATCTGTCACTCGAGACTCGTAGGTTGGATGTGGTTAGTTAGATTTTTCCTGACACATTACATCATCGGGGCCAAAACGTCAGGGTATTTTCCGAGAGGATCTGTATTCCTTTCAATTCCTCTCATTCAAATGTCTATGAGTGTGTGTCGGGGTGGGGGGAAACCAGTGTGTTTGGTTAGCCGTGTCAATGGATCTTTCCACTTGTCTTTGTAGTGAGAAAAGCTTGTTTGAAGAGAAACTGAGGTTGTAGCCCTTAAAAAGCCCTCTGAAAGACACTGTTACTTGTTTTAACTGATCTCTTGTGAAGCCTTGGTTCTGAATAGTACTTCTACATTATAATTTTGGGTGGTTTACAGAGCCTCAAAAGCAGGGTTTTTTCCTAACACAAGGTTTGCATGTTAAATGAGGGAACTTTCAAACTCTGCAAGTCACCGTTACTGTTTTCTGATCATCTTAACGCTTCCGGAAAATCAGTTTGATCAGCAGAGGAAACCTAATGTTTTAAAAGCAAACTTTTGAGGAAATCTGAGCTGGACACGTCCCTTTGTCTTGTCTATGTATATGCAGCTGGATGGGGTTGTCTGGTATAGTCCAACAGTTAACAGTGCTTCTTTAGTGGTTTTAGTGGTTGACAAAACATCGGCTGAAGCATCAAGAGTGGTGGAAAGCTGTGAGTAGTTAGTGAGCAAACACGCTTACAGACGTGTCATTGTCTCTGGACCTCTGTGTGTTTTCACAGCGGGAGCCATCCTAGACCAGAGGAGAGAAAAAGAGTCAGTCCAGACGCATGGACTCGAACAGGCATTTCTGTGTGCGACTGCCAGCAGTGAGCTGGCGATAAAGTTGAAAAGCTCGTGTTTGTGTGTGAACGTGGGATTTTTTTACTGAAATACATATGCAAAAGTGCATGTCAGTGCTCTGTGGCGTTCAGGACTTTGTGTGCCTCTAAGCGTGTTTATGTGGGAGAGTTGTTGTTCCATTTGGTCAAACTGCACCTGGATGGACCTCTGGAACAGGTGAGGCATCAGGAATTTCCCTTATTAGATATCAGCTGTTCTGTCGGCTTCATTATTCAAGGTGCTTTCCAGAATCATCATCAGGTAGCATCCCCTTCATAATAACAACACTGCCTTGTCTGTTTGATCCAAACACTCTGCATCAATCACAGACTCTTGGTGAGCCTCTCTCTTTACATAGAGACAGTTTGGGCTCAGATTTGGCACCATGAGGTTGGTTTGTTTGGTACTGACGGCCCTGTGCATGGTGGCTAGAACGGGAGGTATGTCCACGTGCAGAACTCTGGACCTGGAGGTGGTGAAGAAGAAACGGATAGAGGCCATCCGCGGTCAGATCCTCAGCAAGCTGCGCATGGCCAAAGAGCCCGAATCAGAGAAAGACAATGATGGACAGAAGATCCCAGATGCCATGCTTTCTCTGTACAACAGCACTGTTGAACTGAGTGAAGAAATGAAGAGGAAGCCCGTTTCTGTGCAGGCTGAAGATGAAGATTACTTTGGCAAGGAGGTGCACAAGTTCACCATCCGGCAAGGTAAGAAGTCCATTTTTAGAGACATAATTTAACATCATGTCCTATTTATGTCGGCATTCTGCAGTGAAATATAATAATAATCACTTTATAACTGTAGTTAGAATTGACAGCTTTATAACTGATCTATTTCCCAGGCAATGATTTTCTGCATGTCTGTGCTGTCTCATGTCTCTCATTTCATTTTACAGTTTATTTTAGATACTAAAATAAGGTGAACTCACACATTTTTTTACTTATATGGAAATGTAAAATATGACAAATATTGCCCTATATCAAGAGTGAATCTGCCATATGTTACCTAAGATAATATAAAGTAGATTACAATTTGTATATAATATTATATGCATGCATCTTTATTAAAAAAATCAGTATGTTTACTTTTTAATCCATAGTTTATGTTTACTTATATAACATATAACATCAACATGTTTTGATGGTTTTAGGATATATACATCAGCATGACATATATGTCCAAAAATGAATCACACATACAGTACATAAACATACATATTTATACGAGCTATGAAATTGTCTTAAATTCTAATAGGTTTCATATGTTTTCTAACTTCTTGTGACAGCATATTTCATTTACAGAAATGTAATAAATATGCTGATTTGGTAAGTAGCCATTTAATTAAGTGGAATAGTATACATTCATCCAGTCATTACAAAGGTTTAATCTTTAATATATGTTATATTTTTTATTTTCAGAAACATTAGTGTCATTCAGGTGTCACAAGTCTTGTTTCTTTAGCTCTGTGAAAAGCTGGTCAACTTGTCCAGCTCAGATAATTAATGTTAAGTTCTCTAATGCTGTAACAACGGGTTTGTGATGAATCATGGTCTCCTGAAACCCCTCATGCATTGACTTCAGATCCGCTAGAGGGAGCTAGGCAGCATGAGTCCCATTTCAGCATTGCCCTCAGAATATCGGTGGTATTTTAATAGCCTAGTTGTTTTTGCTGTTGGCTTCATGTGTTAGATTGTTAAACTCGAAGCTTTATCAACAAGTTCTTGCTAGGGGGTGAAAATTGAGCACACTTCTGTCTGTTTGTTTGATTGCTCTGATCAAGCTGGGTTTCTTTCACAGTTTTAGATCTCGTGTTAATACATTACTACATCTGTTTTTTTAAAGGGGAAATAACTTAACATGTGATGCTTACCACCCACTTGCTTACATCCCTCACTCTTTTTACCTCATTTAACCACTTCAAACACTTCAGACATAAACAGCAGGTCTGTGATCCGATACGCACGGTGAATAAAGACCTCCGTGGAGATGGGGCTTGCTCGAAGGATGAAAACCAGGACAAAGAGACAGAGAAATATGGGCGAGAATCTGTTGATAAGGGTAGACGAGTCAGATCTGCTGCCCTTCTCACTAATTCGGTTTTCTTTAGGGGCTTTCTTGTAACTGAGCCATCTATTTTGTGTCCCTTACTGGTTCTGTGTTCTATTTTTGATAGGCTTATTTGACAGCAAAGAGGGTTACTTGTTTCTGAGGTGTGACTAAGATTTAGAGGAAATAGTCCCAAATAACAACATTGGATTCCCAGTTTTGCGGTTTCTCTCATGGGACAAAAGTCCTCTTTATGTTCTTGTGTTTGTGTAAGGCTTCTTAGATTTGTTTAGGGTGGAATACATTTTAATAAATAAGCCCTGACGCAAGTGCAAGGCCTCCCACGCTCAGTATTTACAGTCTGTAGTAGTGTAGAAATTGCTTACTTTTGCAAGACTACGTTACACAAGAATTAACTGATGCACAGTATGTGAAGCAAGTCCAAGGTTGGAGCCACAATTGTAAATGAAGAAATTGATTTTTACATTTGCTGAAGAAATCTGTGTTAACACTTCATTTTGATAATCCACGTTAAAAATGATGAAGTAACTTTTCATCTACATGTCAACTAACGCTCATTAGAGTATTAGTAGGCTGTTATGGTTATGTTACCCCTTGCTTAAACCCCAAGCACATGTCACGGCCCCAGTCATAGGGTGTTGTGTGTGGTTTCATGGGTGTATCATTGAATTTGTAGAGTAGGTTTTTAGAACATTTATATGGTTGCTAAAATGTTCTGGGATGTTGCTAGTGATGTGAAGTGACATACAACCAAGTATGGTGACCCATACTCAGAATTTGTGCTCTGCATTTAACCCATCCAAGGTACACACACAGCAGTGAACACACACACACACAGCAGTGGGAAGCCATTTATGCCGCGGCGCCCGGGGAGCAGTTGGTTGGTTCGGTTCCCTTTTTTTTAAGGGCACCTCAGTCGTGGTATTGAATGTGGAGAGAGTGCTGTACATTCACTCCCCCCACCGACAATCCCTGCCGGCCCGAGATTAGAACTCACAACCTTTAGATTACGAGTCCGACTCTCTAACCATTAGGCTACGACTTACCCAGGTAACTTGCTAGGTGGTTTCAAGCAAAATGGCATGACTTTAGGTATAATTCATGTCTGTAGCATAAACGTTGTTGGGTGAGTTAAGGCTGGAATTCACTACACAACCTCTAAAATCTAAACATATTTTAAAACACTAAGCATCATACACTCACTGACTTTGTAAATGATATAGAACAAACTGGACATCACACACTAGATGACTGAGGATCACACACTACCTGATGTTTCAAGTCATTTCAAACTCAGCAAACTGACATAGAAATATGTGACAAATTCAACTATATGTTTTCTAAAATGTTTTGATCAGTGTTGCGGGTAATGCATTACAAGAAATTTAATCAACTTACTTTTTCAAGTAACTAGTAAAGTAATGCATTACTTTTGAATTGACAACAAAATACTCCTCTCCTGTCTCTGTGTTGACCGAAGTTGGCAGTGAGGTATTTCCTTCAGCCTAAGGCTTGTTAATTTCACTTTTGTTGTGAAAGAGCCATTACAGGTGCCAAAAATATAACCTTTGGGTTTTCTGATATTACAAACAAAGGAGGAAAGCCCAGCCCAGGTGACAAAAAGTAATGCAAATGTAATGTAATGCATAATTTCCATAAAAGTAACCAAGTAATGCAATTAGTTACCTTTTTATGGAGTAGCACAATATTGTAATGCAAAGTAATTGCATTAAAGTAACTTTCATCTACACAGGTTTTGATATCTGTTGACTGGATGGAATCATAGTCTGAAGGTAAAGAAAAAAAAAATTCATGAAATCTCTCAACTCAACTCTGCGGACTGACTTTGACTTTTGGCAACTAGCATCAACTTGTCCAGACTGTAAATCGGGGCAAAAAAATGCATTGAAAAACAAGGTTTGTTCTAATAGTAGAAATAACTATGGTTGCCTAAAGAACCACCAATAATCATTCATATTGTGGATTTTTATTGTTGCAATACATTTAAATGCATTCAAGAAAGCAGAACATTCCTCTTGACTTGTTGAACACAGATCTTATGCGTAGCGTTGTCCATTTTGTCCAATAGATAGAACCACTACTTTTAGAAATGAGAGTGTATTGAATTATTTTTTTCAGGATTACAGATTTGTTTTTGTAGGATTATGGATTGCTGCCATCATCTAATATGGTGTTCGTTTTTTCCATTATGCTTTCTTTCAGTAGCATAGATGTTTAACTTGCTACAAGGCAGATTATGCCACATTGTATTTGATTTGGAACATTTATTTTTCCTTATGGCTTGCTAGTTAGTTAAAGGTAGATGAAAGAGATGAAGAAAGATATACTGTCTTCTAGGTAGTACTGACTCTGCAGTTGTGTATTCATAAATTATGCTGTCAAATCAAGAGTGCTCAATTTACATCCATGCTCTTGTTTCCATGTCCTTCTTCAGGCTAATCAGTCTGTTCTACTGCATGTGTGCTATTTTTCATTTCATGTTTTCACATGTCAGAGATTGTGCACAGCTCATCTGCTGGGAAAGTGTGTCGTGTCTCAATGTGATTGGAGCAGCACAGAGAGTCGAGGAAGCACGGATGGTGATAGTAAAGGAGAGGAGTGTAAAGCGTGTGTTGGAGAAGCAGATTTTTAAGCCTTCTGGAATCTGGTTGCACCCATTACTAATGATAGGCCTGTCTCAGTGCCTGTTAGGACAGCTGTCCTGGGTTTACCTGAGCGCCAGCCTGCGTAAACACACACACAGAAATCCCTCTCCACCCTCATCTGATCCACCATACACCATCAACAAAGAGCAGTGCCTTCAGTCCTTGACATCTTTTATATATATGGCCACATGTGTTGATACATGGGACACATTATAAAATTGTTTCCAAATCAATGCGATGTATCCCTCAGCAGTGAATAGAACGTTTCCAAAATGTAGCATGATAATGAGAAAAATAATAATAATTACAATAGGGATTCTGCACTTCGTGCAAGAACCCCTAATTATAGCTATTGGATAAATCTTATGAAAGCATGTGGGTCACATTTAAACCCAAAACCACAAGAAAATAAAACTCACATTACTAGATGTTTACCATGCGGTTATTTATTAAGACAATACAACAAATGCTACAGCACATTGCTTATTTTTATATGTATTATTCATAATATAATGAAATATTTCTCTATTTATAACCAAGCTAATGAGAAGGTATTGTTGCTATTGGGTAAATCTTATGAGAGCATATCCAGGTCACATTTCACTCTAAAAAATATAGTATTATTATTATTAAAAGTAATAGTACTACTAGTAATAGTAGTAGTGGGAACACTTTAGATCATGGAACACTATTCACTATTAACTAATTGCTTATTAATTTGCATATCCTATTATTATTATCTGTTTATCAGTACTTATAACGCAGACATGTATGGCTTACTCTTACCATATTCTGCATCCCTTAATCTTACACCATACCTAAACTTAACTACTACAAATACTTTTCTTACTTGATAAGCAGCAAATTAGGAGTTTACTGAGTGAAAACTCTTAGTTAATAGTTCGTATGTGTTCCCTGATCAAACGTGTTTCTGAAGATAGTTGCGTGCGGATGTATGGTTAGTGGAATTAACCACAGAGAATGTTCCACACGTCCTCCTACATCCTCCAGCAGATGTCCAGCAACCTCTGGTGGATCTCAATCATGTTATCATCTGCTCTCAGACTGTCACGACACCGAGCTCCAGGAAGTCCCCTCTCTGACAGACATTGTATTTAAATGCCAAGCTTTAAATGTCAAAAATAATGTCTTGTTTTAATGTCATGTGTGGAGTTGGTGTACTTGGTTTCCTGCATAACGTGTGATATATAGCTGCAAAATTTCTTCATATATATATATATATATATATATATATATATATATATATATACATAGAAATGACATACTGATTTGAAGATAATTATATGGGAAGAAAGAGAGAGTGGAGTTATATGAGATACACTAGCACAGCATGTGGCAGTATGTTGAAAATCAGTTGCCAGCATGGGACAATGGACATTTGGGTCAAATAGATAAATACATAAAATAACTGCAGGAATCTCCACTGACAAATCACATTCAAACATAGCAGAGTCAATATCTCATAAATATATCCATTCCATTTTCTAGAGCTATAAAACTTCCACAGTAGCCCTAGGTCTCTGAATGTAACAGTGTAACTAATGCTGTATAGATCTCATGTATCAAGACTGAACTGGTTAAACTGATCCCGGTAGCAGCTACATGCAACAGAGTCAGTGCCAAACTAATTAAATGTATCCCTAAATCATCCAGTTATTCATTCTTCTTCAGTTTTATTTAAGCACACAGAGTACAATGATGACATTGCTTTAATATACTCTACTAATCATGGCTGAGTGATGGATGTTTCATTCAGCATCGTCTCTTTTAAGTTTTCCATCTGATGTGTGTGTAATTGCTAAATCAGATTCTTACTGTTAGGATTATGATTTATTTTTAATTATATTTAAATTAAACCCTACGTAATAAACTACTGTCAGGTCTAGTCAAGTCACATATGTTTCTTTAGTGCTTATACAACACAAATTGTGTCAAAGCAGCTTCAGTAATATATAGAAAAATAACAATGAGTCAATGATAAAAAATCCATCCAATATGAGACATTCAAATGTAATTATTCAGTTCAAGCAAGTTCCCTTCATTAACTGTGTAAAGTTCATCAGTTATATAAATAATTCAGTCAGCAGCTCTACAGAATTTATGAAAAAATCATCAATTAGAAAACAAAGGCAGTTAAGCAATAAAGCAGCTCTACAGAAGACAGTATTGTCATCATCCAGCTCAAATTAGGTCATATTTCATTCTCATCCAATAGTATCAGTGCAGACAAATCAATAATACAGTATACTGAATATTAAGTGTCTCTTAAACCCAAGCGAAACAAAACCCATGGTGCGAGCGGTAATCACCCAGGCTCAGTCTAAACTGGCCCAATGAACGAACACGGGGGGGATTATGCTGCGTTCATTGTGGATTGATATTATTGGACTGATAGTCTTGTCATTTTTTTCATCAATACTGGGGCAAGTTGTATAAACATTGCCACTATATTAAGACCGTGTCTAAAAATCTAGTTTGACTAGCAGTTAACCAAGCGGTAATCAATCTTCACTTTCAGATTCAAATTTGACCAATCTACCTTTTTATGTAACTCAGTAAAAACAAAAGGGATGACTAATTTTTAAGACTATTCTAAGCAGTTAACACTTTGTCGTATTAGTTTCATATTTATTTTTTATAGTAAATTGTTTTTTAATAATAAAGTGGTATTCGAATTTGAAAATAAAGATTTGGCTAACTGCTAGTTGGTCAAATAGTAAGTAAGACAGTCTTAATATAGTTGCTAAGTTTATGCAACTGGCCTTCAGCTTCTTTTGCTTGAAGACTGGCATACGTCACACCAGCATTAGGTGCTATAAGAGCTGAAGTATATCCAGCAGGTTGAAAAATCAAGGTAGAGCTGACGTTTCGCCAGTAATAGATGGCTTTTCAGTGGCCGTAAACATAATGAGAATGATGTAATTCATCCCACACCATAGGCCTCCTCCCCATGTTAAACATCAGCAAACCCAGTTATAGCAACCCTGAACACAGGTTAAGTATAGTTTTCTCGTTAAATTACACAGCTACAGCCAAAATACAGGCAAGGGCAATATACGCCTCATTCAGCCATACAACACAAATGCTGCCTTGACCGTATTATAAAATCCATCTGACTGACTTAAAAAGCAACAAATTACAGTCCAATAAATACTGATCAATTCGCAAACAAGTCAAAAATAAAGCCGATCACATAATTCTGATTATGGATAGCCACCTTAGTGCTTCAAACAAAACTCTAAACATCTTTCTAAGATTTGGCTCATATTTGGCTAACTTTGGTTCTTTTGTGCATTAATTAATCTGACAAAAGAGCGCTCTGTTGTCTGAGCTTTGAAATAACTGTGAACTTTTCTGTCCCTCACTTTCTCTCTAGCTCAGAATGGCACAAAGCATCAAATGACTTTTATCATGTCAGAGATGAGGCAGAGTGTTCCGGACCACCGGCTGCTGTCTCAAGCCGAGTTACGGCTTCGGATTAAGAATCCTACAATGGACCAGGAGCAGAGGCTGGAGCTGTATCGTGGAACAGGCGATCAGGCTCGGTATCTGGGCACTCGCTTTGTCTCCAAGGACTTGTCCAATCGTTGGCTCTCATTTGACGTCAAACAGACGATGATAGAATGGCTGCAGGGTTCAGGTAAGGTCATGCCGGCATTCAGCTAACATCAGCTGTAGTTGCCCAATTGCGATTGATGAGTGTATTTGAGATGTGCTCATAAAAATGTATTCCCAATAATCTGTTGGGTTAAAGCAGTCTACCTTTTCTCAAGCATCTACTTAAATGTTGTGATAACCTAAAACCTCAGTGAGACAACAATGCAGAATTCTGTTACTGGCACTGAAATGAGAACAAATAAGAACTGGCAGACCACAGTACATAAAAGAGCATTATAATCATGATGGTACATGTTATACTTAATAAACAAGGAACAAGAGGATTTGCAATATTATGAAAATCGCAATAAGCACCATACTTGTACTAAAATATATGTTTGGGAAGTGAGCAAATCTGTTTTATTAGTGGTGTTTGCTAAAGCATTATTATTACTCATTCTCATACTCATGGTTAAGGATTTGAATAAATCTGTAATACTAAGCATTAAATGTTGGCATGTCTTTGTGCAACAGACACCGATAATGCTTGAAACTCTATTGAGAGTTGTACTCTTACTTTACTTATAAGTGTTTGGATCTGGAACATACAAAGTATTGAAGGAATAACACAATCTTATTTATAATGTCATGATTTGTGGGTGGGCTTTTTCAGACCACTATAATTATAACAAACAATGTTTGCATAAACAAACACCACTTACATTCAGAAAATTTAAAACTCTAGCAGTAACATTGGCAATGTCATTATGTTTATTCAGGGAATTACAAATATTGTAGTTTGCCAGAGCCATAACCTCGTGGGCAGCCAATTTCAAAAAGGTCATTTTCACAGAACTTTTAAATGTCTTTTAACCTGTTAACTGCTTGGCTTTCTTTGTAATGACCTTTTCCCCATCACACATATCAGTTGCCATTTGAAAGAAATCTCTCAAAATGAATCCTGTGAAAACCGTTTTGAAATTGTATTTTGCTTTATCATGGAAATATTATTTTAAATCCTTTTATAAGTCTCCTACCCTTAGTGGGCGGTGTCGTCATATTACAAAATTTGCTATTACAAAACATATTGTTGGAAGGATCTGAATCTCAATGTTTCATATTTTGTGGGCTGTTTATTTATTTACCCAGGTGAAAAACAAGTGCACTTCCATAATGTACTTAAAGTGCTCTATTTTCACACACTCATTTTGTACTTAATATACTAAAAATGATTCATTAGTACTTTTTTAGTAGATAAATATATATATATATATATATAATATATCAGTTACTGTTGAAGTAGTGTACACTGTACAATAGGGTTCACAAATTCCATTAATATGTGCTTTGTTCAATATAAGTAGAGAGTAAGTGCCTATGAACATGAATAAAAATGTAAATGTGTGTACAGGTAATGTATGTACAGCAAGTCTACATTACCAAACATTAAATAAAGCTGTTTACAATTATTGTTCATGATTAGCTCATGTTAACTAATGTGTTAACTAATGTTAACTAATTAAGCGATTAACATGAATAGATGCATTAATATATGTGTAAGTTAACA
The DNA here is from genome assembly GCA_003573665.1 of Oxygymnocypris stewartii. Classification (NCBI taxonomy): domain Eukaryota; kingdom Metazoa; phylum Chordata; class Actinopteri; order Cypriniformes; family Cyprinidae; genus Oxygymnocypris; species Oxygymnocypris stewartii. Next base: position 62,769 of record QVTF01024441.1, read on the forward strand.
TAAACAAACATTAACTAATACTGAACAAAGGTGTTGTTCATGGTTAGTTCATGCTAACTAATGACACCTTATTGTAAAGTGTTACTGATTAAATTAATGATGGTAATTTTAAGAAAAACTGGACTTGATTAGTATGTGACCAATTTTTATGTACCCATTTATTTCTATCTTTGATGTTAGTGCATGTGTTAAATGGCTTATACAGTGCAAAACCCAAATAAAATGGTGTATGTGTGTGTGTGTGTGTGTGTGTGTGTTTAACAGACGATGTAGAAAGTTTAGAGCTGAGGTTATACTGTGGCTGTAAAACAGACCAGCAGAGTACTGAAAAGTTCCTCTTCAGTATATCAGGTATGATAATCTCAATAATCTGAAACGTATGCCAAAATAATCCAAACTGATCTAATCTTCGATGTAATCTTTTTCTCTGTGTACTCTATGTGTGTATGTTCAGGACTTGACAAGCAGAGAGGTGACACCGCTGGTCTGGCAGAGATGATGGTGAAGCCTTATATTCTGGCTTTATCTTTGTCTTCGAATGGCCACACCCTTGCATCCGCTCGCAGGAAAAGAGCTGTTGGTGCTGATGAAACTTGTGATGAGTAAGCCTGTTTGCTCGCTTTCACTTTTTATCTGTTGTTTATAGATACAGGATAGGAGTACAGATAAAAAATACTTATACTCCTCTCATTTGGACCAAATTTGTATATCCTTTAAATTGTGACGTTAAATTCTTGATTCTGATTGGCAGAGCTGGTTCTGGGCTTCTGGGGGTCCTAAGCCCTGTCAGTGCATCCATACAAACTCCAAAATGACCATTGACCCCTTAACCTGTTCTTTATGAGCGGTTTCACTGTTAGATAAAAAAAAATATTACAAACAATATGACAAATTTAAAAGAAAACAGATACAAATAAAATAATAATTTTAGCTTACTAAAAATAATAGCCTACCTTACAGAAATTGAATGATGTTATACATAATTACATATACATTGACTGTTATTAAAATTACTAAAGTTATTCAGTGAAGAACATTAAATGACTGAGACAGCAGCAGGTTTATTAGGCTGCTGTCACTTTAAGACAATGCATTGATCTAATATTCAGACAATAATTTGATTTCTTTCCCAACTTGTAATGTTCACCTAAGACATAACTGATTGCATTTAAATAAGAACTAACCAAGATGGACCTTTGACATATTTTTAATAGTACTTCAGACATTTGGTGGACTGCCACACATAAATAAATGTTTATTCAAATTAAAACATAAAATTATGCATGGAAATTCCAGCAGGGAAAAAAATGAATAGGGCAGCTGTACTTCAATAATTTTCCATCCCACCATCAAGTATTTTTATATCTAAAACTGATGTGTAAAAATGTAATGCAAGTAGGCACCACTGAACACACAATAAGATAATAAGATATGGAAGAGGTGTTAGTGAGACCAGCAGGGGCTGCTCACCCTGTGGTCTGTGTGGGTCCTAAAACCCCAGTGTAGTGACGGGGATACTATCCTGTCAACAAGCACCGTCTTTCAGACGAGACGTTAAACCGAGGTCCTGACTCTCTGTGGTCATTAAAATCCCATTGCACTGCTCATAAAGAGTAGGGGTGTAACCCCGATGTCCTGGCCAAATTCCCTCCTTTGGCCCTTGTCAACCATGGCCTCCCAATAATCCCCATCCACTTGATTGGCTCTATGACTCTCTCTCCTCTCCACCTGTAGCTGGTGTGTGGTGAGCGCATACACTTGATTGGCTCTATGACTCTCTCTCCTCTCCACCTGTAGCTGGTGTGTGGTTAGCGCATACACTTGATTGGCTCTATGTCTCTCTCTCCTCTCCACCTGTAGCTGGTTTGTGGTGACCGCATACACTTGATTGACTCTATCTCTCTCTCTCCTCTCCACCTGTAGCTGGTGTGTGGTGAGAGCATACACTTGATTGACTCTATCTCTCTCTCCTCTCCACCTGTAGCTGGTGTGTGGTGAGCACTGGCGCAGTTGTCCTGTGGCAGCCTTCGCTTCATTCAGGTGGATGCTGCACACTGGTGGTGGTTGAGGAGAGACCCCCCCCCCCCACATGATTGTAAAGCACTTTGGGTGTACAGCAATACACAATAAAGCGCTATATAAATGCATCATTCATTCATTCATAATTAGACTCTCTATTTCCCAACATTCTCTTGCAGAAAAACTGAGACTTGCTGTATGCGGAAGCTTTACATTGACTTTCGGAAAGATCTGGGTTGGAAGTGGATCCACAAGCCGAAGGGATACTTTGCCAACTACTGCATGGGCTCCTGTACCTACATCTGGAATGCTGAGAACAAATACTCTCAGGTAGGGTGCTGTTTCACCCCTGTCCCATTTGACCAGTGAAGCTGACACATAGGTATTTAAAAGTATGTACTTCACCAGTGATGTGTAACAAAAGCTACAGTATGTTTAAACATGCTCCTAGCCGGTTTTCTTCACCTGGACAATTTGAAAGGAATCCTAACTCTTCTTTGGTGCTGTGCAAAGCCTTAGGCCAATATTAGCCTAAAATTACATACAAAATGAATACTTTCCCAGAACACCAGAAACTTTAAGGCCAAAGTATACTTGACTTTGTACGCGTATGCGAGGGACAGTGTATAGTGTGCATGACGCAAATTTCGTCATCAGAGTAGTACGTGAGTACTTGTACTTTGTAAGCGCAGGTCGAACATGCACATTAAACTCTCTTGCAGTAATTAGTTTATCCGTAAGGTGGAAACGCTGCCGCGGGCGGTATTGATTCACAAGGTAGCCGAAGAAAAACTGCATAAACATATGGCTTCACACACCTCCGGAATAAGCACACGGTCCGGCTTCCCAAACGGTAGCTTGCAGCAATACTTGGTCACGGCTAGCCTTTCCGCTGTGCTTACCGGACTTCTATGAGTTTTTTTCTCCGTGTCCTTCATCACACTGTAATCTTCATAACTGCTCCCTACTAGGCCAGGAGAGGTATTGCAATTTAGCTCAAAGCGCATGCGTCGAATGTCTGTGTATGCGTATGAGTTAGGCCCTGTCCCAAATGGAACACTTCGTGTGCACTTGCTGTCTTACGGACGTACAATGGCCGCCGCGTGCGCATGTCTGTTGAGTCCACGAGACCGTAGGGTGTCCCATTCCTCATTTTAGCATTCAGAAGGGTGCTCGCGAGCGCCCCCTTTGCAGCCGTTATGCGCCCTCGATCCGTACTTCTGCCGAGCCCGCACTGGGGCGAGGTCGGCAGCAGACTTCTACCCGACAGTCAAAGCGGCATTACTTCACGAAAGTGTGTACTCAGAGGAAGACCACGAGGGTTTAGGGTGCCATTTGGGACAGGGCCTTAAATTAAGTATACTTTGCAAGGCTGCGCGTACGACTGTGCGCATATGCTAATGTACGCGTAAAAAAATAAGTATACTTAGGCGTTTATGGGTTAATATTTATAACATGATTTGGAATACACTATTTCTAATCTGTTTACAATTTAGTACAAAAAAAAATCACATTTATGCAATATTTAGATTACATGGTTCAAGAGCCCCACTTCTGTTTTTTTTCCCTCCCATGTGGCACAGATCGAATGACCAAAGGACGTGTATGCAGGAAAAAAGCACATGGATTCCAATATTCTCAGATAATTTTCAGGCCTCATTCATATGTGGAAAAAAATCTCTGATATGAATTGGATATGTGCATTTGCATCTGCCATTTTAGTGCACTGATCGGATATTCCCATGTGAGTCATACATCATTGAAAAAGCGAAGGTGGCGAATGACGTCAATGCAGGTGGATGCTTTTCCAGGCAGCGTTGCCAACTCCACGGTTTTCCAGTGGAATTGGGCTACTTTTACTCAAGCCGTGTTTCCATTACCCTTCAAATTGCTAATATATGAAATTGCAAAAAGAAATTATGCCGCTTGGAAACAAGTAAATTTCGCAAAAACTCCCATATATCGCAAAAAGGTTTTTGTGCTCACATGAGGTGGTTCTTTAGGCAATTCGAAATATAAATATTTAGCAAAACTGCAATGGAAATGGTTGAAAATTAAAATAGCAATTTTCAGCTAACTTGGCATGTGTAAATGTCACATGATCATTATTCAATGCACTATAACCTCCAAAAAACACCAAGAAACTGCTCTCAAGTTTTTAGTCCGCAGGTTCAATCGATTTCTCCCACAACCATGGAGAGTTTTGCCAAGTGTAAAGTGTAAATGCAGATATCGGATGTAGGTCACTTTTAAAAGAAAATGTAAGCTAGTAATCAGAAAAAAATTCATCGGATACAGTCCAGAAAGTGGAATTGGTCATCAAGAACTGCAGTGTAAATGCCTTACATTTCCTGCCTGCAATATTTGCTTGCTCTCGGTGGTTCCTGTCATTTCTAGAGCAAGGATATACAACACCATCCTAAGAAACTGATGACAGATTTATTTGAGTTGGAATCTGTGTAATAAGTATGCAGTTTTGCACCTGTGGCTGTGTACAGTACATTAGTTCATTTTCAATGCAGAGGTACAGTATTATCCAGAGGGGCATTTGTGGAGGATAGAGAAGAAGTTGTCAAAAACAAGTTTTGAATGACTAGTTACCCCAAGGTTTGAAATGCCATAGATTATATGTCATTACATCTAGAATTATAACATCAATGTTCTTTTTAGCTTTTTGAGTTGTACCTATTCAAGCTTCAAATTTCACCAGTTTCAAGAATTCACAATAAGTGTTTTTTTTTTTTTATGCCCATAACATGGAGGTCAGTGGGGTTCAAAACAACACTGGACAAAAAAAATCCACTTTCATTGTATGGACAAAAACATTTCACAAAATATATTTCTTCGTGTTCTACGGAAGAAGAAAAATAATTGCATGAGTGAAAGTATATGATTACAGGATTTTCCTTTTTGGGTAAACTCTCTCCTTTAATTATTTAGTTTAGCAGTACTTTAGTTCATTCACAATGCAGATGGTCTCCAGATGGACATGTGAGGTACTTAGGAGTCAAGATCATTGTAACAACTGCATATAGGTAATAGGGTGGACAAAACGACACTGTGAATCAAAGCTGAATAGAATTCATCTGAATATTGACTCTTTATTTTAGTCTTTTTTGAGCTACTTTACAGCTGACCTAAATTATTTTTGTTGTTTAAAGCGCTACATAAATAAAAGTCTCTGGACTTAACAAAACACAAACAATTATTTAAAATTAAATAGACATACAGTTTGCCCTCTAGCTTTGTGACACATGCTACACAGTATGGTCAACTGAGGTAATGCAATTCTATATTGAAAAGTTATATTTTTTCAAATGCTGTCAGACGTTTAAGATTGTTTCCTAATATTGTAAAAACTCATTGATATAAAGGCTTTTGCTTAAATCTTTAAAATGATTTTTGTACAGAAATATAAATAGTTTCAAGATTTGGGAAAGTCGGCTAGATAGTGACGGAAAAGCAGTCAACATACTTGACAAATGCTTCAATACTGTTTAAAAAGCCATAGAGATGCACTCCATGAAGTTGTTTGAGAGAATGCCAAGAGTGTCCAGGGCTGGAATCTATGGACTGCTAATTTGAGAGACAATTTAGGATAATTTTGTTATTTATGGATGTTATTTTGGTCTCTACATAGTCAATTCTTAAAATGTAATAGTTAGCAGGGGATTATAAGAAATTGTATAATTTGTATAATACATATTTTAATATTTAAGTGAATCAAATTAAAACAGAATAAATTAATGCACCAAATTTAAATAAAGGTCTATGTTTTCTAATTAATGTTACACCAATTTAAATGTTTTTCAAGGTGCAATTGTACACCGTTTACCATTTGTTTTTACGTTCAAATATTTTACCAATTACACAACTAAACTCATGATTAAAATATGCCATAATATAACTTTCAGCCGTCCGCCATCATGTGCAAATCCCTCTATGCTCTATATTTGATCAGGGGTCCGTGGTCTCAATGCATTTCAATGTGAGTTCACAAAACAGTTTGCTCTTATGAACACTTATTTTACAGGGTGCAGACATGCGCGCTTCACTGTTTCATTGCAGTATCAAATGGTATGTGTATTTGTGTCTCACAGATATTAGCTTTGTACAAACACCACAACCCTGGTGCATCTGCTCAGCCATGCTGTGTACCGGCAGTCCTCGACCCGCTGCCGATTATGTACTACGTGGGCAGACAACACAAGGTAAATACCTATTTCAGACTATTTTAATTGCTTCTCAACTTCATGCATATAGACTAATAGATATCCTAACTGGTATCAAAGGCAGGAAGGGCACAAATAGTGTGTTCTTTGGAGTGAGAACAATCTGGGTTATCTATTATCTGTGGAAAGTACTTCATGTTATGCACAAAAAAATATCTGTATCTCCCCAGTCTGAATGTGAATGAGTCATTTTGTCTTGGCTCTGTTTCTAGGTGGAGCAGTTGTCCAACATGGTGGTGAGGAACTGCAAGTGCAGTTAGAGTTCATCTGACTTCATAACGTTATGTTTTCTTCAGAAGTGCTCCATGGCTTTATCTCTCTCTGGACGATAAGTAAGCGAACACACAGAGAAATAGAAGTAAAGTCTCAGTGGGAAGGACAATCAGTAGCTAAGACAAATGACGTGGACAGGAGAAAGGAGAAGGGACAGTCGAGCAAAAGTGGAAGCAAAAGGAAAGAAACTATCAGACTTTCTCATCTCAGCGATGTCCCTCTACAATGGCACACAAAGACATTTCGTTAAAGCATTTCATAAAACAAGCTCAATATTAAACCAAGTATATGCTTTGTTATCTTTTTTAATGTTTATTTACATTATTAATTCCCATTAATTTATTGACTTCTAAATTCATAATTTGATTGTATTTGTAGCATTGTGATTGTAGCATTGCATGCCAAATATACAATGAAGATTTCTAATGGTGCTGAACTGAGAAAGGGAATCATGTCAAAGGAACATTTCAAATTTCAATTAAACGTAAACACATAAAAGAGTAGTGTTTGCACTAAACGATGGAAGTGAAGGCTCATGGCGTGCAGTATGAGACTTAAAAGAACGCTAATGTAATTGGAGAATGCAACAATGAACTGCTTTATGTTTTAATTTGAATGTGCACAGTAGGTTTTATTGCCGTGCACAGCTCTGAAGCCTGTTTCTGGGAACAGGGTCTGAGTGGATCTCTAGAGGAATATTGCACACAATACCGAGTGTCACAGGAAAATGTATGCCTCTTCAGGTCCTCCTGTTATCAGGGTTTGTTAGTTCTCAAAAATATCTACAGTTTTGCCAAATGAATGCATTGGTCAATCTCAGCAAAACATGTCTGGGACACATTTCACATTTATTAAATACAATTATTTCCTTATTTTTAGAAGCTGAGATTGTTTGCATTGTGTGATTTCCTGTGTCACAATGTGTCATTTATCTATTCGATTCCGTTATTATTGTTTTACAGTGAAGGGACAGGCAGTACAACAAATACATACATGATCTGTAAATACTTATATTAAATTATTAAATTAAAGTAATGCATCGTTTTTATAACGCTAAGAAGAATGTGCTCAGTTGTTAAAATGCAAAGAATCCACTCCCAAAAACAGGCTTAATTTTCTTGCGAAATATATTCTTTTTTTCTTTCCTGCTGGCTTTGAAGTGAACTTTCATCCATGTTTGTGTTAGTGAGTCTGTATCTATGCTTGTGTACTGTATGTTTGCTGTGTGGTGTTCAGCTGTGTTGGCCTTGTGCTGACATCTGTGTGAGGAACATTAGTGTGTATATTTATAGAGGCTTCATGTTTTTCTCTGCCCTGTTTGACATCGGTGGTGTTGAGTGATGGGAATTGTGTTCTGTGTGTTAGTTTAAAGACAACGGCTGAGAATACACTGTTCACAAAATTAATACAGTGTCATTCGTCACTGAAACATACTGGCTAGTTACTGTAAAACTACAGTCCTTTGTAAACTGTCCTCTTTTTTATGACATTTTGAAACTGCAAGTGTTTTAAATTGCTACAGAATTCAACATGACAAACATTTCACATCATGCAGTGTTTTATTGTACATTACATTTCCTTTTTTGCACTTATTTTATGCCATTGTGACACTTGAATTGTTTCAATAAACAAAACTCTCAATTCAGTCCACAATATCTAATGGAAAGAGATTTTATGCATAAATTAAAATAATGTAGTGTGAAATAATTTACTGTACTACATGAAATATTGTAGTACAGTAAAGAATCATGTCTAAAAGTTAACTAGAGGAGAAAGGGGAGTGTTGGAACACATTTTGATATATAACATTCCCACATTTAGCCTTTACAAAGCAGTTTAGCAGAAAAAGCAACAGTTTCAATTTATTTTGTTATTTTTTTTTAAGCTCAGATGAGCTTTATTTGTCACATACACAATTATACAGAGTATAATGAGGAGTGAAATGTGTTCTCTGCATTTAACCCATCCAAGTGCACACACACCTGGAGCAGTGGAGAGCTGACATTGCGGCGCCCGGGGAGCAGTTGGGGGTTCGGTGCCTTGCCCAAGGGTCTCACCTCAGTCGTGGACACTTCCTGTTTATTTGTAATTTGGGGAAATGTTGTCAGTAGTTTATAGAATGAAATAAAAATGTTTACTTTACTCAAACTCATACCTATAAATAGTATCATTTGGCAGTGGTCTCTTAAATGTTTCCAGAGCTGTATGTCAAAAGATCAAGGAAAATGTGATATGCCATGACCCTGTTAAAACATTAGATATTAAAAATGCATTAGGGAAGAACATGTTGATATGAAGATATGCCCTCACCTCAGTCGTGGGCAGGAAGTGTCCACGACTGAGGTGAGACCCTTGGGCAAGGCACCGAACCCCCAACTGCTCCCCGGGCGCCGCAATGTCAGCTGTCCACTGCTCCAGGTGTGTGTGCACTTGGATGGGTTAAATGCAGAGAACACATTTCACTCCTCATTATACTCTGTATAATTGTGTATGTGACAAATAAAGTGTATGTGACAAATAAAAAATCAGTTTAGAAGTCTACATACACAATTATACAAGTTAAATACAAGTATGCCTAGTGTAGGTGGAGTGATGGAGTTACAGCTGCTATTCTACAGCAAATTGTGCTTTACAAACAACCGTACTTAAAGATATATTCATATAACTTATTAATGTATAAAAATAATTATATTAACAAATATAATTATAGGAAGAGGGCATATCTTCATATCAACATGTTCTTCCCTAATGCATTTTTAATATCTAATGTTTTAACAGGGTCATGGCATATCACATTTTCCTTGATCTTTTGACATACAGCTCTGGAAACATTTAAGAGACCACTGCCAAATGATACTATTTATAGGTATGAGTTTGAGTAAAGTAAACATTTTTGTTTCATTCTATAAACTACTGACAACATTTCCCCAAATTACAAATAAACATATCGTCATTTAGAATAATTATTTGCAGAAAATGACGACTGCTCAAAATTGAATTAAAAAAATGTTAAAAAATTAATTAGTCATATTTTTGAAAGTCGAGCAGCGAGCTCATTGGCTACCGATACAAGAGAGAACCAATCAGCTGTGCCATATGGTAATGATGTCATTAGGCCAGACTGAGTTAGACCTATCGGACTGTGCCATCTAGAGTTTCATGCCAGAACTCTGTATTTCAGAATTCAATGTTTGGTGGAATAACCCTGATTTTAAATCACAACTTTCATGTGTCTTGGCATGCTTTTCACCGGTCTTTCACATTGCTGTTGGGTGACTTTATAGCCTAAGACTCCTGGTCATAGGCGTCGATTTGTCGCTTGCGCTTCCGGTGCTGTGTTGTACAGTCGACGTTAGGGATGGCGCCGCTCAATTTGTGCTTTTATATACTTTTTTACTTTCTCTTTGTACACGCATAACGTCTGCACTATTTATATACGACAAAAAGAACACTTTTGGACATTGGACACCACTGCACTAACCTGCTTCAGGACACTTTATCCACGGATCCAGCATGGCCATTGGAGATACTTCGGAACACCGAGGTTAACAAAGGCCGCCTCAATAATCCCAGGAGGCGAAAGAAACACCGCGGGAGACGCGCTGGAATTCGTAACAGACTGAGAAAAAGGGCTCACAGTCCTCCTCTACCGAGTATTCTGCTCGCTAATGTCCAATCCTTGGAGAATAAGATGGACGATCTTAGAGCCAGGATTAGTTTCCAACGGGACATTAGGGACTGTAACATCTTTTGTTTGACTGAAACATGGCTCACGCCCTCGGCCCCGGACACTGCGGTAACCCCGTCTGATAACTTTTCTGTTTTACGTATGGACAGAACAGCCGAGGCTGGAAAAACAAAGGTGGTGGAGTGTGTTTCATGATTAACAAGAAATGGTGTGACCCCAGGAATATCTCCATTCTGTTGCGTTCCTGCTCGCCTCATCTGGAACATTTCTCCATTATCTGCCGCCCATTCTATCTGCCCCGGGAGTTTACATCGATCATCGTTACTGCCGTTTACATTCCACCTGAGGCAGACACTGGCTTGGCTTTGTCCAAACTCCACGATGAGCTCAGCGGCTACATCAACAAACACCCTGACGCTGCATGTATAATCGCGGGGGACTTCAACAAAGCCAACCTCAGGAAGGTCATGCCGAACTTTCAACAACATATATCCTGTCCAACTAGAGGACAGAATACACTGGATCATTGCTACTCCCAGTTTAAGAATGCCTACAAAGCTCGTTCCCTGCCGGCTTTTGGCAAATCGGACCATGCCGCTATTTTCCTCACACCGGAATATAAACAAAGGATCGTTCAGGACCCCCCGGTGGAGAGGGAAGTGACGCGCTGGTCCTCCCACTCTGAAGCTATGCTACAGGCGTCTCTTGATGACGTCGACTGGGACATGTTCCGGGCGAGTTCAGCTGACGTCAGCGAGTTCATAGATGTAGCATTAAGCTTTATCAACACGCTAACCGACCAAGCCACTGAAACAGTAACAATAAGGACATTCTCTAATCAGAAACCGTGGGTGGACAGAACAATCCGTGATGCGGTTAACCATCGAACTGCCGCATACAACGCCGGTCTTTCGTCGGGTAACATGAGCGAATACAAATCATCGTGCTATGCTCTCCGACGGGCAGTTAGAGCTGCTAAACTCAGATACAGGGAGATAATTGAGTCACATTTTCAGCTCAATGACTCTCGACGCATGTGGTAGGGACTGAAGACCATCTGTTCCTCTGGAAACAACTCCTCCGCCGAGGTGAGAGCAGATCCGTTGCTGGCTGAAGAGTTAAACATCTACGGCCGCTTTGAATGTAATGGCGGCGCAACTCTTCCGATTAGCGCATCAGGAAGCAGCATACAAAGCAGCGATGATCATGTTATCACCCTGTCAGAGGACGAGGTTCGGAGGGAACTAAGTAGTAGTAGTAGTAGTAGCCCTTTATTGTCACTAGTACAAGTACCAGCGAAATTAGCCATCAACCTGTCCATACATACACAACATACATATGACAACGGGGTAGACAGAACAGGAAGACAGGGTATTAAGAAAAATACAGCTTTTTACATGAGGAGAGAGAGGAGGAAAAAAAAATGTTTTAACCCCCAGACTATGCTCCATTTGGAGTACAGTCTGAGAACAGAAAAAAAATAAAAAATAAACACCTCAGCACAAAAGCACATATACCATAAACACATGACTTGCAACAGGGGAAACATATCCAGCTCTGGCGAGCAGCCATCCGGTCCAGTGCCATTTGCGGCGCCGGTCGCAGACCTGCTCGACAGGGGGCGGTACAAAGCGTTACAGAGGCAGTTGAATGGGGGAGGGGAGTAATGTCTGTAATCGGGGAAGGGAGCAAGAGAGTCCCACTGCATCGTTCTCTCAGTGTGGTTATCCAGACGGCCTTGGCCAAGGCGCCGGTACGGGGAGCCAGAAAAGATAAGATTGAAAAGATAAGATTGAAGACAGGAGAGTGAACGTCAGGAAAGCAGCCGGACCTGATGGGATTACTGGCCGCGTTCTGAGGTCCTGCGCCGATCAGCTTGCTGGTTTGTTTACTTCCATCTTTAATGAGTCCCTTTCTACCTCTGTGGTTCCCACCCCATTTAAAAAATCTGTCATCATCCTTGTCCCTAAGAACAGTAAACCCTCTTGCCTGAATGACTATCATCCAGTTGCCCTCACATCGACAGTCATGAAGGTTTTTGTGAGACTTTTAAAGAAACACATTTGCTCCTACATCCCTGCTACTTTGGACCCTCTTCAGTTTGCCTATCGCCCAAATAGGTCTACTGATGATGCCATCTCTCAGGTACTGCACTCCTCCCTCACTCACATTGACAGCAAAAATGGCAACTATGTCAGGCTGCTATTCATTGACTATAGCTCAGCTTTCAACACTATAGTCCCCACCAAGCTAGCTGTCAAACTCTCAGACCTCGGCCTAAACACTTCACTCTGTGACTGGATTCAAGACTTCCTCACCGGCAGACCACAAGTGGTGAAAATGTGCCAGTTCACCTCCAACTCCATCACCCTGAATGTAGGAGCCCCGCAGGGCTGTGTCCTGAGTCCCCGGCTCTACTCTCTCTACACACACACGACTGTGTGTCCTCTCACAGCTCCACTTCTATTGTTAAATTTGCTGATGATACTGTGGTTCTGGGCCTCATTAACAGCAATGATGAGACCGCATACTTGGGTGAGGTAGAGAGACTTACATCATGGTGCCAGGACAACTGTCTCTCTCTGAACATGAGCAAAACTAAAGAGCTGATTGTAGACTTCAGGAAGAGACAGCAGCGGCCCTACACTCCTCTTATGATCAGTGGGACCCCTGTGGAGAGGGTGAGCAGCTTCAAGTACCTCGGTGTAAACATCTCCGAGGACCTGACATGGACTACACACATTCAAACACAGGTCAAGAAAGCCAGGCAAAGACTGTACTATCTGCGACAGCTGAGGAAATTCAGGGTCTCACCAGCAATCCTGAAAACGTTCTATTCAGGGGCCATAGAAAGTGTAATGACTCAGTGTGGTATGGTAATTTCATTCCACTGCCATCTGGCAAGCGCTTCAGGAGCATGATGGCAAAAACTGAGAGACTGAGGAGGAGCTTCTTCCCTCAGGCCATCAGGCTCCTAAACTCAAACTCAGTCTCATAACATCATAACATCTACAGGACTCAATTTAATAAACTGTAAAAACATCCATTATTCTGCATCATCCACATTGCTGCTATATGTACATACCCGGTACAACCTGTTTGCACATTCCTCTTGCACATCCCTGTTTATATTAATATTTATTAATCCACAGTATACTGTATTGCACATTTTATCTCATTGCACATTTTACTCCTTATTTTATTATTTGTTCCTATTTTTATTTTAATCTTACCTATATTTATTTATATTCTCTTGTGTTATGTTTCATTGTTTTATGTTTATTTTTTGCACTGTCCATTGAGCGGACCTGTCCTGACTTACATTTCACTACTGATTATACCCTGTATGATTGTGTATGTGACGAATAATAAAGAACCTTGAACCTTGAGATTTATGTTTTTGCCCCCCCCCCCCCCCATTTCCAAGACTAAATATTAACAGGGAGGGATAAATTATCATACACATGTGCAACACATTTAATATTTTCTAATATTTAATTCTCATTACTTATACTGGATTTTAGTTTTTTTCTTAAATAGGCCAATACTCTGTTGGATGGTGCATTTGATGAATTCAATACAAAAAAATAATCTTGCAAAGTGAAACGCACAGACTGCAAATACATTATTTAGTAACCAGATAATACACACACTCTTTCTATGAGGAATGTGCATCACTAAATACAATTATTTAATAAATACCTGTTTACAATAAGCACTTATTTGCTTATTGGGACTGCAGAGCCATGATCTCTATATGGGAGAGATAGCCCGCTACAAGCCAAGAGATTCGTGCTGGTGCCCTCTCGTATTACAATAATGCACTTTTGACATTTGCCATTAAAATAACGCCAAAACTGCCATAAATGTGTGAAAAAGTATGAAAATGAGAATAAATTCATACAAGCCGCAATCGATTTCTTATTGGTTAAAATGAACGGAGACTATCTCAAGCAGCTCGGCTTTGTTTGATGACTTGTGACCATCCATCTTCCTCTTCACCGCATTCTAGAGGTTTTCAATGGGTTCAGGTCTGAATATTTGGCTGGCCATGACAGGGTCTTGACCTGGTGGTCCTACATCCACAACTTGATTGATCTGGCTGTGTGGCACAGAGCATTGTCCTGCCTGATTTAAGTCTTACTGAAGTACCCCAGATCATCACCGATCCTCCACCAAATTTCACAGTGTGTGCAAGACACTTTGGTTTGGGCAAAGCTGAAAATTACAATCCTTATGGTGTTTTGCAAACCTCAGCCTGGCTCTTCTTTGCTTTTCATTGATGAATTTTTTTGTTGTAGCTTTGCCCTGCCCCTAGGAGCCTGTTTAGAAAATATCTTCACCATGCACTTCATCCCAGCTGCCGTTTGTCATTCTTTTTGTAGGTCATTTGATGTCATCTTATGGTTTTTTTTATGAGTTAGCGGTCATCCCTGTCAATGGAGAGTTGTTTTCGCCCTCTGCCGGTCTGTAGCTTCAATGTCTCTAATGTATGCAGTCTGACCTTGTTCTTACCGCTTTGAAATTTTTATGATAGAAGCAGCCTTAATTTCAGTGTTCCCTAAGCACATTCACTGGCTTGATGAAATGACTGAACCAATCGTTAATTGGTAAAGGCACTATTTGCAGCTGCCAACTATCAGCGTTCTGAGACACGCACATGCATAAATGGCTCATCTAGCCTTAAAAATACGCTTTTTTTGTTGCAATTTTAGCATAAGAGACAACATTTACGAGACAGTTGTTATCAGATTTAATATGTGTTTTCTAATATGAAATTTAAGTTTGGCGAACAGCTTTGGAGAATTTGAAGTTTGTTTCAAAGAGTCAGGAGCTGTACTTGCATGAATAACTGCCAGAGAGGCATTTCAAATATGGCCACAGAGTGAAATGACTTGCCTTAAAAGGGGTCATCCGATGCCCATTTTCCACAAGTTTATATGATTCTTTAGGGTCTTAATGAAAAGTCTACATACTTTGGTCAAAATTGATCAATGGTAGTGTAAAAACACCTTCTTTACCCTGTCAAAATCAGCTCTGTTTTCATCAAGCCGTTTTTTTTGTCCATGTTGCTTTAAATGCTAATGAGCTCTGCTGACCCCGCCCCTCTCTTCCGTGGGGTGACAAGCACTACTTTTTACTTTAGCCACAAAACTGGCTAACTAGCACAATATTAGGAAAGGCAATTTGCAAAGATTCATAAAAAAACTTTATACTCACTTCTGTGGATGAAGCTGGATTACGAATGATTCGCGTAAACATAGACGCAGTTAGGTAGATAGGGGATCAGCGCATTCACTTCAAAGCGAAAGTAAAGTGAATCCTCTGCGTCTTCAGTGGCTTAAATGTCGGGAGTAAATGATGACTGCTTTAATCATTATTACATCTAACAATAAAAGCACTTAAATTGCTTAATCTGAGACATCCTGTCTTCCCCTGCACTGGAGTCGACACAATGGTGGTCGGACTATTTACAGCTCACTCAGGGCGGGGCTAAGTAAAGACGACCTTGTCAATCAATTATAGTGGGAGGGACCTGTACAGAAATACGTCATTCTGACAGGGCTCTCAGAACAGCCTGATTGGAGAAAGGGGATTTTAAAGCAGGGATTAAAAAAAAAAACACTGGGTGGACTTTTATAATTATAGGATGGATGTGTGATTGTGTACACACTTCCAACACACATTGATGTTCAAACAACTTGAAAAGTGAATGTTGCACCCTATGAGCCCTTTAAAATGACTTAAAATAAAAAAAAGAATTGCATCACTACCATAGACTTCTACTGGAAAGAATGTGGAAGTAGCATGCAGTGGGGCAAACAATAGTTTCAAACCTTGAATAGTTTCAGAGCTAACCCCAATAATTCCAGTGTTGCAAAAGCACCCTGTCAAGTTGAAAATGTATCTCATATATGTCTGTGTGTGTGTTTGTGTGTGTGCAAAACAGCAACAACAACAACAAAAACACCCTTATTAACATTATAACTGACCCTCAAGGAACATCAAAATAAGAAAAAAAATCCATGTCATGACCCCTTTAATGTTAACTCTATGGTCCTTCTCTGTTTTCTTTTGTTGTTGTTTCCTTTTTACTTTGTCCTTTCTCCACTTCCCTCTGGGAATTACTTACATGTGGTTGCTCAGGCTTTGGAAACGACTGATGCGTGTCCAGACCTGCTCTTAAAACTTGTAGTGGATGACTCTATGGAAAAGTTCACAAATCCACATGCTGACGAGCCTTACACAACAACATCCATGCAAGCTTTTACATAAGCTGAATGCAGACTGCAATGGCTGAAAGCTTCGTTCATCTACTACACTGTTTGTTCATAAACATTCTAAAATTTTTGCAAGCTCTTGTCATCAAACTCTGGCTCTGAGGCATCCTCACACAAATGCTTCTCTCCAAACACCATCAGTATTGTTTCATTGCAACCCCTTGAGGTTTTTAATAAGCACACTTTAACCAAACCATTAGTTTGTGTCTTTGCCAAGGCACAGAATGTGCTGGCAGAGCCGACAGAGCTTTAAACAACTTTAAGGTCAACATGAAATCAAAATTGACCCCATTGCAACACTCTCATAAGGTAGCATTACTTTTTAATCATGTACCACTGAAATGTCTATGGTAGCCTGTTTCCATCTCTTAATAACAAATAAAAAAGGTAGCTGTGACTTTTTATCGTACAATTCAGACTTTTTCCAGAGTTGCGTAATTACGTGAAAACAATTCTGAGAAATAAGTTCTTAATTCTCATTAAAAAGTCTGAATTGTGAGAAAAAGTCATAATTGCAAGCTTATTGTCACAGATGAGCCAGGCTCCACCACCAATCTCTCACAGCGATCACTGTCACCTGAGTTTTAACTCAAACCACCTGCACCTCATCAACACTCAATTGAGCCAGCACTACTTAAGCACACACCTCACCTCAGTCAGTTGTCCGATCTTGCTTACACAAAGTGGACTCTCACCTACTCTACACAGTTACTTACCTCAAGATTGCTTACCTCCTGTTGGTCCTACGTGTCTCCTACGTCTACCTGTCTTCGTCCGTCACCCCAGCTCAACCACGTCATCTATGAGTTTCCTAGCAAGAAAATTGTTACTTACAATTTTATTTTTAGTTTAAAATACACTATGTATATCCTTTATCATTCTAAGTACTTCAAGATACTTACTTCACCATTCTTCCCTGCTTACCCAACTTCTGAATTCAAATAAACATTGCTGTGTTATTCCATATCCTCTGTGTCGGGTCTACTTCCTGTAACACTTATATCTTTGCATTTTTTTATTTCTCAGAATTGTGCATTAATATCTCACAATTATGTTGTTATAATATGCAATTGCATGTCAGAATTACAAGAAGCTGACTTCAAATTTCAAGAAAAAAAAGTCAGAATTGTGAGATAAAAAGTTCCAATTACCATTTTTGTTTTTTTTAAATGGTGGCAGAAACAGGGTCCTTAACTTAAATTGTCAGTTCAGGAAAAAAAAGACAAAAATATATTTATATATATATATAAGGAAACTTATAGATTAACTTTTAGTTTACTGGTTATATGCTTCTAGCCCACTTTTTCATTTGTTAAAGTTGAAGGATTTTCTCTGCAAACCAGTGGTAAAAACAAAAAAATATATATATACTGAAATTATACTTTACATTTAGTTTAAATGAACTTAACATCTCACTCACAGTTTACTACTGTATATATTATTTTTGCACATTATGTACTACTAGGTTACAACTATTCATTTTTGCACTTGAACCTTTGTACACAACCAGTGGCTCCACCCGTGTATTGTTTACTTTAAGCAATTCCAAAGCTGACCTGTGACTGTAAAGTTAATAAGATATATGTAAAACGTGCTGCAGTATTGCCTCAAAGAATCCGATATGTGTGGAAAAAAACAAACTTACACTTTTTTAAGTATATCTCAATCAAAAGATTAAGGATACGTTTAGAGCAAATATACATAGACTTTTCTGTCTATACTTATCAGTATAAGCCACGTTTACTTAAGTATAATTTTATTATATAGGTAATTGTATAAAAAGTAGACTGAAAATATATTCTCTTATATTTTGTTTATAGGAAGTAAACTTATTATTTTAACACACAATAAAAAAACACCTAAACAGGCACAAACGTAATCAATTCTATTTCAGTTATAATCCAAACCTTTAGACTTGAATCGTGCAGTTCTTGAACTCATTCAGCAATTATTAAAAGTGCTATACAACACAGGTTTGATGTCAGGGATGTCAAGTACCATTGGCTCTAATGTGTTTTGGGACCAATTACGACATGCCAAAGTTAGTATTTACCCTTATGAGTTAGTTACCCTTATGAGACTATCATGTTCTATTTGCTTTATAATACATGTTCCTAATCTTATCGTGAACCATACATGAGTGCAAAAACAAATTTTAACTTACATTTTCCGTTATACTCTAACACTTAGAAATGAGTCATTTTATGGAAGTGCATGTACTTTCTTCCACAGTCCCGCTGATGATGAATTAGATTGGTGTGGTTGTTAAATGTCATGTAAATCTTTCAGGGTGCTAATGTAAGAGCCCCAGAGGGCCGAAAAAGGAGCAATATTCTGTGTTCTCAAACGAGCTTCATTCAACAGCTGCACTGGAGTCGACAGCTTCAGGGGAGTTTAAATACACTGTGAATTATCCTCAAGGTCTAAGCCATTGTTCCTACACTGACATGTGAAGTGGTTACGCTCCATGTTTCTGCTTGTATAACAAACATGAGGTCTGTCATCTGAAACACTCACACATCCGCAGATGGCATGATCCAGTGGTGTCTACAGCTCTTTGATGAGGTCAGACTGAAGCCAAAGCAGGTGTTTTATCTACCATGTAACGAGTTTCTTAAAGGGGCCATGACATGGATTTTATTTTATATATGTATTTTTTTTAGGTTCAATTATAACTTTTTTCACAATTAAAATAAAAATTTGAGAAAAAAAATATATTATATTCAACCCTTATTCCGACCCTTTGTCTGAAATTATCAGTTTTTAAGAGGAGGCTTCTTTAAAGGGATAGTTCACCCAAAAATAAAATGTATTTCATCATTTGCTCTCCCTCAAGTTGTTCCAAACCTGTATGAATTTCTGTCTTCTTTTGAACTCTAAGAAGATATGTTGAAGAACATTAGAAGCCATTTATAGACAAAGCACTATGAAATCATTTACTTACAGTTTGCAATGCAGCTGCTGTCAGACTCAGTACTGCTTTATCTTTCGACAAAGTTACTTTGCAAAACTCTCCAATATAATGTGCCTCATTCTGCAGTCAAATACTCAGAACAAACAAATAGTCCTCTGACATGATCCAGAATACCATTAAAACAATTCATTCACTTGTTCCTGACACTGGAATCCATCTAAAATATGTACAGAGATGCAAAGGAGATGTTTAAAGCTATATCTATGCTAATCCGTAAACATTTGAAAAGACTATATTTTCCATACAAACTAAAACTGAATTTTTCTACTATACTGTAATCTGTACAGTAATCTGTCTCTGGGGCTTATCTAGTTGTCCTGATCTCCGCTGACATTCATTTAAAAGCATTACAAATATTGATTTACTCGATAAAAAAACATTCTCCAGTGGTTTAATTCTTACCTCTCAGATAGGTCCTTCAAAGTATCTTGGAGAGGTGAGGTATCCAAGCTGCAACATCTAATTACTGGGGTGCCACAGGGCTCAGTTCTTGTACCATTTATCTTCCCTGTCTACATGGCATCACTAGGTTCTGTCATTCAGAAACATGGCTTTTCATATCACTGTTATGCTGATGACACTCAACTCTACCTCTCATTCCATCCTGATTATCCGACGATAGCTGCCCGCATCTCAGCACGTCAAAACTGCTTTAGGCTCCATCAAACCCATTGTTTCATCACAATTTCACCATCCAGTTAGGCTCATCAACCATAACTCCTTCAAAAACAGCCAGAAACCTTGGAGTTGTGATTGATGATAAGCTGAATTTCACAGACCACATTACTAAAACTGCCCGGTCCTGTAGATTTGCATTATATAATATTAAGAAGATCAGCCCCTTTCTCTCTGAACATGCAACACAACTCCTTGTTCAGGCTCTTGTTCTGTCCAGACTTGACTATTGCAATGCTCTCTTAGCAGGTCTTCCTGCAAGTTCCATCAAACCTCTACAATTAATCCAAAATGCTGCTGCAAGATTAATCTTTAATGAGCCGAAAAGAACGCACGTCACACCTCTGTTCATCAATTAGCACTGGCTACCAATAGCTGCTCGCATTAAATTCAAGGAATTTTTTATTATTTTTGCCTAGAAAACTGCCATTGGCTCTGCACCCCTTTACCTAAATGCCTTACTTCACATTTATGTGCTCTCTAGAAGATTGCGTTCTTCAAGTGAACATTGCTTTATTGTGCCATCCCAAAGAGGCACAAGAACACTTTCCCGGGCTTTTAACTATTCCCTCTGGAATGACCTGCCAAACTCAATCCAAGCAGCTGAGTCCTTAAACATCTTCAAGAATCGGCTAAAACACATTTTTCCTTTATTTGACCCTCTAACCCTAGCACTCTCTATTCTAATTCTATTCTTAAAAAAATGAACACTTGCCTTTCTAATCTTTTTGTATTCTTTTTATTTATTATACAAATAATAAAAGCAAAAAGACTTCTAACACTAGCTTGCTCTATTCCTTTTCTATTCTACCTGTTTTATTTGTATTTATTAAATAATAAAAAAACCTTGCTACGTGTACAGCGTTAAGCTAACTGAGACTTGTTATAGCACTTGCATATCATTGCTCTTTTGTTGGTTTTGATTGCTTCCATTGTCCTCAATTGTAAGTCACTTTGGATAAAAGCGTCTGCTAACTAAATGACTAAATGTAAGTGTAAAAAGTAACTAATTGCATTAGTTACGCTTAATGGAAAGTAATACATTACGATACTTTTTTGTCACCTGGCTTGCTTATTTGTTTTTTACTAAAAACAATTATCACACCAAAAGTGAAATCAATACGCCTCAGACTGAAGGAAGTGCTGAAGAGAGGTGTCAGTGAATAAATGGAAAAACAAAGTAACTTGCATTACTTATTCCAATAAGTAACTCAGATATTAAGTTGCAATTTAAATAATGCAGTACTTTACTGGTTACTTGAGAAAATTAATCTGATTGTAACCTGCATTACTTGTAATGTGTTAACCCCTCTTCTCTTCAGATAGGTGAGTTTTGTTGATCCAACAAGTCCAACAAGCACTATTATTGGGTAACATTCACTCATACACCCTTGTAAATACAGCACAGGATCAGCAATCTGTTTTAAGTGTTCGCATAAAAAAGAACTGTTAAAATAATTAAGTTTTCATGTGTCCTTAAATCCACCCTTCTGTTTAACTAATCAAGCTCTTGTAAAAACTAACTAAAAGATGAAAAAATTATGTTTTACTGCTAAACACATTTGCTCTGTTTTGGTTTTACAAGAAAGCACAAAGTGAACATGTGCTTGTCATGCTAAAAAGGGATTGTTTGTCTTCCTTTGTTTTCAATCATAAAAGATGTGACATCCACAGTTCATCAACTTAAATCTAAGGCCACAGAGGATAATAAAAAGCACAATGGTGAGGACACTTCACTGGAACGGAGAGGGAGTATGTTCTCATTTCACAAACCCACCACAGACAAACTGGTATACTACAACACTGTTGCAATGCAAAAACACACAGCTTCTTAGTAGTGGTGGGCCGTTATCGGCGTTAACGTGCTGCGTTAACGCGAGACTCTTATCGGCGATAAAAAAAATATCGCCGTTAATCTATTCTCAAAGTTGGGTTGGGAGCTGGGTCTATACTACGCAAGCTATGATGACTTTCACCCTGATATTTTAGCGCGGATGTATACCTAGCCGAATTGCACTGTAGGGGGATAGAACGAGTCTTCGAACTAGAGGCTCGCAGTCCGTGATGGACAGATTGTTAACGGCTGGTCTATGTGGTAATACAATCGGGCAGGACATCCAAACGCTCATCTATCATTCATCAACCTCAAATATGGCTTTTCATCTGAAAGATGTATGTAGTAGCAACTTTACATGGCCGCTCAATATGATGTTAACCTAGAGAAACGTGCGCTATTGAAGTATTTGTGTGGAAGCGCGTTTGCGCAGGACAGGCTCCGGTGCGCTCACTTGCTCTTAAAATCTCCGTCATTCTTGGTCATACAGATAAAAGTAGCCTAATACATCTTTCGAATCTGTAAAGACTCTACGTTTATTTGTGTACACTCAGAATAACAACGAAACGTTGCGCTTTTAAGCAAATAGGATGCGCTTTAGGTCTCATGTGAACTTGAGAATTCACTCCCGTGTCACCCTCTGCTTCGAACCTGTGTGTATGCCTAACGTTACTGTGAAATTACCACATCAAACGTGACGTGCTAACATGGATGCAGCTATGAAGCCGCCGGGTTTGCTTCAGGGAAAATTTATTTTTAAGAAGCTTCCCAATGGAAACTGTAAACAGTTCATCACGACCTCTTATGTAGGCCTACAGTTCAAAATTCATGTTTAACTGAATAAACAGTTAGTAAACACAAGTACATCTTATTGAACATAGTTTATTTTCATCACCAATTATCATAGTAGAACAGCTTTCTCAAGCAGTTTGTGATGCATTCTGGAAACAGGAGATGAGCCCCTGGTCTAATGCGCCACCTGGCTTGAGAAACCCGTTCTCAAAGACTTACTTTTAGTCATTATTTGGGTAGCACACATATTCTGAATGCCTTCGGCAGAATTCAAATGAGCCATTTTAATCTAGATTAATCTATGCCCACCCCTACTTCTTAGACATGCATGTAAACAGTTTAGCAGTAAGATTTTACAGTATTTTTTATGTAACATTTATGTATTTATTTACTTGAACCCATGCTGAAACCCCTTTTATGAGAAGAGCTTCTGTAATTAAGTACTCTACTTTCCAAACACTACAACTCATTTTAAATATGGTCAAGGTCCTGTGACTCACAGTTTGGTAACTCACTGACTCACCTTGGTCCAAATCCACTCGTCTTGGTTCCTCCTGAAGTCTTTTTCTCATCCACATAATATTCTATAGGGAGTTTTATTTTGTCACCCATGGCTCTCTTGAAGGATCCATTATCCAAGCATATGTCCCATGTAGGGTTGCAGATCCTTGATTATGTCCCAGTTTCTCAGGCCAATAGGCCTATATTTTTTCCTGATACCTTTCTTTTGACATAATATTTGTATACTGTCTTAACGCTGTTTTGGAACAATATGCATTGTGAATACATCTCAAGACATTCTCTGCAGAGCAGTTAAAGTTGCACTGCACTGCACCTTAACTTTTACACAGTTCAACTGGACCACATGCACACACACTGCACAAATACAAAAACTTTGGTGGTTCTGTTGCACCTTCGCATATTACTGTGTGTATATATGTGTACATAATGCAGAATGTGTATATAAGGTGTATAATGTGTATTGATAACTGTAAGTATGTATAATAGTACACTGTGTGTACTGAGTATATGTATGTGTATTCTGCACATTGTCATCTGTATAAGTCTGTAAGTATGTACTGTCTATATGTAAATTGTTTCTGCACTGTCTGGAGCACGCTCTGAAGAATTTCACTCACCAAGACACATGTGCTGTGGTGATGTGACAATAAAAGTGATTTGATTTGCTGCATGTGAGGACATCACAGCTGATCATTGCAGGGGATGGTGTGGCATTCAAGGAGATTTTCCCCCGGTGCATGGTAATGGAAAACATCAGATGTGATATTGATTAAAATCTTTGGCCTGACTAACAAGAGCGACAGGGTGTCCACCAAGAATATTTTTTTCATGGATGTTATTTTGTATTTTTGTGTATTTGTGGTAACATAAGAAATATGAAATGTACAGTAATTGGACAAGTTAGATTTCACTTTACATGTAATACATTCGTACAAAAATAAATCATCATCACACGATGTCAAAAATGCTTTATATTTTGGTGGCCTTGGCCAAATTACTGACACGATAACTAGGTTTTGAAGCATAAATTAAATGTTTTGGGTGAGTAACTACAAACAGTTTTGACATTTGCACTCACAGTTTAGAGAATGTTAAGACTGTTTCGAAAAATGTGCCAAAGCAATTGAGAAAAACTGTAATATGACCCAAACAATAAAATAAAAATGAAAAATCACTCACTGCTCAGGACTAAAAAACATATAGCTCTAATAAAATATATATTCCTTACCTGAACGCTGCTTTTAAATGCTCTAGCGCACTAGATTACAAACTTTTTTAAGAGCGATCCTATTTTTGTATTTTTAAATTGACACCACTCATATAGATATTGACAGACATACATACAGACAGACAGACAGACAGACAGACATATAGTATAGGATAGGACAGACAGACAGACAACACAGACAGACAGACATATAGGATAGGATATGACAGACAGACAGACAGACAGACAGACATATAGGATAGGATAGGACAGACAGACAGACAACACAGACAGACAGACAGATAGGATAGGACAGACAACACAGACAAGACAGACAGACAACACAGACAGACGGACAGACAGACATATAGGATAGGATATGACAGACGGACAGACAGACGGACAGACGGACAGACAGACAGACGGATAGGATAGGATAGACAGACGGACAGACAGACGGACAGACAGACAGACAGACATATAGGATAGGATAGGACAGACAGACAGACAACACAGACAGACAGACAGACAGATAGGATAGGACAGACAGACAGACAACACAGACAGACAGATAGGATAGGACAGACAGACAGACAACACAGACAACATTAGCAAAATATAAAATTTAATAACTATAATAAAGATAAACAAACATCATATCCAACATGTACTAAACATCTTAGCTAGACCTGCAAACCTGTTTTTTTTTGGATGGATCTTCTTCCCTTTTCTCCTTTTCACACCTGGAGGATAACTATCACAAACCTATTCACCAGAGCAAAGCATGTCCTTTTTATCACCCTTATCTGTCTATGTGCCTGTCTTTTTCTCTTTTCAAATCATAATGCCACTTTGAAGATGCTCCCTAACCCTTTGTCATACATAACTCTGTATTATAGGGGAAGAACAAAGAAGAGGAATGGAGAAAGCAATATAATATGGGAAGGAATAAAACAAGACCACACACACACTTGTTTGCTGGATGACCATAAAATAAAAATAAACAGTATTTATGCCATTATTGTCTATTAAAGAATTAGCCAGCCTGTCTCACTGGCAGAACTATACTGTGTTGGTCATAGAAGATCTTAAGGATTAATATATTACGGTTCAAAGTGATATATCTTTTGATCTTTGAGAGAGGAAACCACAGTTTTCACATCAAAGGAGTGAATCAAGAGGGAGGAATGTTTTTGAGAGTAATATGTTCTTGAGATCTTCACACACACACACACACCCACCCACCCACAGACACACTCTCCATTACTGTAATGTGTCATTTTTGTTTGTTAAAGTGAATGACTTTATATTACTCTTTTAGGTTTGAAATGTGACCTGGACATGTTTTCACAAAATTAATCCAATCCTAGTCACATAATTTAGTTTTTTGAACAAAGGAGGCTTGATGACACATTGGAAGCTATTTTTAGTATGTAGACATTTGTCTAAATTAGTACATTGTGTCAATGTGTATTTGGGTCAGTCTGTGTGTATGGTATTGTTGGTGTGAGTCAGTGTGTGTGTCTGGCTTGTGCTTGAAGGCATGGTCCAATCTGACTCATCGTCAGGAACTCAATGAGGGATTTTATAAAAAGAAAAAGACCAATTAGATTTTTGGAAAGCTCTTCCATTCACACTACCCTCCCTTCCTGCCCAGGACTTGATGTCAATTAGCTTTCAAGCTGCCTGAAACTTAAGTAGTTGTGTCTAGATCGGTATTGGGAAAGCTACGTCAACCAATTATGTAAACGGGCAGTATATATATATATACTCTAAAAAATGCTGGGTAAAATATGGACAAACCCAGCGATTGGGTTGTTTAGAGCCAGCAGTTGGGTTACTGACCAGAAGTTTGGGTTAAACATTTAAAGCAGCCATATGACATTGCTAAACATTATTTTGTGTAGCCTGTTTGGTGTAGTGCAATGTGTTTTTATTCAGTTTAAGGTTAAAAAGGTTCATTATCTTCCACATAATGTACATTATTGTTGCTCCTCTTTGCCCGCCTTTCTGAAACAGTGTTGATGTTTACAAAGCTCATTGTTCTGAGAAGTGAGGTGTGCTCTGATTGGCCAGCTATCCAGTGTATTGTGATTGGCTGAATACCTCAAGCGTGAGATGAAAATGTCACACCCCTTACCGTATTGTGATGCCGTGTCCTGGCGCGATGAGACGAAAACAATAAAACCCATTATAAACAAGACATTTGTTGCATCCAGTGGGGACATAATTACTGATTATAACGACTGTCTATTTACGTGTCACGTTGCATCGCGCGGCGTAAGCATTACCATGTCTGCATTTGTGATCGGAGAAACAACAAGAGCTACTCTACACTGCTCAAAACTAGCGTTTGAATCATCAGCAGTAAAATATTTAAACAAGAAACCCCAAACTGACCCCAAACTTTTGAATAGCGTTACATTGTGCTACAATCACAATGTTTTTATTTTTAAATAAATGCTGTTCTTTTTTAATTTGTATTAATCAGAGAATCCTAAAACAA
The DNA here is from genome assembly GCA_003573665.1 of Oxygymnocypris stewartii. Classification (NCBI taxonomy): domain Eukaryota; kingdom Metazoa; phylum Chordata; class Actinopteri; order Cypriniformes; family Cyprinidae; genus Oxygymnocypris; species Oxygymnocypris stewartii. Next base: position 89,772 of record QVTF01024441.1, read on the forward strand.
ATATCACAGGTCCCCCCCAAAAAATATGAAGCAGCACAAAGTTTGCCAACATTGATTATTAATCAGCATATTAGAATGATTTCTGAAGGATCACGTGACACTTAAAACTGGTGTAATGTTCAGCTTTGATTACAGAAATACATTATATTTTAAAGTGTATTAAAATAGGAAAACGATATTAGAAATTGCACTAAGATTTCACAATATTTCATTTTTTTCTGTATTTTTATAGATACAGCCTTGATGAGCAGAAGAAACTTCTTTAAAAAAACATAAAAAATCTTACTGATCCCAAACTTTTGAGCGCCATGTATATATATATATATATATATATATATATATAAAGCATCTTTTTTTCAAAATTGTATATATATATTATTACTATAAATTATTATTTGTTGTTATTATTATTTATATCCTTTTTATCAGATCTTGTCATTCATTTTCACAGTCTGGGGTGTGTTTTCCATTCAACAATGTCAAACAACACAACTCGTTGAAGTATGATATATCATTTGAGAAAATAACCAACCCGTCATAACTGTTTCCTGAAATCCTCGTATCATGGTTTCACTGCCATTTGAACTGCATTGGCTTACCAGTTATATAGAGTAATATAGGTCATTAATGACATCACACATATGTGTGGGAGCAATCACTTCTGCTAAATAATCCATCCTATCCATTTGATTTCTCATATGCAGCTGTAACAAACATGGCTACTTCATTATTTTTGATCGCTGTCATTTTGTATTATTTGATGTCAGGATGCACTGATTGATTCTGATTGTTATCTTTTTAAAATTAAACAGGCTGATTGCAATACTAATAGCTGATTTTTGCCCCATTAAGTAAGAGGCAAGAAAAAAAAATAGAACAGGGCCCGTATTCACGAAAAATGTTAGTGCCAAGAGTTGCTCCTAGTAAAAAAATTCTACGAAAATTCTTAGAAATGTGTCCGTTTTCTCTTAAAATTAAAGAAAATATCCTCGTGAAGACAAAAGTTATTCAGAAAGCATCTTAAACCTTAAAAGAGATCTTAAGGTCCAAAATTGCTAGTAGTACGAAAGAGGACTTTTAAGAGGCTTAAGAGTTTCTTTAGCAGTGGAGAAAATGGATGAAACATGAAGAGGGAGGAGAAATGTGTTGCACACAATGCATGACAGTGAGTTAATAAGACGCCACACATTAGATCGTGCAGGGATTGTGTTTGTGACCGATCTTATTAGAGACACGCTAACATCTCAGACACCGCGCAGAAATCTCTTAGCGCCAGAAATGGAATCTCTACATTAACTACATTAACATATTTGGCAACTGGAAAAATGTTAATGATGATTGGGGTCTGTCATAACCTTTTATAAGCAAAGTGATCACACAAACATTTATAGCACTTTCAAAAGTGTATTATGTAACTGTTCATTTCCTAAAAATCTGTTAAGTATGACAGCATTGTAAATATAAAATAAAGAATAGATATACATACATAATGTGTGTGTCTGTGTGTGAGATAGAGTACGGTAAAACAGTAAAAATTACACATGTAATTTCAAAGTGAAGGCTTATAATAAACCCTACTCTTAAAAGCGCTCTTTTATTTCCTTCTTGGACAACCAACCAATCACAGTCTCCAAAAGACTATGTCCTTCCTAGAAACAGAGTTGGCCCGCCTTCTCACTAAGATAAAGATTTTTGTCTTTTCCTCACTCAGAGTTGCTCTTAGATTGGTCCTGAATCACTCTTAAGTTAATACTCCTATGTGGAATTTTTTAAGCTAAATTAGGAGCTCTCTGGGTGTATTCTTGTAATATTAAAAAATATGGGCCCTGGCCTTCAATAAACTGTTTATGTAGACATTAGAAATTAGACACTGCATATTAATCACAATCCAAACAAATATGCATGTGACATGAGCAGTTATTTTTTTAATTTAAATTAGATTATTAAGTGTAATTTCTGTGCATATATTAGGATCGATGGCCAGTCGATTGGCACATCTCTGTTTAATGTTTGATTCACTGCAGGTTCCTCATAGAAGCTGCTGTGACTGCACAGAAAAATGACTGTTGCTGCTATCAACTGGCTATTTTTGACAATCAATATTTACATATAGAATATAAGACATAATAATAACTGAATTGACACCAACAACCAGTTCAAAACTGTACATGCACTTTTTTCTTACTACAGAATGATGAAAAGCTGCAAACATTCAATGATGCTCCAGGAAACACACTAACATAAGGGTGTGAACAGGACCATTGGTGAAAATTTATATTATTTTGTTTAAATATCTGATTTAATTAGTAGCCTACTGCCCTTAGGAATACATAAGATATTCTCCCAGAAGACAAAATACAAAAAATGTACCCCCGATCATCCTGTTCAAAGGTTTACACACCCAGCACTTAATGCATTGTGCTTCCTTCTTGAGCATCAATCAATGCTTGCAATATCTGTATAACTCAGAGTCCCGCAGTTGTCCTTAGTGTGAGAAGATGGATTTAAATGTCACACAATCAGCCACTGCTGGAAAGAGTTCAAGTATGCAGAAGATGCTGGGAAACCAAGAATGTGCAGGAGCTGAAGGAATTTTCTGAATAACAGGGGGAAGTTTGCTCAGGAGAAACATTTTTCTCCTGAGAAAATCCACAAACATGTTTGTTTGTGGATTATATACAGTGCCTTGTGAAAGTATTCATACCCCTTCTTTTTTCCACGTTTTACTATGTTGCAGCCTTATGTTAAACTGCTTTAAATTAATTTCTCTACACTCAATACACCATAAAGTCAAAGCACAAAACAGATTTGTGACAACCAATTTAAAAAAAAACAACAACAATGATTTGCTTCTATTGCATAAGTATACACTTTTCTAGGACACTTTAATTTTAGCTCTGGAGCATTCATATCGCTTGTAAAGGATACTACACTTTGAGTGGAGTTAATTTGTAGCACATTCATGTGAATGAGTATGATTTGGAAGGATACAAGATCCAACAGCTAAAAATGCATTTCAGAACAAAAACCAAGCCCTGAGGTAAAAAAAACTGCCTGTATTGCTCAGAGAAAGGATTGCATCAAGGCACGGATCAGAAAAAAGATTATGCTTCATTAAAGGGTCACAAAAGAATGTTGTCTATGTTACCCTTAATGGAAGAAGTTTCAAACAACCAGGACTGTTTAGAGCTGGCCTTGTGGCCAAACTGAGCAAATTAAGGAGAAGGGCTTTGACCAAGTGGTGACCAAGAACCTGATGGTCACTCTAGTTTAGCTCCATGATCATATATGGAGATGGAAGAAACCTACAGAAGGACAAACATCACTGCAACGCAACACTCCACCGCCAAACTCAATGCTCTCCTCAGTGAAGACGCATGAAAACACACTTGGATTTTGCAACAAAGCACCTAAAGGACCCTAAGCATCATGTTTGAAGGGAACCAGCTCTGCTCATCACCTGCAGAATACCATCCTAAAAGTAAAGTGTGCTGGTAGCAGCTCATGCGGGGGGGGGGGGGCTGTTTTGCAGTGGCAGGGACTAAGGGAGAGTAGAATAAAAGCTCAACACAGCAAAATATTGAGCCTTAATAAAAACCCAGTCCAGAGCATTGAGGACCTCAGATTGGGCAGAAAGTTTACCTTCCAACAGAACAATGACCCTTAGCACACAGCAAGAGTGGCTTATAGACAACTCTCACCCCCTTTCCACCAGCAGGAACCAAGTGCTAGTTAAGAGCCAGTGTTATTGCCAGTTCTTAGTTGGTTCGACTGGCGAGCCCTTTAAGAACCAGTTGCTTTTCCACAGGCTAGAGAGCAAATGAGGCAGCATCAAACTCAAAAGACTTGTTCGAGGTGCATCGTGCCACGCAGATCGATCGATTGGCACACAACACACTAAAGCCCCGGCGAGAGCGATCCAAAAGCATAAAGAGCCGTTTGCTTTCCAGTCGCTCCCGCAGCACCCCGATGTCTCGCACCGGTCCGCGCAGCGCCGATCCATCCCGAACAAACCTGAACAAACTATCACCAATGGCTGACGTTGCATTGCTATTGATATTCATAGGTTTGCAAACCAAAATCGACATCCAACATGTTCGTGTTTAAATGCTATTTCAAATATGGCGGGCCAAAGTTTCTGTCGTCAAATAGGGAAAAGGGGTATCTGTGAATGTCCTTGGGTGGCCCAGCCACAGCCTGGGCTTGAACCCAATCAAATATTTCTGGAGAAACATGAAGATGTGCGTCTGCCCCATCCAACCTGACAGAGCTTGAGAGGTGAAGAAGTGAGGAGAAGAATGACAGATAATTACCAAATGCAGATGTGCAAAACTTGTTGCATCAAACCTAAAAAGACTTGGGGCTGTAAAGGTGCTTCAACTAAGTACTGAGTTAAGGGTATTGTTACGACCTCTAGGGGTTAGCCGTGACAGAAAAAGAAAACTGTGTTCACACCAGAGAGATGCCAAATAAATCATTGTATTTTACATTTACAGGAATCTCTTCAGGGGCAGACAAGGTCAAAACAATAAACAAAATACAATTATTTTTTATAACTAAATAATCTCAAATGAAATTAAAGAAAACAAAGTACAGATCAACTTCCCTACCTCCCTCAACCATAAACAAATTGAAAAATATACATAAATAGAATGGTATCTAGTGCCCTACATCACCTTAATTTGGCAAACGTGTACTAACAAGAATATTTACAAAGTTTCAGGGCATACACAAAGCAGAATCAGAATCCAAGTCATAGTCAAAGCAGGTAATGTTCAGAGAAATGGGAGATATCAAATTTGATCTCAAAACAACAACACTCAACAGATTTACTACACAGAATATCTCTCTCTGGCATGACAATCCACAGGACAACAGTCAATCAGAATTCTAGTAAAACACCTGCGGCACGAAGTCAACGAGGCTCGAAGGCAGCAGACGAGTGTTTGGGGGAGGTCCTTATATCTGGGAAAGGGGCAAAGAGGGACCAATCACTTTTATACATCATGATTTATACATCATCTGAAATCTGAATATATAAGCTTTCCATTTATGTATGTTAGGATAGGAGTAAATGTGGCTGAGATATAACTACACTGATCAAAATGATCAACGCAACACTTATTTTTGCCTCCATTTTTCATGAGCTGAACTCAAATATCTAAGACTTTTTATATGTACACAAAAGGTCTATTTCTCTCAAATATTGTTCACAAATCTGACTAAACTTGTGTTAGTGAGCACTTCTCCTTTGCTGAGATAATCCATCCACCTCATATCAAGATTAGACAGCATGATTATTGTACAGGTGTGCCTTAGGCTGGCCACAATAAAAGGCCACTTGATATTTATCATTTTGGTCAGTGTATTTGTAAATCTCGAATTTGAGGGTGCAAACAAATCTAAATATTGAGAATATCGACTTTAAAGTTGTCCAAATGAAGTTCTTAGCAATGCATATTAATAATCAAAAGTAACTTTTTTTATTTACAAAATATATTAATACATGATCTTTGCTTAATATCCAAATTATTTTTGGCATAAAAGAAAAATCGATAATTTTGACCCACAGTATACTAAGTATAGTTGACTATTGCTACAAATATACCTGTGTTACTTATGACTGGTTTTGTGGTCCAGGGTTACATTTACAGGCATCTGTTTCAGATAAATTTCTCTACACATTTGTCTTTGAAACTGCAACAGATTCCACTGAGATCAAGTAGTCTGAACCCAAGTGCAGTTTATTGAGTAGAATGTAAACCAAATACAAAACAAACACAACGAAAACATTACACAAACATGAGCATTTGACTTAAACATGACCAGAAACAGAATTGAATTCACTCACCAACAACAGGTTACAATAACAATACATGACAACCAAACATTTAGGCATAAATACATGGACATTGGGCATGGCATGATTAAAAACAACCAATGACAAGCTAGAACTAATCAAACAGGAACCAATAAAAAGAAAGCTGATGTCAAAATAACAAGACTTCATTTTTAAGGCTGTATATAGTTCAAATTTTGTGAGAATAAATGTTCATTAGACTCTCCTAAAAGCCCATTCCCACAGTTGCATGCAACTATTTTGAGGAAGTTCGAAGGAAGGGGCAGAGAGAGTGTCATGACATGGGTCAGGAAATTCCCTAAGCTGCTGAATGTCATTTCTGAACTGTATTACCGCAGACCTTCAGATTTAACCCTGAACTCCATCACGCCATTACTCACCGCCTGCCTCTAGCACTCACCAGCTAACAGTAGCAAAGCACACTAACAAACCAACACTTAGAAATCTCAAATCTATACATTTTATGAGACCTACACCACATAGTTACCTGTACACACATTTCAGTTATATATATATATACGGTAGGTTAATTTATATATATATATATATATATATATATATACACATACATACACGCATGCATATATTTTGGCCATTTTTGTATGTTTTTGAAAATGTATTTTAAATATATATATTTTTTCAAAAGCATTTTCAAAATATATATATTTTGACAGTCCAAAAAAATGCATTGTCTTGCTTCAGAAATAATTTAGAAATGTATTTTGGTATATGAAGGCTGAAACTAAATATATTTCCTATTTCAAAAGCATGTTTCATTGAGCTTTGTGGTTATATATACATATATTTATATTTCAAAAATATTTTGGATATAAAAAAATACTTGCCATATGGGTGACAAACTAATTCTATAAACCAAACTAATTTTCAGGACTCATAGTTATACTTTTGACTGTGCGAGCGGAACTGGGCTGGACAACTATAGTGCACAAGATCCTCAGTGCTGCATTCACATGTCTAGCGTTTGTTGCAGGTTTTTATCTGTGATTTTGATAACTTACAGAGAAGAAGATATGAGCTATGTGTCATCTGAAGATTTAGATAAAGTCATTGTCTTGCAAAAGAGCTTCTCCCAAAAGTTTTGTCCAACACTCTATTCTCATTCAGGAATAAAAGCTGCTGTCATTTAGTTAGATATGTGCCTCAAATGGCTTTTGTTGTCCCAAATGTGTAATGCTTTTACAGTTTTATGTCAGCATCTCTTTGAAATTACTTTAGTTACTGATGCACATTAATTCAGATAGTATACAAGCCACTATTGTAAGCTGCTGTGTGAACATGACATTTCAAGACTCACACCTGTACGTATAACTGTGGTTATCAATACCAAACACTGATCGTGTGAACGTAGCCCTAATGCTTGAGTCATTTAGAAAGTGAGCCCACAGTAGTTGGCTGAGGTCTCTTCGTGGCTTCTTTGTGTGATTGTGCTCTTCACAGTAGCCTTTACTTAGATTAAGATTAAGCCCACTGGTATCTTTTAATTGCGTGAGTAATCAAGCTTCCAGCAGGGCTGGACTATTCGTAATTACATTAGTAACAACACAAACATCCCATTTTTCTGCCACACTGGTTTTAAAACTTAATGAACAGATTTAGTCATAATTACTCTAATAACATAATGACTATTTACAACACGATTTCCTGGTACTGTGTATCTGCTTTCATTTGGTGTTTGTTATACACAAAATACCCTTTTCATGCAAATAGTCAGGGTCAGGTCCTATAGTTTTCTCTTTTTCCTATATTCATTTTGACTTAGTTCATATCATTAGTTTTCTTGGTTGTTAATTTATTAATACACCTCTGTTCATTATACTCCATTTGTTTTTAAGCCTTCAGTTTCCTCAGTTCTTGGTGTGATCTCGTCTATTTTTAGTAGGCTGTCTATTTCTCCTTAACTTCTTATGTGCTCCTGTTGGATTATTATTAAAATGCTGTTATGTTACTCCTCTTTCTCGTGCATCCATTACAGGCACCAACGTGTGATTAAAATGCAATATCTCTTTAAATATCATTGATCAATTTGCAGTAAGTGGCAGAACGTTTAAACCCACGAGACAAACAAAACACACTTATTTTAAATCAAGCAAGTATGAGGAATTATTACTATTGCTTGTTTGCTAAATTTTAGTCACTACCCGATCACTTAAAAACTTTATGACTTTATTTCTCCTTTTGTTTGATTTGATTTATCCTTTTGCAGACTGTTTTCTTCTAGATCTTCTGGTGAGTGCTGTTTCTAGAAAGTTATCGGCAGTCTTGAAGTTGATATATTAATAATGCATGATATATAATGATAATAATTTTTTTAGGAGACTTGTTGCCAGGTTTCCTGTTCATTCATGTTGTATGGACAGAGCCACTTGTCTTTTTGGGCAAATCATACTAATAGAGATGTTTACATGCTGCAAAGCATTTTCAAAATCTTGAGCAAAGCAAAATCTTTAAATGCTGCTGTTTCAGCTAGTAAGGTTACATATGTAACATTTCTTCTGTTTCTATTAGTCACACTGAACTGCAGTATGTTTGGATGCATATTTTTACCGCTGTGACATCTTCTCCTCCGTTCTTGGGCCGCTCAGAATCCCCCACTCTCACTGGACACCACATTCCTTTCTATTCCTAGTCCGGTAATGCCAAGCTGTCCTTTGAACTGTACACACAAACATTTGTGTCAGTGTATGTTTGCTTGTGTCATTTCTCTAACATGTCCATATTTGAACATATCAAGTATGTGTGGGTGTCTTCGAATGTGTTATAGAATTATTTATTTGTGGATTTATTCATTTAATGTTACAGTCATTTATTCCATTATAAAAAAAATAGCACCCGCCTGTTAGATGTTTTATATTGTTGTGTGGTTTAATTTAGGATTTGGGTGGGGTTAGAGGGATCTAAATATTGATATGACAGAATTACATAACTAAACTAATATATTTATATAATGCACACAGTAAAAGGTTACACTTACCAACAGTCCACTTTAACTAGACATAGAAGTAATTTGGCAACTACATGTCAACTAATTTTCGTTAGAGTATTAGTAGACTGTTAGGTTAGGGTTAGTATAATAAGTAGAGTTGTACTTTCAAATAGTCAGTAGAATGTCTCAAAATAAAGTGTTATCGGATATTAAGCGAACAATTAAATGTATTAAGTAAAAAAATCCATTTGAAAAATCCAAATTTGAAAGTGAATGGCCTGTAATGGTAAAAAGAAAAGGCTGAGGCGCCCCGGACACCCCCATCCTTTAACGAGGGTGCAGAAACCCAGAATCATGTGAATATGAAGGAGCGCACACAGGGTCAGACAAACAAAAACACTCAGAGCGAGCACACGTGTCACAAAAATGTTTATTTATTGTTGGTCAAGAAAATGACAGTTCCTTTTCAGATGCCGTTGGATACCAACACGTTAATAATATAAATGATATATGACTCAAGGAAAGAAAATGAGACTGAGTGGAGTAGCTAAATGGACCCAGACGTGAAAGCACAGACCTAATTTAAGACAGTTAGTCATTTCCTCAGCAAAGGCTGCAGCTGTCCTGAAACTGCAGTCCACTGTGCTCTGCTGGGCCAGCGCACTACTCTGGAATGATTCCTAACACCCCAGGAAAACATCCATAAATGCACAGACTTTCCTCACAAACATAACAACAATCTGCCATCCGTGTGGTAACTTGGTGTTGGTCACTTCTTGCACTAAGATCTAAGACTAGTACATATAAATAATCTTAAGTTAAAGATTACATACAGTGTGTTGACAGTTAAAATAATTATATAATATTTAATATTTATTTAGTATAATTAATATCACCACTCTTTATTTCTACTTTTTCCACTAGCTGATGTACAGTATATTAGTGATTTTATAATTGGGGAAATTCACACTGACCAAACATAACACAACTTTCTGATCAGATGGATTTAGAAAGTTTGCAAACTGTCACTGGCCAAAAAATCATTAACATAGTAAACACACTGACCTAAGAATTGTGTTTATTGGAATATTATTGTGGCAGTGTGAATTGGCCTTAATAATGTGCTATGTGTTTATAATTTTCTACTGATTTATTTGCCTTAGTTAAAATTTATAACAAAAGAAATACTAATTTATAAGAAATGTCTCAGTTTACCTATGTAACCATGGTTCCCCGAGAGGGAACGAGACGTTGCATCCTGGTGGACACTTTGGCGAACGCTGTCTGCATGAAGCATGTGTAAAACAACTCCAATCCTATTGGTCCACATTGCCCATGACGTCATAGGTGGGTACCCCAAAGTAAAAAAGGGAACCTTCTAAATATGTTACCACCTCAGTTGCCTGAGGAGACATAAACTGGCAGGCCGAAGGCATGGCAAGGGGATGCAGCGTCTCGTTCCGTCTCCGGGAACCATGGTTACATGGGTAACCAGAGACGTTCCCCTTCTAGGGAACCAATGCTGCGTCCTGGTGGACACTTTTCTGAACGATATCTAATCACGCCATGCCGAGATGCATGCCTGTCCACCTGATGAGAGAGCACCAAGAAGGTGACAGACATACACAAAACATTTCCTCAGAAAGGGGCTGAGCCACTGACGCCTCAGGCCACTCACATAACTTGGTAAAATGAGGGAGCCTGATACCCAATAAGGGGAAACACCCTAACCAAGCCAAGAACACAACCATCATCAGATAGCTATGCTATGTGAGCAATATTGGCAAGATAAATTAGACCACTGAGAGGCTGGATGCCTAGAGGAGTTCTCAAGATTGCTACCAACAATCCCAGCCAGGACACAGCTATCCGCAGATAGCAATATCCAAAGGGTCTTATGAAAAAGGACCTTCCTCTTTAGCACTGCCTAGGCAAGGGCTTAGGGAGACCGCCACTTAAAAACCCTAAGAAGGGGAGCAATCATGTAGCTATCCTCAGATAACTATTTACTTAGGAGAGGGCTACCCGACAGGACCAAAACCAGGTAAACCTTCCTGTGAAGCTGCCCAGACCTCAGAAAGTGGGCTATCTACTTACGACCTTAGCAGGGGAGATAGCACTGTCAAGGCAAGTGCTCAGGGAGACCGCTACTTAAAAGTCCTAGGAAGGGAAGCAATCCCTGAGATAGCACATAGATATCCTAAGATAGCCATGCACCTAGGAAGGCTATTCCTAACTACACCCCACACTCAGGACATCTTGTAAGGAGGCTCAACTAGAGCCTACAACTAACAGACGCTGTCCTAGTGGAGTTCTGGCGAGCGGAGGCCTCAATAGACAACCCTCTGTAGCGAGAGGAGACCTGACAAAACTCACAGTAATGGCCAAGCTCTAGGAGCAGAGGCCTCAGCATGACAACTCTCAAAAACAAGAGGAGGCCTACTACACACCATGCTCAGAACATCTTGAAAGGAGGCTCACCTAGAACCTACAACTCACAGACGCTGTCCTAGTGGAGCTCTGGTGAGCAGAGGCCTCAATAGATAACTCTCTGTAGTGAGAGGAGGCCTGACGACACTCACAGTAAAGGCCAAGCTCTAGGAGCGGAGGTTTCAGCATGACAACTCTCAAAAAAACGAGAGGAGGCCTAACTACACTCCATAATAAGGACATCTGGCAAGGAGCCTCACATAGAGCCTACACAGATGCTGTCTTAGCAGAGCTCTGGTAAGCGGAGTCCTCAAAGATAACTCTCTGTAGCGAGAGAAGGCCTGAAGACACTCGCAGTAATGGCCGAGCTCTAAGAGTGGAGGTTTCAGCATGACAACTCTCAAAAACGAGAGGAGGCCTAACTACACTCCATAATAAGGACATCTGGCAAGGAGCCTCACATAGAGCCTACAACTTACAGATGCTGTCTTAGCAGAGCTCTGGTGAGCGGAGGCCTCAAAGTTAACTCTCTGTAGTGAGAGAAGGCCTGACGACACTCGCAGTAATGGCCGAGCTCTAGGAGCGGAGGCCTCAGCATGATGACTCTCAAAACGAGAGGAGGCCTAACTATACCCCACGCTCAGGACATTTTGCAAGGAGGCTCACATAGAACTTACAATACAAGACGCCTTACTAGAGGATATCTCACTCTAGCTGGAGCTCAGATGAGCAGAAGCCTCAGCAGAATGACTCTCTAAGGGAGAAGAGGCCACCAGAAGGGGACCGATTGAGACTACCCAGACCACAAAGAAATGGCTGTCTACTTACAAGGGGAGAAAAACCCTAAGACGTAGGGCAATCACCGAGCTATCAACAGCTGGACCCACACACCAATATATTGACCAGAGGCTCACAATAGGAAGATCCAGACCACAGTAATGATTTGCTAAGGAGCAAACACATACAAACCATTAGTCCAGATTAAAGCCTGATGCAAGCAATGGCCATAACACTAGGTGGCTGGACACAGCTATCCTCAAATAGCATTTCCCTCAGATAAGGCTAAAGTTCCCCCAGGCCATGAAGTGGGCCATCTACATTAAACCCGAATAGGGGAGACAGTGCAGTCTAGGCAAGGGTTTAAGGAGACCACTACATAAAGACCCCACAATTGGGAGCAGTCTCTGAGCTGGAACACAGCTGTTCTCAGATAGCAGATTCCAAACAAGACTTCAGTGCTTAGCTGAGAGAGCTTGTTCCCAAGGGGAACCAAACCCAGTCATAAACTCCTGGCTAGAACATAGCTGTCCTCAGACATAGCTGTTAATTTATCATCCGCAACCACTCTAGACTACTGAAGCACCCTGGGATAAAAGCTAGCAGCTTCATTCCACAGAGCATTCAGTATATCCATGCACAGCAAGCATCTCCACAAACAATGACATGCATATTGGAGAGGCACGGCTGAGCTGAATATAGCTCCACCCGTGATCTCGCACACCTTGAGCTAAAAAATGACTCTGTGCTCTCACTTCATCGTTATAGCAATGCGAGCAATACCCGTGGCATCTGGCAACCTGAGGAAAGGGTATGCAGACTCCAGATTAGGAACAAATGTGAGCCGAGCGCATTATAGTGACTCATCGGGAAGAGCCGTGTTCGCTCAGACAAAGACGCAAAGGTTAGAATATGCCCTCGAGTGTTAGAATCCCAACACGGAGGTACATATTCCTCAAAGCGCTGCTTGACTCACCAGGATGATGTCTCACACACAGTACGGCTCCGAAGACAACAAAAGTTGGTGACATATTCAGCAGGTGCCCTTTTTACTTTCGGATTCCCGGCTATGACATCATGGGCCACGTGGACCAATAGGATTGGAGTCGTTTCACATATGCTTCAGGTGCCGGTCACGCAGACAGAGTTCCTCAAAGTGTCCACCTGGACACAGCGTCTCGTTCCCTAGAAGTGGAAACACTTTTACCTTTGTAAAATGCTTTTTTTATGTAGTTGGTCATTTTAGTGCAGGGGTCTGATTACTATATTCATATATAATATTATATTCTGAGATATTTATAGTTTTGATTACAATAATATTTTTAGGTTTATATTTTATATTTTATTTAGGTTTACTGTGGTAATACCTTGGTATTTTTTGCTGAACAGTCTTCAAATCTTCTTCTGCCACCTAATGCCGTTGTAATGTACTTCAATCATTATCTCGCCATATTTGTTAATTTAGGCCAGAGGAGAACTGGTCCCTGACTGAGCCTGGTTTTCCCAACGTTTTTTTCCTTCATGTTATTGGTTTCAACTCTTTTTTAACCAAAATGAACCATGGTTTTACTTCAAATAAAACCAAAAACATGGTTACTATAGTTAAACCAGGGTGACCACAAATTAACCACGGTTTTGCTGCACTAGCCATTGTTTAAACCATGGCATTTGTAGTAAAACTGTGATTATACAAATTCCTGTTTTGCTGCTTTGACACAATTTGTATTGTTGTATTCAGGGCAATACAAATAAAGGTGACTTGACTATGAGTGTTTATAGTAACTTGCATATAGATATGTTTTGTGAACAGTGTGATGGTCATGTGTCAGTTATAATGTGTGTAAATATTTTTGGACACAAGTCAGCTTTTAACAATACATTTGTACAATTGTAACAAAGCACTACACAATATCAAAATAGGAAAATTGTGTCAAAAATGTAAAATGAAAGGATTTAACACTCAATTTTCAGCTGAATGCATTTCATTATTGAATTTAGTAATGGCATTTTCCAGCTCAGTTCAGCTTAAATAATATCTGTGCAATCAAGTCGATGATTTTGCTGGAAATGAAGATTCCCCAACTAAGCAAGCCAGAGGCGACAGCGGCAAGGAACCAAAACTCCATCGGTGACAGAATGGAGAAAAAACCTTGGGAGAAACCAGGCTCAGTCGGGGGGCCAGTTCCCCTTCTGGCCAGACAAACCAGTAGTTTGTTCCAACTGCAGCAAAGTCATAGTGTAAGTGGTCCACTGGTTCCAGGGTTCTTTTCCCGATGGCTGTCTAGGTGACGAGTTCCTCACTGGAGATCTGTCTCTGGGGCTCATCTATGTGTCCTAGACTCCGCTGACGTTCAGGGCTGTAGAGGTTGTCTCTAGGTGCTGATCCACCATTTATGGCAAAATTTGGTTAAGTCAGTATAATTGCTGATGGTTGGCTTCCTCTGAGGTCCTCCGAAGGGTTGTCATCGTCTCTTCTCAGGTGTTTGAGAAGGTCTTCTTCAATATTTAGTGGACTTTGCTATCCTAGGTACTACCAAGAGTCCAGAGTTTTGCAACCTTAGGGAGCGGGTTGGATTGTGGCGTGATAGAAGATTAGTTAGGTATGCAGGAGCTAAATCATTTAGGGCCTTATAGGCAAGTAATAATATTTTGTAACTGATATGAAACTTAATAGGTAGCCAGTGCAGAGACTGTAAAATTGGAGTAATATGATCATATTTTCTTGACCTGGTAAGGACTCTAGCCGCAGCATTTTGTATCTGTAGCTTGTTTATTGAATATGCAGGACAACCACCTAGCAGTGCATTACAATAGTCCAGTCTAGAGGTCATGAATGCATGAACTAACTTTTCTGCATCAGAAACACTTAACATGTTCCGTAGCTTGGAAATGTTTCTAAGATGGAAGAATGCTGTTTTTGTAACATTGGAAATATGATTTTCAAAAGATAGGTTGCTGTCTAATATAACACCCAGATTTTTAACTGTAGATGAAGTAACATTACATCTGTCTAGTTGCAAATTGTAATCCAAGAGATTCTGTGTACTGTTTTTAGGTCCAATAAGTAATATCTCTGTCTTATCTGAATTTAATAGGAGAAAATTATCATAGATTTCATTTTTTAGCAAAAAGGAGCACAATTGAGCAGACACTACTTTTTCTAATATTTTTGACATAAACGGAAGATTTGAGATGGGCCTGTAATTTGCCAGTTCACAAGGATCTAATTTTGGTTTCTTAATAAGAGGCTTAATAACTGCCAGCTTAAATGGTTTTGGGACATGACCTAAAGATAACGAGGAGTTAATAATATTGAGAAGCGGTTCTTCTGCTACAGGTAACAACTCTTTCAATAGTTTAGTGGGTACAGGATCTAATTAACATGTTGTTGGTTTAGATGCAGTAATAAGTTTATTTAGCTCATCTTGTCCTATAGTTGTATAGCAATGAAGTTTTTCTTTGGGTGCGATGAATGAAGCTGAAGTACTAGACGCTGTAGAATGTACATTTGTTATTGTATTTCTGATATTATCTATTTTATCAGTAAAGAAATTCATAAAGTCATTACTATTAAACTGTAAGGGAATATTTAGATCGGGTGACATCTGTTTATTTATTAATCTAGCCACTGTGCTAAATAAAAACCTTGGATTGTTTTGGTGATTATCTATGAGTTTGCGGATATACTTGGTTCTTGTAGTTTTTAGAGCCTGTCTATAGCTGGACATACTGTTTTCCATGCAATTCTAAAGACTTCCAAGTTTGTTTTTCTCCATTTGCACTCAAGAATACGAGTTTCTTTCTTGAGAGAATGGGTATAACTGTTGTACCATGGCACAGCACGTTTTTCTCTAACCTTTTTTAATTCGATGGGGGCAACAGTTTCTAACGTATTAGAGAAGATAGTTCCCATATTGCTAGTAATTGTGTCTAGTTCATCTGTATTTATGGGTACACAGAGCAGTTGAGATAAATCAGGCAAGTTATTGGTGAATCTGTCTTTAGTGGCTGGAACAATAATTCTGCCTGGACGATAACACGGAGCCATATAGTTAATATCAGTAATATGCAGCATGTACGATACAAGGAAATGGTCAGTAACATCATCACTTTGAGGTACGATATCTATATCAGTAAGATCAATTCCATGCGATATTATTAAATCTAGCGTATGATTAAAACGATGTGTCGGCCCGGTGACATTTTGCTTGACACCAAAAGTGTTTATTAGGTCAGTAAACGCAAGTCCTAACGCATCATTTGTATTATCAACGTGAATGTTAAAATCTCCAACAATTAGTGCTTTATCAACATTAACCAATAGGTCTTAGAGGATATCTGCAAATTCTTTTAGAAAATCTGTATATGGCCCTGGCAGTCTATACACAGTAGCCAGAGCAAGAGATAGGACAGATTTATTTTGCTTATCTGACAGTTTAACATTGAGCATAAGTATTTCGAATGAGTCAAACCTGTATCCTGTTTTCTGAGTAACATTGAGAATATCACTATATATTGTTGCGACACCGCCGCCATGATCAGTCTGACGAGGCTCATGCTTTTAACAGTAGCTTGGTGGAGTAGATTCATTTAGACCAAAATAATCATTTGTTTTAAGCCAGGTTTCAGTCAGACAGACTACATCAAAACTATTATCCGTGATCATTTCATTTACAATAACTGCTTTCGGTGTGAGTGACCGGATATTTAGGAGCCCAAGTTTTAAAAATTGTTGTTGTTCATTTTGCTTATTTCTGGTTTAATCACTGTTTTGTTACCATTTTAATATGTTTCAAGTCTTGTTTTTATTTTTGAAGCTAATTTCTATGCTTTTCTTTATTTGGTTATCTTCTTATCCTCTTGGACTGGTAACTCAGACTCTCCCTAGCCAAGATGGGAAGGTGCGTCAAGTTGAAGTTAAGGTCATCAAACCAGGCGGTTCTACCCTTTTCTTAAGGCCTGTTACAGAGATAGTGATTCTACTTCCCCCAGATTCTAAAGTAGATGGATAGTCATACATTTTTGAGTGATGTGTAAGCACATCAGGCGGGGAGTGTTTTGTTACCCTTTTAATATGTTTCAAGTCATTTTTCATTTTTGAAGCTAATCTCTATGCTTTTCTTTATTTGGTTGTGGTCCCTTTAAGAATCTCAAGTTTCTGTAAAGAATCATGCCATGTGACCATTAATAAGGAAGTGAACAAGCATGACACAGAGAGTAGGAATGGAATAGTGATTGAAGAATTAATGGAGATTAAGGATTTAGTATGTTTAAATGATGGAAGGGGAACAATGATTAATGTAAGAACAGGAACAGAAGGAGCTGTTGATCTTACACTTGTTTTTTTTTTTGTTTTTTTTTAAAGGGACAATGCACATCAATTAACATTTTTTGTTTACACTCAATATGTAAATGCGCCAGAGTTAGCTAGAAAGCTAATTTTCATCTGTAGTCCCTTGGCAGGTCAAAACAGCATCATAGTACAAAAAGAATACAAAACAGAAAACAAATTAAGAAAATAAATAGATAATAATAAGTACAGTACAAAGAAGGGCAGTACCTAAGATAAATTAATTGGCGGGTATAAGCGTATGGGAGGTGTTTAGAGAAACGACTATAGGGAGTGATCATAATCCTATAGCAGTTGAAGTAAATTTAAGTATAGAGAAATGTTATACAGGAGGAGTAGATAAATGTTTTTTTGAAAATGCAGATTGGGAGGAATTTAGGAGTATTAGTGAACAAGAAATGGAAAAAATTGAAGTTAAAGGAGGGGTTGATAAGGTTAATAATGATATTTGTAATGCAATATTGTTAGCAGCAAGTCAGTCTATTCCAAAGAAGGGTGGTAAGAAAAAGAAGAAGATTGTACCATGGTGGACAAAAGAATGTGATAAAGTAATTAAATTTTGAAATAAAGCTTTTAAAATGTTAAAAAAGAATCATAGTTTTCAGAATTGTATTGAATATAAAAGGAAGCAAGCAAATGTAAGGAGAATCATTAAAAATACACAAAAATAATTTTGGAGGAAGTTTTGTAACACAGTGGGAAGGGAAACAGAAATCGGTCAAGTATGGGGAATGATAAAAAGAATGAATGGGATAAAAAGAGAATTTGGGTATCCGATATTAAGGGATGGAGATATAACAGCTGTTAAAGATGAAGAGAAAGCAGAAATGCTGGCGAAACATTTTGTTAAAATACATAAATCAGACAATATTAATGAGGAGGGAAAAAGAGGAAGGGAAAGGACGTTGGAGCAGTATAAAGAGCTAATACAGAGTGAGGAATACTATAATGACCAAATAAACATAACATTTACAAAGACAGAATTGAATCGATCTCTTAGAAAAACCAAGAAATCAGCTCCAGGTATGGATCAGATGTGTTATTTAATGATAAACCATCTTAGTAAATTATCTAAGGATGTTTTATTAAAAATGTACAAAAACATTTGGGAGGAAGGAAAAATACCACAAAGTTGGAAGGAGTCGGTTATAGTTCCATTACGTAAACCTGGGAAAGATTGTACAAATCCAGGAAATTATAGACCTATTGCTTTGACATCTAATGTTGGTAAAATAATGGAAAAAATGGTGAATGAAAGGTTAATGTATCATGTGGAAAATAATAAATTTTTCTCCAAATATCAGAGTGGTTTTAGGAGAGGGAGAAATACAATGGATCCGGCTGTGTGTTTAGAACATGAAATAAGAAAAGCACAAATAAATAGAGAGAGTGTAGTGGCTGTCTTCTTTGACATAGAGAAAGCATACAACATGATGTGGAGAGAAGGGTTGTTAATCAAATTATGTAAGTTAGGTATTAAAGGTCAAATGTATAGATGGATCAATAATTTTTTATCAGGGAGAGCAATTAAAGTGAGAATAGGAAACAGTTATTCAGAAAAGTTTGTGATCGAAAATGGAACTCCACAAGGAAGTATAGTGAGCCCTTTATTGTTTTCTATAATGATAAATGATGTATTTGAAGATTTGGATAATGGGCTGGGGTTATCACTCTTTGCTAATGATGGGGCAATCTGGAAAAGGGGAAGGAATATTGGTTTTATTGTTAAAAAATTACAGGAGGCTATTGCAATAGTTGAATAATGATCATATAAATGGGGTTTTAAATTCTCAGTTGACAAAACAAAGATAATGTTTTGAATGAAAATGAAAAAAATTGGAAGTGAGGTAAAAATAAAATTATACAATCAAGAACTGGAAAGAGTGAAACATTTCAAGTTTTTAGGGATATGGTTTGATGAAAGAGTTACATGGGTGGTGCATATTCAGAATATAGTGAATAAATGTAAGAGAATAATAAATACAATGAGGTGTATAGTTGGTAGTGAATGGGGGGCAGATAGGATGGCATTAAAGGCCATGTATAGTGGATTGGTTAGATCTGTGTTAGATTATGGATGCGTGGTGTATGGATCAGCAGCAGAAACATCTCTTAGGAAGTTAGATAATATACAGCATCAGGTGTTGAGATTATGTACAGGAGCTATAAAAACTACTCCAATTACAGCACTACAGGTTGAAATGGGGGAAATGTCATTCGAAATGAGAAGGGTACAGTTGTCAGTGAATTATTGGGTTAATTTACAAGGCCATAGTCAAGAGCATCCAACACTAGATACTTTAAAACCCTGTTGGGAAAAAGAGAGGAAGAAAATTAAAAGTTTTGGATGGACAGTGATAAAGAAAGCAACAGAACTTAAAGTTAATCAGTTCAATGTTAGTCCAACTGTCCCGTTACCAGTCATAAAACCTTGGTTACTTTTAGATGCTATAGTAGATTTTACATTGTTAGAACAGAAAATCAAGGGTAATGAGTATAATTTATATAATGTGTAGAAATATATTAATGAGTACTACAGCTATGTTCAGATCTACACAGATGCATCAAAGAGTTTAGACAATAAGATAGGAGTAGCGTTTACTGTTCCAGAATTTCACTTATCGGTAAGGAAAAGGACCAGTGATGAGTTATCTGTTTATTCAGGGGAAATGATTGCACTATTATTAGCAATACAGTGGATAGAAGAGATAAGACCTTTGAAATCAGTTATTTGTTCAGATTCATGTGCATCATTGGCTAGTTTACTATACAGTCACTCGGAAAGTAGACCAGACATTTTAATGGAAATAATGCAAACGTTATACAGAATTCAAATGATGGGTATTACAGTGGTATTTTTATGGGTGCCTGCACATATTGGTATCCAAGGAAATGAAACTGCAGATAAAGAAGCAAAAGCAGCAGTAAAGAACAACGACATTAACATAATTGTTAATCTAAGTAAGAGTGAAATCAAGAGTATTATTAAGAAAAGGCTGAAGGAAAGGTGGCAAAAACAATGGGATAAGGAGAAAAAAGGTCGATGGTTTTACAGAATTCAAAGGAAAGTGGGAGAGATGAGAAGTGCAGGGAAAAACAGAAGAGATTAAATAGTAATATCAAGGATGAGATTTGGACACACAAGATTAAATAGTACACTTTATAAAATGGGTAAACATGATACGGGAAGGTGTGAATTTTGTGGGCAAGAAGAATCAGTGGAACATGTTATTTTGTACTGTCAGAAATACGAAACTGAAAGAAGGATTCTAATGCAAAATTTAGAAAAAATTAAATGCCATTTAAACTTAGAGATATATTACAAAATGACTCGAGAAATGAATGCTATAGTTTTATTTTTCAGTACCTTAAAATAACAAATTTGTGGGAGAGAATAAAAAAAAAAAAGGGGGGGAAGGTAGTAAGTCATTTTGATCCACACTCCATACCAGTTGGTGGCGGAAATACACTATTTTGTTGTTTGTCAACCGCTAATAAATTTGAAGAAGAAGAAGAAGAAGAAGAAGACACAGAGAGTAGTATGTTTAGTGTATCTGAATCTATACTGAGATATTTGCATACATATTGCATCTGTTGCAGCATCGTGGGTATGTATTGACTGTTTTTAACAATATCTACGATTGCAGATCATTGTTTAGGGGCAGTATTACATTTTATGGAGCTGATTGTTAGAAGCCTATTATTCTCTGACTACTTCACAATAGTTAATGGACATTTCGTTCTGGTAAATGAAATGCCACCAGACCACACCAACACCATTCCGGTTATCTCTCGACCACGCTCTAACATCACACGCAGACGGCAACGTAATCCTGCTAACCTCCACCCCATCTCTACATCTTCTACTACACCTCTTTCTTTCTCTATGGCTCTCTGGAATTGTCAGTCAGCTGTCAACAAAGCAGACTTCATTTCCGCTTTTTCTTTACAATCCACTCTCAGCATCTTAGGCTTGACTGAGACCTGGATTCGTCCAGAAGATTCAGCAACCCCAGCTGCCCTCTCTAACAATTTCTCCTTCTCTCACACCCCACGTCAGGTTGGCCGGGGTGGGGGCACTGGTCTGCTCATTTCAAATAATTGGAAATACTCAACCCACTCGCCCCTATGCAATTACAAGTCATTTGAATCTCATGCGATTACTGTAATGGCTCCTATAAAACTCCAGATTGTGGTAATCTACCGTCCCCCTGGCCAAATTCTAGCCCCCTTCCTAGAGGAGCTGGATGGGTTGCTGTCCTCTTTCATGGAGGATGGAACCCCACTCTTAGTTTTTGGCGATTTCAACATTCATCTAGAAAAGCCTTATGCTACAGACTTTCATTCGCTCCTAGCTTCATTTGATCTCAAACGCCTTACCACCACTAGCACTCACAAATCAGGCAACCAACTTGATTTAATTTACACACGCGATTGTACTGCAGATAACATTCTGGTACAACCACTACATATCTCTGACCATTTCTTCATTAAATTCACATTACACTTTGCTACCAGGGTGGCACCAACCCCCTTACCAGTTACTTTTAGACGAAACCTACGCTCCCTTTCTCCCTCACATCTTTCCTCTGTAGTATCCTCCTCTCTTCCCTCACCTACCCATTTCTCATCTCTGGATGTGAATGCTGCTACTGATACTTTATGCTCTACTTTAACCACTTGTCTAGATGACATTTGTCCTCTCTCCTCCAGGCCAGCACGGACTGCCCCTTCTAACCCCTGGTTATCTGATGTTCTTCGTGAACATCGGACCAGACTCCGAGCGGCAGAGAGAAAATGGCGAAAATCAAACGAGCCGTCGGACCTGAGTATGTATCAATCGTTTCTTTCATCTTTCTCCGCTGAAGTCCACACTGCCAAATCCTCACATTTCCAGAACAAGATCAACAATGCTCCAGATATGCGTAATCTCTTCAGAACATTTAATTCTCTCCTCTGTCCCCCTTCACCACCTCCCACCACGTCTATAACAGCTGATAACTTAGCAACTTTTTTTACAAACAAAACTAAAACAATCAGCAGTCAGTTTTCACCTCCACTCACACAAGACCCCCAACCAACTAGATCCACTGCTCAAATTCCCATCTTCTCCTTCTGTCCCCTCACTGAGGCGGAAGTATCCAAACTTCTCCTCTCCAGCCATCCTACAACATGTCCTCTAGACCCTATCCCCTCACACCTTCTCCAAGCAATCTCTCCCGCACTCCTACCAGCACTCACACACATTATCAACACATCTCTCCTCACAGGCATCTTCCCCACTGCATTCAAGCAGGCTCGGGTAACCCCACTGCTCAAAAAACCTACATTAAACACTTCTCTTTTAGAAAACTACAGACCTGTCTCTCTCCTTCCATTCATTGCCAAAACACTCGAACGAGTTGTCTTTAACCAGGTCTCATTGTTTCTTTCACAGAACAACAAACTGGACACTAAACAGTCAGGTTTCAGGAGTGGCCATTCAACTGAGACTGCGCTACTCTCAGTCACTGAAGCCCTGCGAATTGCAAAAGCCAATTCCAAATCATCAGTCCTCATTCTGCTGGATCTCTCTGCCGCTTTTGACACGGTCAATCATCAGATACTCCTGTCCACCCTCTCATCACTGGATATCACTGGGATTCCACTTTGCTGGTTTGAATCCTATCTCACTGGTCGGTTTTTCAGGGTGGCCTGGGGAGGGGAGGTATCCAAAGCACATAAATTGGTCACTGGGGTTCCCCAGGGATCGGTTCTTGGACCCCTCCTCTTCTCAACATACACTACATCACTGGCTCCCATCATACAGGCACATGGCTTCTCCTACCATTTCTATGCTGATGACACACAGCTCTATCTCTCATTTCGACCAGATGATCCAACGGTAGCTGCACGGATCTCAGGCTGCCTGGCGGACATCTCGGCATGGATGAAAGAAAACCATCTACAGCTCAACCTGGCAAAGACTGAGCTTCTTGTCTTCCCTGCAACTCCAACTCTACAGCACGATTTCACGATTCAGTTAGGTTCATCAACAATTACCCCATCAGCTTCGGTCAGAAATCTTGGTGTAATCTTCGATGACCAGCTGACCTTCAAAGAGCACATTGCAAAGACTGCTCGATCTTGCAGGTTTGCACTACACAACATCAGAAAGATCAGGCCCTTTCTGAAAGAGCATGCTGCACAACTTCTTGTCCAGGCCCTTGTCATTTCTAGACTGGACTACTGCAATGCTCTTCTAGCTGGACTTCCATCAAACACAATCAAACCTCTACAAACGATTCAGAAGGCAGCGGCACGACTGGTCTTCAACGAGCCCAAAAGAGCCCATGTTACACCTCTCTTTGTCTCCTTGCACTGGCTAACAGTTGCAGCTCGCATCCAGTTCAAGACACTGATGCTTGCATATAGAACAACCACAGGCTCAGCACCCACCTACTTCCACTCACTATTACGAATTTACATCCCCTCCAGAAGTCTGAGATCTGCTAGTGAGCGACGCCTCGTGGTACCATCACAGAGAGGCTCAAAATCACTCTCCAGAACATTCTCTTTCACCGTTCCTGGCCGGTGGAATGATCTTCCCATCCCCATTCGGAATCCTGGATCCCTGTCAATTTTCAAGCAACAACTGAAAACTCATCTCTTTCAACTCTACTTGACTACATAAAAACAAAATAAAAAAATAAAAAGTAAAAAAAAAAAAAAAAATCTCAATCTTCATCTTTATCTTTCTCTCCTTCCCTTGCTAGCTTGTACTTATTTGAACAATGCCTGAGACTTGGTGTTATTAGAACTTCCTCTGTATGTTTGCCTCTTCAAGATTAATCGCTTTATGTACTCCCCAATTGTAAGTCGCTTTGGATAAAAGCGTCTGCTAAATGACTAAATGTAAATGTAAATGGTTATACTGTTCCTAGACAATTAAAAGTTCATATTAAGGGATTTAATTCATTTCATTTGATTATATATATGTTGATTATGCATTTTGTATGTTTCAGTTTCACCTTTTTCTTCACAACGTCAATAAACCTGTTGACGAGAAGTCTATGTCTTCAGAGTCTTGATGTTTTGGGAAGAGTTTACCTGGCTGTCTAGTTATATACAGTACATATACTGAGGGCAACACAATCATGATCAGATTTGTTCTAGATCCTGCATTAAATTTATATTTTGATCTCACTATTCGGAGAACAGACACAGTCTGTATAGATTGGACACTGCAAGTACCTTTATCATTTAAGTGGGTGGAACAAAAGTCATCATAGCAGCTTTTTGAGAATTGGCTTACTAGTCAGATGGAGCATAGCAGTCCTGCTGATGTTGTCCGACATTAGGCCTTGGAGTTTTAGGGGATTTCAGTGTGTCTCCTGAGGGTAAATAGTATTTTCTTTGTCTTAAACAGTTCCATGGACACTGTAAACAGAAGCTCCAGATAATATAAACACACTCTCTCGCTTTTTCTATGAATCCAGTGAGGCCTGAAGACAGACTCTGTTTTCAAGCAGGTATGTGTTCAGCAGCTTTTTCCACATAACATTGCATAATATTTCCATTCCATAATCATTCCCAAACATATAAACAACTCCAGTGATCTTATATCTAATGAAGTACCATTTCAGAGAACGTATGTAGTGTCTGCCCACTAAATCTGCTAGGAAGAAACACTTTTTTGATACACCACATTAACTACAACACATTCAGCCGCTATGGTTTATTCTGGTAATAGTCCGATTGGAAATTATATTTTTTATTTTTGTTATTTTCATTTATAAAAATTTTTTATTGTGTGTGTGTGTATATAGTCCACAACACAATGTAAACAAACCACAACACAATTAAATTAACATTACAAAATGGAGACAAGACACAACACAAAGGAAACAATTCACAACACAACACAATTAGCACAACAGAAACAATTCACAACACAATGGAAACAAGTCGTAACACAACAAAATTAGCACAACACAACAGAAGCGAGTCACACCACAAAGGAAACAAGTCGCAACACAACAAAATTAGCACAACACAATGGAAACAAGCCACAACACAATGGAAACAGGCCACAACACAACGGAAACAAAATGCAACACAACAAAATTGGCACAACAGAACGGAAACCAGTCACAACACAATGGAAACAGGCCACAGCACAACGGAAACAAAATGCAACACAACAAAATTAGCACAACACAACGGAAACAAGCCGCAACACAATGAAATTAGCACAACACAACAGAAACAAGCTACAACGGAAACAAACCACAACACAACAAAATTAGCACAATACAATGGAAACAAGTCACAACACAATGGAAACAGGCCACACTACAATGGAAACAAGATACAACACAACAGAAACAAGCTGCAACAAAATTAGCTCAACACAATGGAAACAAGCCACAACACAATCGAAGCAAATCGCAACAGAAAAAAAATAGCACAACACAACGGAAATAAGTCGCAATAACAAAATTAGCACAAACAACGGAAACAAGTCGCAACATACCAGAAACAAGCTGCAACACAACAGAAACAAGCTGCAACACAACAGAAACAAGCTGCAACAAGCTGAGAAGCCGATTAGTCACCAGAAGAGATGGACGGCAGCTTGTAAGTGTCTGTAATACTTGTTCATAGATCTGTTGTTTAAATTATTTACTTGCTGCTAGGAAGGAATACTTCGTTTCCTACCTATTTTTAGTCTGCATTTTCGTTGAGGTTTATATTTTTGATTGCACTTACTGGTAATTATAATCATTTGCACCTCCATTGCTCCTTGGGCAAAGTGTTAGTTTCGTCTTGAGCTATTAGCACCCTGTTGGCATTGTTCCTGTGGCTCAGTGGTTAGAGCATTGCGTTTGCAGCGCAAAGGTTGTGGGTTCGATTCCCAGGGAACACACATACTGATAAAAAATTTATAACCTTAATGCACTGTAAGTCGCTTTGGATAAAAGCGTCTGCTAAATGCATAAATGTAAATGTTAGGCTATTGGCTGGGCTAATCAGAAGGCGTCACAGCTGTTTTCACTCTAGCCTCTTAGACTGTGTATTTATTTGATGTCCGAGCGCTGACGCGGAAGCGTCTGCGGAAGTGTTCAGCCTCCTCGTGTGAAGGCAGACGAGTGTAAAGACAGACACATTTTTCCTGCGTGACTTCAACCGAGCAACTGACTTAAGTATAATTTCTATCTTCCCTCACACACTCTCCTTTGCTATACTCTACCTCGATTCTTCCACCTCTATCATGTGTTTCCAAACCATTCCGGTTGTCTCTCGACCACGATCCAACAGCACACGCAGACGGCAACGTAATTCTGCTAACCTACGCCCTATCTCTACATCTTCTACTACACCTCTTTCTTTCTCCATGGCTCTCTGGAATTGTCAGTCAGCTGTCAACAAATTCAGACTTAATTTCTGCTTTTTCTTTACAATCCACACTCAGCATCTTGGGCTTGACTGAGACCTGGATTCGTCCAGAAGACTCAGCAACCCCAGCTGCCCTCTCTAACAATTTATCTTTCTCTCACACCCCACGTCAAGTTGGCCGGGGCGGGGGCACTGGTCTTCTCATTTCAAATAATTGGAAATACTCAACCCACTCTCCCCTATGCAATTACAACTCATTCGAATCTAATGTGATTACTGTAATAGCTCCTATAAAACTCCAGATTGTGGTAATTTACCATCCAACTGGCACAATTCTAGCCCCCTTCCTAGATGAGCTGGACGGGTTGCTGTCCTCTTTCATGGAGGATGGCATTCTAATCTTAAGTTTTTGGCAATTTCAACATTCATCTAGAAAAGCCTTATGCTACAGACTTCCATTCACTCCTAGCTTAATTTGATCTCAAACGCCTTACCACTACTAGCACACACAAATCAGGCAACCAACTTGATTTAATTTACACACGCAATTGTACTGCAGATAGTATTCTGGTACAACCACTACTTATCTCTGAACATTTCTTCATGAAATTTACATTACACGTTGCTACCTGGGTGCCACCAACCCCCTTACCACTTACTTTTAGACGAAACCAAAGCTCCCTTTCTCCCTCCCATCTTTCCTCTGTAGTATCCTCCTCTCTTCCCTCACCTACCCATTTCTCATCACTAGACGTGAATGCAGCTACTGACACTTTATGCTCTACCTTAACCTCTTGTCTAGACTACATTTGTTCTCTCTCCTCCAGGCCAGCACGAACTGCCCCTTCTAACCCCTGGTTATCTGATGTTCTTCGTGAACATTGGACCAGACTCCGAGCGGCAGAGAGAAAATGGCGAAAATCAAATGATCCGTCGGACCTGAGTATGTATCAATCTTTGCTTTCATCTTTTTCCGCTGAAGTCCACACTGCCAAATCATCACATTTCCATAACAAGATCAACAGTGCTCCAGATATGCGTAATCTCTTCAGAATATTTAATTCTCTCCTCTGTGCCCCTTCACCACCTCCCACCTCTTCTGGACATCACTGGGATTCCACTTCGCTGGTTTGAATCTTATCTCACTGGTCAGTCTTTCAGGGTGGCCTGGGGAGGGGAGGTATCCAAAGCACATCAGTTGGTCACTGGAGTTCCCCAGGGATCGGTTCTTGGACCCCTTCTCTTCTCCACATACACTACATCACTGGGTCCCATCATACAGGCACATGGCTTCTCCTACCATTTCTACGCTGATGACACACAGCTCTATCTCTCATTTTGACCAGATGAACCAACGGTAGCTGCACGGATCTCAGGGTGCCTGGCAGACATCTCGGCATGGATGAAAAACATCACCTACAGCTCAACCTGGCAAAGACCAAGCTTCTTGTCTTCCCTGCCACTCCAACTCTACAGCATGACTTCACGATTCAGTTAGGTTCATCAATAATTACCCCATCAGCTTCAGTCAGAAATCTTGGTGTAATCTTTGATGACCAGCTGAACTTCAAAGAGCACATTGCAAGGACTGCTCGATCTTGCAGGTTTGCACTACACACCATCAGAAAGATCAGGCCCTTTCTGACAGAGCATGCTGCACAAGTTCTTTCCAGGCCCTTGTCATTTCCAGGCTGGCCTACTGCAATGCTCTTTTGGCTGGACTTCCATCAAACACAATCAAACCTCTACAAATGATGCAGAATGCAGTGGCACGACTGGTCTTCAACAAGCCCAAAAGAGCCCATGTCACACCTCTCTTTGTCTCCTTGCACTGGCAACAAGTTGCAGCTCGCGTCCAGTTCAAGACACTGATGCTTGCATATAGAACAACCACAGGCTCAGTACCCACCTACTTCCACTCACTATTATGAATCTACATCCCCTCCAGAAGTCTGAGATCTGCTAGTGAGCGACGCCTCGTGGTACCATCACAGAGAGGCTCAAAATCACTCTCCAGAACATTCTCATTCACCATTCCTGGCTTGTGGAATGATCTTCCCACCCCCATCCGGACCGCTGGATCCCTGTCAATCTTCAAGCAACAATTGAAAACTAATTTCTTTCAACACTACTTGACTTCATCCTAAAAAAAAAAAAAAAAACTTATTTAACTTTTTCAAAATCTTCATCTTTCTCTCCTTCCCTTGGTAGCTTGTATTTATTTGAACAATGCCTATGACTTGGTGTTAGGGGCACTTCCTCTGTCTGTTTGCCTCTTCAAGATTTATCACTTTATGTCGTAATACAACAGATATAGGCTACAACACAATGATATTAGCACAACACAACAGATACAAGCTGCAAGACAACTAAATTTGCACAACACATAAGAAACAATTTGAAACAACAAAATGAACACAACACAAAACAAACAATTTGAAACAACAAAATTAGCACAACACAACGGAAACAAGTTGCAACAAAATTAGCACAACACAATGGAAACAAGTCGCAACAAAACAGAAATAAGCCACAACACAACAAAATTTGTACAACACAACAGAAACAAGCCACAACACAACGGAAACAAGCCACAACACAACAAAATGTGTACTACACAACAGAAACAAGCCACAACACAACAAAATTTGTACAACACAACGGAAACAAGCCACAAAACAACGGAAACAAGCCACAACAACAACAAAATTTGTACAACACAACAGAAACAAGCCACAACACAACATAAACAAGCTGCAACACAACAGAATTAGCACAACACAACGAAACAAACATGAGTTGTACTGTGGAGATTTTGTTGTGTTGTGCACTACTGGGCCACTCTACCCAAACAATTGTTATGTACATAATGTACTAAAAAAGATGTGCTTAACTGTTATTAAATGTTACAATGCAAGCATAATGTGCCGTAAAATAGCCTATTATTAAAATAATTGTTAATTAAATTAAAAGTTAACTATAATTAAAACACACAGACAATGAGATGGCAAGTTCCCTCAGTAATCAGTCATTTAAAACTGCAGTGATGCTGAACAGGATCCATTTCTTCTCATCTCACCCCATTCACACCAATGGATCAGTGGGAAAGGACAAATAAAGTCCCATTAACCAATTAGTTACCGAAACATAAAATAAGGAACATCTTACATGTACTTTACGTAAACTTTAGCTTATCTTCAGTTTCTGTTTTAAATGTGACCAAGGTCATTCCACACCATCCAAAAAGCACATGTGGTTGCAATAAATGCCTCTGACAGACCTCCAGTGGACCTCCTGCAGTTAACCCTCCAACCATCCCACAGTCACTAATTAATTCCAGAGAGAGGGAGGCACAGTGAAAGAGAACGAAAGGAATTTATTGAAGTTTGTTGATTCTTGAGGTGTACAGAAATGCTAGATTTTCCTTTTCGGAACATCATGTAAGTTGTGATTTCCTGTTTGTAGCTCTCTTACACAGCGCTAGGGTATTGTGGTGGTGCACATCTAACACATTCACCACACAAAAATGTACAATCTTCAACAACAATAACAACAGAAATCCAATTGGTTTCCCAACTGACCTGAGATCTGTTAGACGAATGTAAACTCACCCTTTTCTCTTGTTTCTTCTCTATTTTGTTTATTGTTGTTGTTATTTGCTTACCATTATTTGTTTTGAGACCCTTACTTTTTTTTTTTAGAAAGAACGCAAAAGGTTTTTAAACCTTTTTAAAACCTAAATTTAAAAAAAGTAAATAACAGCGTATTTTTTATGTTCCATATGAATTCTAAGCAATTGGAAAAAGCAACATGAGCATTCTGCAAAACATATATATTTGTATTACACAGATACATGCATGTGTAGGTTTGAAATGGTAACACAAAACATGACCAAATTTGTTTATGTTTATACAAGCTATTCCTTTAAGCTCCCTTTGACATTTTTGCTTCGTTAATTGTTGTGTGCTCTCTCTAATGCTCATATTCCAGAATGTCTGGAATTCATTTTTCCATTTCTCTCTCTCTCTCTCTCTCTCTCTCTCTCTTTCTCTCTCTCTCTCTCTCTCTCTCTCTCTCTCTCTCTCTCTCTCTCTCTCTCTCAGTAGCCTTGGATTTACAATTCCTTCCATGAGTTTGTTTAAACTTTCTCAGGACATTAAAATCCCCACACCAGTCATCAGTCCACCACCCATGAGGCTGTTCCTCTGTCCCTCCCACAGCCTTTCTATTCCCCGTCTGTCCACCCACTCTCTCCCACTTCATAATTTCATCTCAGTAGGGGTAAATAGCCTGAATAAAAAAATAACAACGGTAATTGTGACTTTTTTTAATCACAAGGACTGTATAGAGTTTGTCAATATGAAAACAAATGTGAAACCCAGACATTTTAGGCAATTTAGACATCCTGGCCAGGACATGTCAGAGAAAAAGGGGACGTATGGTCACCTTATACTATTATGTGGTATGTTTTCATGTGACTATGTATGTCTTCATTTAAAGAGTAGTTTATCGCTAAAGTAAGACTGTTGTTCTTTTGAATACATGGACGGTTGCGATTCAGGTTTGTGTCTTTAATTCCTCACTAGTGAGATAAAACCACACACTAGTATTAGTTTGTTTCTTCGTCTGATAAAATTACAAAAAAAGCTTACTGTTTGCCCTTCACTGAGCAATGGTTCACTTTTTTATCTAGTTTTAATAAATGTATAATTAAAAAGTGCCTGAATGTGACATCATATTTCTGAAGTAAATACATTTTTGTAGATATATGTCCTTAAGTTCCAGTGTTCAAAATGGCTCTACATTACAGCAATGCCTCTATCCCACACACGGAGTGAAAGTAGAGATCAGAGATGATGATTACACACATTCACCTCCTAAACATGGGGAGTGAAAGTTCCCACACTAGTACCTTCACTCCTCCTGGAGCCGCTTCAGAGCACTGCTGATTCATCCTGGTGCTAGGGTTTCCTCACGGCGTGGCGTCCTTTGTGAGTCAGGCGGCCAGATGTTTTAGGCAAACATTCATGTTATCAACTTCCCCCATCTGCACGAAAGGCCATCTCAGCTATATGTTTGTTAGTTTCACTCATGACTGACCAAGACTTTTGACACTGAATCATGATATTATTCTGGTCCAGGAAGGATGGGTTGTCTGTGTCACAAAAAGGCTGACTATTATCAGGGAAAAGAGACATGCTTATAAGAGTCAGCAACCATGAATCAGTCTGTGAACGAGCCATACGTTTATGAATCCCGAGATGTCATTCGTATACAGACAGAAAACTCATAAAGGTCTGTCTATCCAGTCTCATAAACTGCTGCAGGAGGTGCTGTAATCATGGATAAGCAAACATTCAGAGATGATAGTATGTGTGTCATATGTGATTAAGATACCCCATGATAACCCCACAAGATCGTTCCTCACCGCATTTCCCGCTGTCAGTAAACTTACCACCCAGAATGTCATATATTTGGCTCCAACCACCTTTACAACTAAAATCTGAATCATTTCCACCCACTTTGATTTTTTTTGTGACTGTTCTCCATCATATCCTCCAAACCCTGTTCTGTCAGTGTCTAGCTTTACTCTCACTGACCCATTTTCTGTTAGAGATCTATAGAAATTATAAAACTGGCTCATCTTCCTGTTAGGTAGTTATCTGTAATCTCCTCTGCCAGTACTAACCTGATAAGCTGCTTTACTTCCTCTAGGTCTGTCACTCTAAACTGCTATTATCTCTACGTCTAATCTTTCTGTTGTTTCTTAACTGCTGGAAGAAGTTGTTTCTCAGCTGCATTCTGTTGTCTATTTGTTTCTGATCACTCTATTTTTTACTCAGACCACAGGACATCTTCTTCTGTCTTATAATGCTTGATTTAAGCACAGCCTTTGATGCAGTGTGCCATCACATACCTCTTTCTTGTCTTGCAGCTGTAGGCATCTTGAGTACTGCTTTTTCTTTGTTTGCTGATAGACAACACTTCATTGCTGTCCCTGACTCGAAATCTTCCACTCCCCATCACACTCAAGGTGTCCCACAGGGCTGTGTTCTCGGACCTGTTCTTTTCAATATTAACTTGTTACCCCTACTATCATGGTCTCAGCCACCATTGTTATGCTGATGGCAGGGGCGCGGGAAGGTGTTTTATGTAGGGGGTGCTGGGGGGGGTATAAATGCATATAAATATTACGCCAAATAGAAACAGAAAATCGTGCTATAGCCTACGCACTTTCATGAGATCGTGTTAGACAACAATTAGCTATTTTACAAATGGGAATAGGCTACAATGAATTCATAACAATGTTTCACATTCAAGCTACATTCAAGCTTAAAAACCCTTAAAATGTATAGTGAAAAGTGACCACGCTGGAGCCTCCATGTCCTGTAAAGCTCGCTTCAGCTTCCACTCTCCACACAAACTGTTGGATATTGCACATTTATATAGGTTAAACATTTAAACTAACACTGTGATATGCTTGAACTGTTTATAGGCCTATCTATCGATTTTATTTTAGTCAAGTCGTGATGATTTGCTAAATTAATCAAACATAGGCGATCAACTCTGATGCTGGCCGCTTGGTCGTTGCTTAAAAGAAGAAAAAAAACATTTAACGAACAAAAAATGCTCCCAAGGTTTTTCTAAATTAACTTTATGAAAAAAAAAAAATACGAAACATAGTCTAATCACTTTTCCATTACATACAAAACTGAACTATTTTAATAGGTAGCTATAAGCTGTTTTGGGAGAAGGGAAAGACTCATATCGCTTAGAATAAAAAAATAAATATATATATATATATTTTTTTCTTCCAGTACATCCATGATATTTCCATGTTCCGCTTTTAAGCCACAACCTACAGATCCCAAACACAAACATAACATTCACAAACATAAAAGCAAGCACTGGCAGTGCTGCGTGCGTGATTTGGCAGGATGTGCGCAACGCGCGCATCAAATAGCCCTGCATCAGTTTAATAACTTTGATAACTTTAATTCTTACAACTGTTAAATTAATGGGCAAATGGTAAATATGTCGAAGATCACATAGAAATAGACAGCAAAATAGCCAATGTAAACTAAATGTTATAAACATCAGAGCAACCATAGGAATGTTTAAATTAATCTTTATTATAACAAATTTAGCCTATTTTTGTTTTTTATTCACAACAGTTTACTGTTCCCGCGCCCCTGGCTGATGGCCTTTAAATCTAAAATATATCTGCTTGTTCTGCCATAGCTCTACATTTTCAATTCATAGTTTTAGTTATTTCTTTTATTTTGACTTCCAACATTTATGAAAACATTAAATCACATTCTGTTCTTTCCTTTAAACATCCAAATACCCTTGGATTGACTGAAAACATAAATTGGATTAATTGGTCCTTGCAAATTTTAAGCCCATCTCAAAACTCCCGTTTCTTTCTAAGATACTGGAGAAAGTTGTATTCACACCACTGTACTCATTTTTAAATGTACACGGTCTCCATGAGGTGTTTCAGTCTGGTTTTAAATCCCTACACAGCACAGAGACAGCCCTGTTGAAAGTTTTTAATGATCTGCTCCTTGCCACTGACTCGGGTGACTATGCTGTTCTTATGCTCCTAGATCTCACGGCTGCATTTGACACTGTAGATCATAACAACTTGATATCTCATATGGAACAGTGAGTTGGCATTAAGGGTAGTGTGTTGGAGTGGTTTTGGTCATATTTGTCTGGCAGAAGCTTTTCTGTCCGCCTTGGGGATTTTATGTCCTCTTCTGCATGTTTATCGTGTGGGGGTTCCCCAGGGCTTCATTTTGGGGCCTATTATATTTTCTTTATATATACATCCTCTAGGAACTATTTTCAGGAAATGTAATGTTTCGTTTCATTGTTATGCAGATGATACACATTTTGTATTCTCACACTGGGTATAACTCATCTCTATAATGTAGCCTATATATGTTATGTTGTCTGTTTAAATAAGATAACATCCGATATTTAACATTTATTTTGAAATAAACCAGTTTATAAGGTCACACTGTGAGCTACTCGGCATTTAAGATTAATTACTACAGCCATTAATGCAACAGCTAACCATCTAAAATACTGCCAACATAAATTATAAACATTTTGTGTTTAATATAACAAAAGTTAAAAAGAAAATAATACAAATCATTAGTTCTGACCCACTCAAACCTGTAAAACAGAGCTGTTGCGCCCCCTACAGGCTTAAAGATATTACACATTGACCAGCTGGTCATACACAGCTAACTAAACTCATCTTTTGATTATTTGCTCAGATCAGGCATGTTGTAATTTCTATGTGTCGTATAGTATTACTTTATCCATTTAACCACGACATCCTCTTTTTTAAATTTATAATGATTTTTTTAATGATTTTTAAATTAATGTTGACAATGGAAATTAAGTAATTCACAACATTTATAATAACTTTCACGCGTTTATATTATATGCAAATATGTATAACGTTTGCAATAATTATGAGTGTTTCGATGTTCTTGACTGTTCTAGCGCTTGACGACCCTCTTGCAGGTGTTTGCGACAGCTCTCCGCGTACACACGGCAGCATGACGGAATACGGCAGTGAGAAGATGGCGGAAGAAGAGCGGAGTGCCAGTGCAGAGAAACTCAAGGAGAAGGCGAACAACTACTTTAAAGGTAAAAGCTTGTCAGATATGTAGTGTAAATAAGAGACATGATTGATATTACCAGGGTAGGACTGCGCGGGATGAGTTTGTCGCATCGTGAGGACTGAAGAGCGTCATAAGAGGGACATGTGTGTGAGATGAGCATGAGCACGAGCAACACATGATGAATCAGACAGACTCGTGAAGCACTCACTCATCAGACTTTCTTCTTGTGTAATCGCCACGACCCCGTTTACTCGACATGTATTGGTGCTGAGGAGAGATTTGCTCTGGTGAGCTGTCCGTCTAGACGTGATAATGCTGTGCTAATGCTGTCTCACTGAGACTCTCTCTCTTCACGTGATTACGCGGCCGTGACGTCACTGGACGGGATTCATGAATGTACTATAGCAGCATTTTAATTCTGCGCTGTTCATGTCGTTTAGTCTTAAAAAAATCATGTATTTTCTAGTGTTCATCTTCTGCAGATGTCCAAAAACCGTGGCATGTTTCTAGCATCTAAAATACATTAATCAAATAAATATATTGATCAGTGCAGTAGCCTACATGTTGTTAATGTCCACGCAGTTTATTCCTAATTATTTTGAAAATATTTTTTTACTCATTTATTATATCTGTAATAGTTATATCACCTCTTTACGTTTTTCAGACATTAAGTTAATACATAAACATGGGTCAAAATACGTTAAGACGTCCGCATCAAAAGAAATGTACAAAAGTGATTTAATGTCGATAGAAAGCACAGTAAATGTAAGTAACGTGTCTGCTTTTGTTTTTGGAGATTAAAATGTCTAAATGTGCTTTAAATTGTTACATTGTCATTCAGTGGAACGCAATATTTATGTAAAAAATCAAACAACATGTTTATTAATTTTGACTTGTACATATTAAAATATATAAAAGAATAAGGGAGCATATTACATTTTATTGTGTTTTAAATGAGTAAAAATATTACCGACAAATGGGCAAAACCTATTGTTAATTATTATTGTGTAATAATAATTAAATTATTACACCAAAAAAAATTATAATTGTAAAAACTATTTTAATTATATATATATATATATATATATATATATATATGTGTGTGTGTATATATATATATTTGTATTTTAATTATTTCAGCTAGTTGCCAAGGCAGCATTTCTTATTTACAACTTGATGTACTAAAATAACTAACTGAAATAAAAGTGCATATATATATATATATATAAAAAACTTCACCTAAATTTAAAGTGAAAACAGGAAATACAAACTGATTCAAAATATTAATAAAACTATAATAGTATCTCAACGGTACTAAAATAACAATGTGGTAATGTATGCTAAAATGTAATCAGCTTATTAATAACTTTTGGGTTTCCAAGAAGCCTAATAATTTCCATTTATTTAAATAACTATCTAAAAACATCTTAAATTTGGTAAATCTAACAGGATTAAAATGTGACCGTAACATCATGTAGTTCAATATTTTGCTAATTTCTAGGCACTTCTCTTCAAAAGAGGCATAGACACAGTGTTTTGTGATTATTATGATTTATCTTCATTACTTCTTATTTCAGATAAAGACTATGAGAACGCCATCAAGTACTACACGGAAGCAGTGGAGCTGAACCCGAGCAATGCCATCTACTACAGTAACAGGAGTCTGGCGTACCTGCGCACCGAGTGCTATGGCTATGCGCTGGCGGATGCCACGCGAGCCCTGGAGCTGGACAAGAACTACATTAAGGGCTACTATCGGCGAGCCACCTCCAACATGGCCCTGGGCAAGTTTAAAGCCGCACTTAAAGATTACGAAACGGTGAGACTCCTTATATTCTCAGCACTTTAACATAGTGCTTTTAGATGCATATTAATGCACTGAAGTTTCTGCATCTAAACATATTCGGCTGAAACGGCAATATCTGCTTTTCTGTTGATTGTGCAACTCGATTATGGTAATGAGCTTTGTTACTTTTAATATGAAAACAAAAAAGGCTTTCAAATTTCAATTTTATCACAAAATACGAACAATACATTTAGTTTTGATGCTTTTTATTGTGGCGTGACAGATCGCTTCAGCAGACTCAGTTCATGCAGCACATTAGCAATCATAATTCCTCTTCTAGTTACAGCATGAAATAAACATTAATACATTTATGTTGAAGGAAACAGTGCAGTAATCAGTATTTCAGCCTCAGAACGGCATTAGCAGTGTCACATAACGTCACATGCAATGTCCAAAAACACCATAGCCAGCTAGAAATAACTCTAGAAAGAAGCATTTTGATAAATATATGCAATATATTACATAATCATTATATTTCTGCTTAATCTGATGTCTTCATTTAATGTATATTTTAATAAATCTGTCATGACCCGTTTTTAAAATCACTGTTTAAGTGTTTATGTTTCTAC
This sequence comes from Oxygymnocypris stewartii, assembly GCA_003573665.1. Lineage (NCBI taxonomy): Eukaryota > Metazoa > Chordata > Actinopteri > Cypriniformes > Cyprinidae > Oxygymnocypris > Oxygymnocypris stewartii. Next base: position 127,568 of record QVTF01024441.1, read on the forward strand.
AACAAATTAGAGTACAAAAACAATTATCTTCTTAAATAGATAATTTATGTTCCTGTGGCTCAGTGGTTAGAGCATTGCGTTAGCAGCGCAAAGGTTGTGGGTTCGATTCCCAGGGAACACACATACTGACAAAAAATGTATAACCTGAATGCACTGTAAGTCGCTTTGGATAAAAGCGTCTGCTAAATGCTTAAATGTAAATGTAAATAATGCCTATTACTCTAATTTATTATGTATATCCCAAACATCCAGAAGTTTCATAGATACATACAAACATGTGCGAGGTGAGTGTTGGGAAAGAAAACATCTCTTTTCTAAATCAGTGCTGATTTATCATTTCAAATATGAACATAATCAAAGTATATAGATATGGCTGTGTTCTCACTAGTGCTGTCAAACGATTAATCACATCCAAAATAAACGTTTTTGTTTATATAATATATTTATCTGTGCTGTGTATATTATTTATGTATAAATACACACATGCATGTATATATTTAAAAAAGAAATGCGTTAGGTTTCTATATTAAATATATTTATTTAAAATATAAATATAGACATGTATATACATGAAAATATTTTCTAAATATATACTGTATCTGTGTGTATTTATATAAACTGTAACACTTTACAATAAGATACGTTAGTTAGCAACATTAGTAAACATGAACTAAGAATGAACAATACTTCTACAGCATTTTTTAATTGTAGTTAATGTTAATTTCAGCATTTATTAAAATCTCAAGTTGTGTTTGTTAACATTAGGTAATGCACTGTGAACTAACATGAATGAACAACTGTATTTCCATTAACTAACATTAACAAACATGAATAAATATTGTAGTAAATGCATTGTTCATGTTAGTTAATACATGATGTTAACAAATGACACCTTATTGTAAAGTGTTACCATATATACAGTACATAATAAATATACACAGAACACACATATATTATGCAAACATAAACATTTATTTTGTATGCGATGAATCATTTGACAGCACTAGTGAGAACACATCCAAAGCTGTCATGAAACTCTAGATGGCACCGTCCGAAAGGTCTAACTCAATGGTTCCCTAACTGGGGGGGGGTGCGGCGAGGCTGAGGGATAGTGTACAGTCAGCAGAAGAAACTCTTGCAGGGTGATGAAGACTACACTGCGTAATGTTCCCGCTTTTCATGCGGCCACTTGCCTGATAAGTTAATAATTGAACGCAAAATATTAATTTGACATATTTTAATGACCTCAACATGACTCGATCCGTTATCAGTTGTAGCAGTTGTGGCTGTATCAACAACAGACCACTAGATGGCGTGATTGAAGAATCAGAGTTGAATTGCAGGGAGCTATGTAGAGATATAAATAAACGATGCATGGTTCTGCTCGAAGCATGTAAGTTACAAGTTGTGAAAGGACTGCCAGTGCCAGGTAAACATAAAGCAAATTATGAATATACTTAAGATTCACAAATAGCAAAACAATGTGTCTGCACCAGACGCGAGTCAGGGCTCTAGAGTGCGACCTAATTTCTCAAGGGTGCGACTAACAAAAATCTGAGGGCGCATCAGTGCGACCAGCCGTTCGAGAGAAAAAAAAGTATCCGCGACTCTGAAAGTCTATCTGTGGTTCACCAACTGACACACACACAAGGCTCATATCGTAGTCTAAACCAATCAGAGAAAGTTAAGGGCGGACCCCCCCCTCTGATTGGGCGTGGGCCAGATATTCCTGTATGTGTGTGTACGTTTGAAGATGCGTGTGCTGCTGCAGTCAGACAGAGAGAGAGGTGAGTAGAGATGCACGCAGTGTTGCCAACTTAGCGAGATTTAGCGCCTTTTTAGACCCCCATAGCAATTTTTTTTTTTTTAAAGCGCCTAGTGACAAATCTAGCAACTTCTTGGACAAATTTTAGCAAGTCTCTCAGAGTGTTTGTGTAATCGCCGCAACTGCGCGAGATCAGCGCGGACGCAGCTCTTTCTCTGTATCTGCTCTGTTCAGTGACCATCTGAGGAACAGCCCCGTTCAGTTAAAACAGATATTATTGCTTCTCTGAGTTTACATACAAATATAGCCGAAATCACAGCACAGGAATTGTCTTGTCTTATATTGTGTATTATTTGATTTCATAAAACAACGGCTCAATAAAACTATAAATTAGGATTTTTGTGCAGACTAACTCCTTGGAAGGGAGAGCTGGTTATGTATTCTTAAAGGGATGTGTTTCAGTCACTATTTCATATTCATCCTGTTGACTGACAAGAAAAACAGCTGCATTAAAATATTGTATGAGCACAGAGAGACAATTAGACAGAAGAGAACAGGTATTTTTTATTTACTTTACTTTTTAGTCATTTAGCAGACGCTTTTATCCAAAGCGACTTACAAATAAGAAAAAGTTAAAGTTTTAAAAGTTAAAGTTTTAAAAGTTAAAACTATAAATATGATATATACACATTAAAGAAGATAAAGAAATTAGATAAAATGACAAATGCATACAGCAACATTTCAAAACTAAACATTTAAAGGAAAACAAAAAATAAAGCTAGAAACAAGTCAAAATATTAAATCAAGAAAAGGTATGAGTATAATAATGATTCTTACAAAACACTAAATGCCTAAGTATACTTATTTTTTACATAGTAAGAATTGGTTATAAAAACTATAAATACTTTATATATATATATATATATATGTGTTTAGTGAAATTATTTTGTAGTCTGAGGTGGGATGGAGGCGCCGGATTTTTTTTTATAGGTTTAAGGGGGGGTTGAGAAGCACTGCACTAGAGCATCCCTTCATTCAGACACAGTGGAAGATCTGATAAGAATCTGTGTAGAGGGTCAAGTCTGGAAGATGTTGATGCTAGAGAGAGTGTGTCCAGCTGGTTTAGCCAAGGCCAAAGATCAAGAAGGACAAACTACAGGAGTTGGCATTCGAGGGGCATGTGACTGCAATGGAGGATAGTCCATAAGACATTGAGCCATGAGATGTTCAGTTTGACACCCTTAAAACACTTAATTTAGATTTTATTTCATTTATCTTGATATGTTTTAAGTTTAAATCTCAGCTCGGTGAAGCACTTTAAGCACCAACACTTTTTCAGTAAGTTACCTTTCTTGCAGAATTGTGCTTCAAATAAAGAACTTTATGTTGACCAGATTGTTAGTTAATCGTTTACTAGTCAATATTGCCTTTATGAATATTTAGGTGCATTTACGTGGACCTAACTTTTTTGCTGGTGCACCTAAGAAAAAAAGTTAGGCGCACCAGTGCAACCAGAGCAAAAAGTTAGTCTAGAGCCCTGCGAGTGTCGCGACGTGTTAAAAGCAAATAGATGTTCTTTGCTGTGGATGCGGCGTGACGCTATGACAAATGCATGACGGTAAACTGATGTCCCGTTCTATTTCTGACATGAAGGACAATTTCAAATATTCATATGAGAATTGTGAACTTTTCCTCAATTTTAAGCAGCACAAATGTTTACAACAGTGATAATAATCAGAAATGTTTACTGGGCTGCAAATCAGTATATTAGAATAATTTCTGAATGATCACTTGACACTGAAAACTGGAGTAATGATGCTGAACATTCAGCTTTCATCACAGCAATACAGCAGCTTATATGTTAAAGCATTCAAAGAGATATTTTAAATTAACAATATTTTACAATATTACAGTTTTTACTGTATTTTTTTAGAAATAAATGTAGCCTTAGTGAGCAGAAAGGTCATTGCACACTGAGTCCAAAATTTTCGCACGCGTTTTTTTTTATTCTTCATCCTTTCCTATTAAAATGAATGCTACGGATGCGAAAACGCATACAATCGAACCTGATCTGATCCGAATTTGTTGTGACGGACGAAAGTTTCGGAGGCAGTGTCTAAACCTGACTGTCACAACATGAGGTTGTATTTATTTTTCAACATGCAAAAATTTCAGACTCAGTGTGCAGAGACCTTAAGAGACTTTCCCCCAAAGGTGTTGGGGGGTCTTTTTTTTCTCTACAAAAAAGGGGCCCGGCAGAAAAGGTTTGGGAACCACTGGTCTAACTCAATCTGACATAACGACATCATTACATGGTGCATCTTCCCCAGCTCCACCTGTATAGATCTGCTACGGGGTGATCATGTATCCTATATGGGGGTTATTCATATGTTCTTTGTGCAGCAGCAGTATTTCTGCATGCTGTGGATGTATTGGCAGCAAGTCCGGGTATTTGCTCTGCCGCAGCAACATTCAGCTCAGTACATAAACTTGACTTCATTTTTTTAATGAATGACTTCTTTGTAAGTGTTTTGTGCTGTTGTCTTTTCATTGCTAACAGGTAGTAAGAGTTCGTCCCAATGACAAAGATGCCAAGATGAAGTACCAGGAGTGCAATAAGATTGTCAAACAGAAGGCCTTTGAACGGGCCATCGCCGGCGACGAGCTCAAGCGATCGGTCGTAGACTCCTTAGACATCGAAAACATGAGTAAGTGTGTGAGGACGTTTGAATTATTACAAGCATCGACCCTAAACATAACTATACATGCACTCATCTCAATACTTATTTGTAATTACACCGTAACAAGGAAACCTTAAAATGAAGTGCAAATGATTTTTTTTGTTCTCGTCTTATTTCCCAATTTGCTCAGAGCATTTGCGAAAAATGCTGAAGTTATTTTCATGGAAAAAATTTATTGTAGCAATTTTGTGAATGAAGAAAAAGGTTAATAATAGGGTCAGCTATTAGGGATGTAACGATTAACCGATCGATTCAAATATGTGATGATACAAATCACGATTCAGTTAGAGGTAGGAGTTTATATGAATGTATGTCTGAGGGGAACTTACTGTCTTTAGAAAAGTTTAGATGTAGGGCTGCACGAGATATTGCATGCGATAGTCATTTGATCTCGTCAGTAAAGACGGTTCTGTGATTAGCCGTAAATCTCCATCAGCTGTTTTCAAATGGAGCGACATTTTAATACACAGAGCCGTAGATCGCTGACAAGCTAGGCAATCTCATGTTCACTATCGCATGCGATTCTGATCGTGAATTGCGTAGCTTGTCAGTGAACTACGGCTCTGTGTATTACATGCCCGCTCCATTTGAAAACAGCTGATGGAGATTTGCGGCTAATCACAGAACCGTCTTTACTGACTAGATCAAATGACTATCGCATGCAATATCTCGTGCAGCCCTATTTAGATGGTATTTTTTTATTTTCATCTTACATCTGTATAATGCATATTAAAGTTCATAAATGCAGCGCTGCTTTGTTTACAGCGGAAACCAAGGAAACGCTTAAAGCGCCATCTACTGGCAGAGAGTGAATCTGCGTCTCATTCAGCTCGTCTGCTGTTTCTGTTTCATGCAGATATTTATGTATAGTTTGAAGTCAGACCATTCTGTTTTTGCTTCAGATTTCTTAAATCTAATTTAAATTAAAAACTGCTCATGTTGCATGTATGCAGAATCTTTGTTTGGATCATGATTACATGCAGTGGTTGTGTCTAATTTTAAATGGAAACAGCACAGACAAATCGTTATTTTGTTCATATGAAGAGTTTTATTTTATTTGTTATTTATTTTATTTGGGACTTGTTTTGAAATTTTAATTTTGTTATTTACATTTGCATTTTGTTATTTAGCAGACACTTTTATCCAAAGCGACTTACAAATGAGGGCAATAGAGGCAATCAAAACCAACAAAAGAGCAATAATACGCAAGTGCTATATTATTATAGTGTTATATTTCAATTTCACAAAGAAATATGCATAATTTTTGTCCAAGCAATAATAAAAGGACACATTTAAGTTATCATTTGTCTTAAAGTGCTCCTATTATGCCTTTTCGAATATTACCTTTCATGCAGCGTGTCGACAGGGCAGCAAAAGTGTGCAGTACTGAGAAATTATATGATGACATTAGGTATTTTCGTTGACGTTGCAAAAAAATGAAGAATATAACTGGACTCTTTGTTGTTGAAAATTATTTCAGAATATAAATCATTGATGATTTTTAATAATTAAGAGATCATGATTTTTTTATTATTCTCTTCCACCAGCAATCGAGGATGACTATGCTGGACCTAAACTTGAAGATGGGAAGGTTACACTGAAGTTCATGAAAGACTTGATGGACTGGTTCAAAGACCAGAAGAAGCTGCACAGAAAGTGTGCTTACCAGGTGAATGCTCTTCAAATACAGGCACACAGATCATAACTGTATTCATCTATTATTTATTTACTTAAGGCAGGGCCATATAACGATCATATTGAATAGACCTGTAGAAATGTATTGCGATTACGCACACGTGACATTGTAGTGCTGCACCCTTGCACTTTTGAAAACAAGTGCTAAAAGGGTTGAAAGAGAAATCAGGTTCTCTATAAGACACACACTTAAAGTGCCCACACATAAAGACACAGAGTACTGAATATATTTCTTCTTTGTGGCTTATTGTGTTTAAACGGTCAAATGCTCACAAAATATGTCAGAATACTCATAAATGCAGTCAGCCTAGTCTTAAATGAGTGTAAACATTTGGGTAAAAATAGAATGTGCCTAAATATATTAGATCCATGCATTAGCTCTTAAAGTGATAGCAGCCCAATATACCATCTTCCATCTCTGGCCTTAATTAATGTTAATCAGACAACAAAAGAATGTCACTCACTGCTCTTGACTGAGGGCTCATCCACACGAAGCCAGAGCTTTCCCTATCCAATGTTTTTTCCTCATACTTCCGTAAACATGGCGTCTGAAGAAATATCTGCATACACACGAAACCACTGAAACTGACTCAAAATGATGTAGTATAGTTACCAGACCAGTATGTGGCGCTGTAATTCTGCCACAGAGATACACTGAAAACAGAGAAGAATTATGGGAATAAACCTTGCGCGCTGTATTCAAACACAACAACAAGAAAAGCTAGTAAAGTTAGTAAAGCTAATGGGCTCAGTAGCTTTGAACAAAAGCATGTAGCCCGTTATTGTTGTTGTTGCGGCGGCGTGACATAGCGGTGTCTGACCAGGGTCGAGACATTATCGTTTCACAAAATATAAGGATTGGCTCTACACACAAACACAAAGGTGTTTTCAGATTTATACACTTTGGACCCGGTTTAAAAAAAATAGTGGTTTCAGGCTCCCAAAATGCCAGATGCATCTGGATGAAACGCTGATACGATGCAACATTTTTACGTAGCACATCTCTGTGTGAACAGGACCTGAGTAACTTTAGTGGCTGTAATTAAAATCAATCAGTTTTTTTTTCTTTTCATTTGATTATACAGTTTCTGTAGTCTTTCTCATTTCTAAAAAAATGACCTTCCAACCAACCAATAAACAAACAAGCATAGTTATTTAATGCAAATACACACCACAATGATTTAGTGAACAAAAGGTTTTCAAAATGTAATACTATTTTAAAAGTATTTAAAAAATGTTTTTACATTTGGCCACAGCCATATCACCCTGCAGCCCAAGAAAGCAGGGTTGAGCTGGTCAGTACCTGGATGGGAGTCCTCCTGGGAAAAATAGGTTGCTGTTGGAAGAGGTGTTAGTGAGGCCAACAGGGGCTGCTCACCCTGTGGTCTGTGTGTGTCCTAATGCCCCAGTGTAGTGACGAGGACACTATACTGTCAAACAGCACCGTCTTTCGGATGAGACATTAAACCGAGGTCCTGCCTCTCTGTGGCCATTAAAAATCCCATGACACTTCTCGTAAAGAGTAGGGGTGTAATCCCGGTGTCCTGGCCAAATTCCCTCCACTGGCCCTTGTCAACCATGGCCTCCTAATAATCCCCATCCACTTCAAGGTTCAAGGTTTCTTTATTCATCACATAATAAATTATACAGGGTATAATCAGAAGTAAAATGTAAATCAAATCAGGTCCGCTCAGTGGACAGTGCAAAAGAATAAAAATTATATAAAAGTAACACAACACAAGAGCATATATAGAGGTAAAAAAAAGAGAAATAAAGAGTAAAATGTGCTATAGAATAAAAAGTGCAAAACAAATAAGATGTGCAAAAACAGTATACTGGGACTTAATAAATAGTAATATGAACAAGAGGGATGTGCAAACGGGTTGTACCGGGTATGTACACATTGCAGCAATACGGATGATGAGAATATGAATGTTTTACAGTTAATAATGAGTCTTGTAAATGTTTATGAAACTGAGTTTGTGTTAAGGAGCCTGATGGCCTGAGGGAAGAAGCTCCTCCTCAGTCTCTCAGTTTTTGCCATCATGCTCCTGAAGCGCTTGCCAGATGGCAGTAAACAGAAAAGATGGTTACCGGGGTGATTTGAGTCTTTGAGGATTTTAGCAGCCCTGCTTTTGCAGCGTTTGAGGTAGATGTCCTGCAGAGAGGGGAGAGCAGACCCTGAGATGCGCTCAGCTAAGCACACGACTCTTTGTAGAGCTTTGCCGTCCTGGTTTGATGAGTTACCATACCACACTGAGATGGACTGATTCAGTACACTTTCTATGACCCCTGAATAGAAAGTTTTCAGGATTGCTGGTGAGACCCTGAATTTCCTCAGCTGTCGCAGATGGTACAGTCTTTGCCTGGCTTTCTTAACCAGAGTCTGAATGTGTGTAGTCCATGTCAGGTCCTCGGAGATGTTTACACCGAGGTACTTGAAGCTACTCACTAGGGCTGGGCGATAATTCGATAACGATAATTATCGCGATATAATTTTCCTCTAAAACAATATGAAAAGTTCGAAAAATGTTCGATATAATGTTTATGCGCCAAAAGCGGAACGAAACCACGTGACTCTTGAATCGCGCCACACGGACCGTTTATCCGCTCGGATCACAGTTCAAACTGCCGCGCGGCACGAGCAGATGCGTTTACTCGGTCACGTGATCGATCACTAAGCAGTGCTTTGAGATCCAGTCAGTAGGCGCGTTCGACTTAAAGCGGCGCTGCACAGAATGGTCAGTGTAAGACATCAAAGTACCGCGAGAGCCATTCGAAAGCATAGGTTTCATCTGCTCTTATCGTTCTCGCGGTACTTTGATGTCATACACTGACCATTCTGTGCAGCGCCGCTTTAAGTCGAACGCCTAATGTGAGAACACAAGCCGAACATGAGAAACACTGTGCAACGAGACAGTCAGAAGGCTTTTCAATATGCACATCGCCATTATTTACCATGGATTTACTGTAGTAACATTCACTGCACTATGGTATTGTGGCAGAAATGTGGGATATTCACATTTAATATTATTACAGGAGTAATGGTATATAATTATAGTAAGTATGTGTGGTTAAGGCAGCATGTGTACATTTATACTGAATGGTTTTAGACTACTGTCTTTCATACAAATAGACTACTTAAAAACCATTTAGTTATACTTTGACCATGTTATTGAGGTGCTATATGTGTGGTTTTAACTGTTTATCATTATTTAAATGTATGCTACTATAGGAGACCAGTGCTTAATAAAAATAAAACTTGGTCAGAATACATTATACCATATAAAACTGAGGTTGCTACAGATGTTACTGATGTAAAGATGTTACTGATTTTGATAATGAACAAAAATGTTACTGCATCCTAACTCAAGCTACGATCAAATGTGTATTTCTAAGAGACAAAAAAGTGATATTATTATCATTCATATTATGAGGCAACCCAAACCGGTTTCTTGATTTTGAAACAATATCAACTCATTAGAACATGCAGAAACTAAGAAATACATATCTATTTAGATAATTATTGTGTTAAGGAAAATTAATGGTCTGGTTTCTAAAACTTTCACTTTGGAGCAAAAATCTGGCTTTAAACTTGAAAGAAATAAAGATTTGACATTTATCGTGATAATTATCGATATCGACTGATATTAAAATAATTATTGTGATAATATTTTGGGCCATATCGCCCAGCCCTACTACTCACCCTATCCACAGGGGTCCCACTGATCATAAGAGGAGTGTAAGGCCACTGTGGTCTCTTCCTGAAGTCCACGATCAGCTCTTTAGTTTTGCTCACGTTCAGAGAGAGACAGTTGTACTGGCACCATGATGTGAGTCTCTCCACCTCATCCAAGTATGCGGCCTCATCATTGTTGTTAATGAGGCCCAGAACCACAGTATCATCAGCAAATATAATGATAGAAGTGGAGCTGTGAGAGGACACGCAGTCGTGGGTGTATAGAGAGTAGAGCAGGGGTCTCAGGACACAGCCCTGTGGGGCTCCTCCGTTCAGGGTGATGGAGTTGGAGGTGAACTGGCCTACTTTCACCACTTGTGGTCTGGCGGTGAGGAAATCTTGAATCCAGTCACAAAGTGAAGAGGTTATGCCGAGGTCTGAGAGTTTAACAGCCAGCTTGGTGGGGACTATAGTATTAAAAGCGGCAATATAGTCGATGAAAAGCAGCCTTACATAGTTGCCATTTTTGCTGTCAATGTGTGTGAGGGACGAGTGCAGGACCTGGGAGATGGCATCATCAGTAGACCTATTTGGCCGATAGGCAAACTGAAGAGGGTCCAAAGTAACAGGAATAGAGGAGCAAATGTGTTTCTTTAAAATTCTCTCAAAAACCTTCATGACTGTTGATGTGAGGGCAACTGGACGATAGTCATTCAGGCAAGAGGGTTTACTGTTCTTAGGCACAGGGATTATGACAGATTTTTTAAAGGAGGTGGGAACAACAGTGGTAGCAAGGGACTCATTAAATATGGATGTAAACAAACCAGCAAGCTGATCAGCACAGGACCTCAGAACGTGGCCAGTAATCCTTTCTGACGTTCACTCTCTTTAGTTCCCTCCGAACCTCGTCCTGTGACAGGGTGAATACATGATCGCTGCTCTGTCTGCTGCTTTCTGACGCGCTGATCGGTAGAGTCGCGCCGCCGCCATTGCATTCAAGGCGGCCGTAGAAGGTGTCTAGCTCTTCGGCCAGCAACGGATCTGCTCTCACCTCTGCGGAGGAGCTGTTTCCAGAGGAACAGATGGTCTTCAGTCCCTGCCACATGCATCGAGAGTCATTGAGCTGGAAATGTGACTCAATTCTCTCCCTGTACCGGCGTTTAGCGGCTCTAACTGCCCGCCGGAGAGCGTAGCACGATGTTTTGTAATCACTCATGTTTCCTGACAAAATACCGGCGTTGTATGCGGCAGTTCGATGGTTAACCGCATCACGGATTGTTCTGTCCACCCACGGTTTCTGATTAGAGAATGTCCTTATTGTTACTGTTTCAGTGGCTTGGTCGGTTAGCGTGTTGATAAAGCTCAATGCTACCTCCGTGAATTCGCTGACGTCAGATGAACTCGCCCGGAACATGTCCCAGTCGACGTCATCAAGAGCCACCTGTAGCGTAGCTTCAGAGTGGGAGGACCAGCGCGTCACTTCCCTCTCCACCGCGGGGTCCTGCACGATCCATTGTTTGTATTCCGGTGTGAGGAAAATGGCGGCATGGTCCGATTTCCCAAAAGCCGGCAGTGAGTCGGCTTTGTAGGCATTTTTGAGCTGAGTGTAGCAATGATCGAGTGTGTTCAGTCCTCTGGTTGGACAGGATATATGCTGATGAAAGTTTGCCATGACCTTCTTGAGGTTGGCTTTGTTAAAGTCCCCGGCGATGATGGAGGCAGCGTCAGGATGTTTGTTAATATATCCGCTGAGCACATCGTGGAGTTTGGACAAAGCCAAGATAGTATCTGCCTGTGGTGGAATGTAGACAGCAGTAACGACGATTGATGAAAATTCCCGGGGCAGATAGAATGGGCGACAGATAATGGAGAGATGTTCTAGATGAGGTGAGCAGGAACACGACAAAATGGAGATATTTCTGGGGTCACACCATTTCTTGTTAATCATGAAACACATGAAACTCCACCACCTTTGGTTTTTCCGGCCTCGGATGTTTTGTCCATCCGTAAAACATAAAAGTTATCAGACGGCGTTACAGCGGTGTCTGGGACCGTCGGCGTGAGCCATGTTTCAGTCAAACAAAGGATGTTACAGTCCCTAATGTCCCGTTGGAAACTAATCCTGTCTCTAAGATCGTCCATCTTATTCTCCGAGGATTGGACATTAGCGAGCAGAATACTCGGTAGAGGAGGACTGTGAGCCCTTATCCTCAGTCTGTTATGAATTCCAGTGCGTCTCCCGCGGTGTTTCCTTCGTCTCCTGCGGTTATTCAGGTGGTCATTGTTCAACTCGGTGTTCCGAAGTATCTCCAATGGCCACGCTGGATCCGTGGATAAAGTGTCCTGAATCAAGTTAGTGTAGCGTTGTCCAATGTCCAAAAGTGTTCTTTTGTCGTACATAATCATTGCAGACGTTACACGTATAAAAAGAGAAGTAAAAATAGGTTAAAAAAAATCACATAAAAGCACAATTCTGAGCGGAGCTAATTCACAGGCGACTGAATTCAGCAGCGCCACCGGAAGCAGTGCAAGCATACATTTGATTGGCTCTATGACTCTCTCTCCTCTCCACCTGTAGCTGGTGTGTGGTGAGAGCATACACTTGATTGGCTCTCTGACTCTCTCTCCTCTCCCTGTAGCTGGTGTGTGGTGAATGCATCCACTTGATTGGCTCTATGTCTCTCTCTGCTCTCTACCTGTAGCTGGTGTGTGGTGAGAGCATACACTTGATTGGCTCTATGACTCTCTCTCCTCTCCACCCGTAGCTGGTGTGTGGTGAACGCATCCACTTGATTGGCTCTATGTCTCTCTCTGCTCTCTACCTGTAGCTGGTGTGTGGTGAGCGCATCCACTCGATTGGCTCTATGTCTCTCTCTCTTCTCCACCTCTAGCTGGTGTGTGGTGAACGCATCCACTTGATTGGCTCTATGACTCTCTCTCTTCTCCACCTGTAGCTGGCGTGTGGTGAATGCATCTACTTGATTGGCTCTATGACTCTCTCTCTTCTCCACCTGTAGCTGGTGTGTGGTGAACGCATCCACTTGATTGGCCCTGTCTCTCTCTGCTCTCCACCTGTAGCTGGTGTGTGGTGAGCGCATCCACTTGATTGGCTCTATGGCTCTCTCTGCTCAAGGTTCAAGGTTCTTTATTATTTGTCACATACACAATCATACAGGGTATAATAAGTAGTGAAATGTTAGTCAGGACAGGTCCGCTCAATGGAAAGTGCAAAAAAAAATTAACATAAAAATAACATAAAAGCAATAAAACTATGAAACATAACACGAGAGAATATATATAAATATGGTGAGAATGAAAATAGGAACAAATAATAAAATAAAATAAGGAGTAAGATGTGCAATGAGATAAAGTGTGCAAATAGGTTGTACCGGGAATGTACACATAGCAGCAGTGTGGATGATGGGGAATAATGGATGTGTTACAGTTTATTAAATTGAGTCCTGTGGATGTTATGATGTTATGAGACTGAGTTTAGGAGCCTGATGGCCTGGGGGAAGAAACTCCTCCTCAGTCTCCTAGTTTTTGCCATCATGTTCCTGAAGCGCTTGCCAGATGGCAGTAAACAGAAAAGATGGTTACCGGGGTGATTCGCGTCCTTGATGATTTTAGCAGCTCTGCTTTTGCAGCGTTTGAGGTAGATGTCCTGCAGAGAGGGGAGAGCAGACCCTGAGATGCGCTCAGCTAAGCGCACGACTCTCTGAAGAGCTTTGCAGTCCTGGTTTGTGGCATTATTATACCACACTGAGATGCACTGAGTCAGAAGTGCTCTCCACGTGTAGCTGGTGTGTGGTGAGTGCACTGGCGCCATTGTCCTGTGGCAGCTGCGCACTGGTGGTGGTTAAAGAGAGCCCCCCCCCCCCCCCATATGATTGTAAAGCGCTTTGAGTGTACAGCACTATATAAATGCCTCATTCACTCACTCAAGACAGACACACATGTATGTTTAGTGATAGCCATTGATCTTAACTGTATTGTTTATGATTGTGGCTGTTATTACTTCTTCTGTGTCCCAATACGATTGATGTTTTAATAAAAAAAAGTTTCAGCTATTGAGATAACTTCTTGTTTTACCGTTTTCATAATATAACGTAAATTGAAATTTCTCAGATGACAACAATTCTTGATTTAAATAAAAATTATGAAAAATTACATATTTTTTTATCACAGAAGATGTGTGTTCAAGTTATTGTCTTTGCATTATTTTATTTTTTTTATAAATCTAAATATCCCACAAAACAATTTTGCCATTGGCTCATGATCATAATCAATATTTCTGTCTTTCAGATGCTGGTTCAAGTTAAAGAAGTTTTATCCAAACTTCCGAGTCTTGTTGAAATTACATTAACAGAGGTAAGAGAATAGAATGAGTGTTCCGTCACAAAAAAAGCTGGAATTCAATTTTTGGCTTTTCGTTGTTGTTTTTGTCCTCATAGTAATTTCCTGTGATGATAAATTGATATTCCTGTTCTCACTGTTGATTTCTCTTGTTGTTTAGACGGAGAAAATAACTATTTGTGGAGACACACATGGCCAGTACTATGATCTTCTAAATATTTTTGAGTTGAACGGTTTACCATCTATAACTAATCCTTATGTATCCTTTTCCTTTCGGGTCCGTGATATTGTCATGCCTGCTCTCTTTAGTATGTAATTTAATAATTGAATTTCATCACCTTAGTCTAACTGTTTGCAGTATTTTTTATAAATGTCATATAAAGTATACCCCCCACCCCCCCCCCCACTGAGATCCAGTGTATTAGTCTTGACTTCAGTCTCAGCTGTTCAATGGTGACTTTGTGGACCGCGGCTCTTTCTCTTTAGAAGTCATTCTCACACTGTTTGGCTTCAAGCTGCTTTATCCAGAACACTTCCACCTGCTTAGAGGTGAGGACAAACCAACATTTCCTTGTACACATTCCCTAACATGCTTGTGTGTGATGGAGACATGTTCTGATCCAAAATGTCTTTTTGTGAAGGTAACCACGAGACGGATAACATGAATCAGATGTACGGGTTCGAGGGTGAGGTGAAAGCGAAGTACACGGCCCAGATGTTCCAGCTCTTCAGTGAAGTCTTCCAGTGGCTTCCTCTCACCCAGTGCATCAATAACAAAGTGCTGGTATGACACGAGGCCGGCCATCAGATGCAGCATTTATACCACTTTGTATTTTTATCTTTAGATTTGAGTATGAGCTGAATTGTGTTTCAGGTGATGCATGGAGGACTGTTTAGTGAGGACGGTGTGACTTTAGATGACATTAGAAAGATAGAAAGGAACAGACAGCCTCCAGACTCTGGTAAGACATGTCTAATACCGCAATAAATTTTGTTCATGTCTGAGCTTATGTGGTCCTGCAAAGGGCAGTGCGATATGGCTAAAACATTTAATAAAATAAAAAATAACCTTGCTTTTTATTTAATTTTTTCCCCCAGAACGTTTGAGTGGTTCAGGATTACAATTCAAATATATGTATATTTTTTTTAAATGTAACTATTCAACTTAAAAATTTAACTACTAGTCAAAAAAAAAAGAAAAATATATTTTTGAATATTCATCAAATTTAAAATAAAAATCCATCCACATTCGTTTGCATTCGAATTTCATGTGAGCATCAGGCAGCCTTATTAGGCGCACACAAGATGCGAAGACATTGTAGGTGTCATTTCATTTTAATGTTTTTTTTAGCCTATCCAGTTGAACCCAAAAGACGTGGCACTGAACAATGTCATTCAAAATATTACGGAAAAAGAGAACATCTATGCGGAGAAGATGTTGCTTATGGCAAACCTGAAACCAAGCCGTTCACACAGAATGCTTATTTAACTTATTTTCTTGAGGAACATCAGTCAGAGTTGCACTCGCGTCTCACGCAAGAGAGCGGCATGTTTAGAAAACCATGTAAAATTAATGTAAGCTCAACTTACGAAGTTCAACATGTCTTGAGACTTTATGCCGTTTTTTTCCTCATCCCACTGCATTTCATGTTTTTAAATAGAACAAGTACTCTTTGGGATTGGTTTTCCGTCCTTTGTATTAAACTATACAGACATTATTCTGTTTTGTTTCTAATTGTTTAAGCAGCATAATGGTATATTTACATTTATTCATTTAGCAGATGCTTTTATCCAAAGCGACTTACAATTGAGGAATACAATAAGCGACATTAAAAAAAGAGGCAAACAGTCACATGAAGTGCTTGTAATACAGCATTTCAGGCATTGTTCACAGCAAAAACTAGCTAGACAGAGATTAAGGAAAGAGGGCAAAGGTGTTGTAGTTTTTTTTTTTTAATGAAGAAGCAGCAGAAGTCAAGTAAAGACGGAAGAGATGAGATTTCAGGTGTCGCTTGAAAATTATAAGGGACTCCGCATTCCGGATGGGGGGGAATCATTCCACCAACCAGGAACGGTGAATGAAAACGTTCTGGAGAGTGATTTTGTGCCTCTCTGTGATGGCACCATGAGGCGTCTCTCGCTCGCAGATCTCAGACGTCTGGAGGGGATGTAGATTGTCATCATTGAGTAGAAGTAGGCAGGTGCTGAGCCTGTGGTTGTTCTATATGCAAGCATCAGTGACTTGAACTGGATGCGAGCTGCAACTGTTAGCCAGTGCAGGGAGACAAAGAGAGGTGTAGCATGGGCTCTTTTGGGCTCGTTGAAGACCAGTCGTGCCGCTGCATTCTGAATCATCTGTAAAGGTTTGATTGTGTTTGATGGAAGTCCAGCCAGAAGAGCATTGCAGTAGTCCAGTCTAGAAATGACAAAGGCCTGGACAAGAAGTTGTGCAACGTGCTGTGTAAGGAAGGATCTTTCTGACCACAAAACCAGTCTTAAGTGTCAATTTTTTGAAATTGAGCTTTATAAATCATCTGAAAGCTGAATCAATAATCCTTTCATTGATGTACGGTTTGTTATGATCGGACAATATTTGGTCGAGATACAACTATTTGTAAATCTGGAATCTGAGGGTGCAAAAAATCTAAATATCGAGAAAATCGCCTTTAAAGTTGTCCAAATGAAGTGCTTAGCAATGCATATTACTAATCAAAAATTTATTTTTCATATAATTACAGTAAGAAATTTACCGTGTGTCAGTATGCATTTCTTATATTAGGCCAATAATATTAATCAAACAACAAAAGAAAAACCTGAGAATAACTCAAGTCACTTCTGTAACATTAATAGGTTGTAATACAGTTTTCATAAGCACAAAAATACCGTTTATTTAGGTAATTTGTATCGTTGTAGCTAAAGGTCTCTCTGAGGGCTAAGATGAAATCCTAGAACCGCCCTTGCAAATTTGCTGAACTTTTATTTGTTTAATTAGTAAAACTGAGCCTGCATGTTAAAATCTTTATTTGAATGTGGCAATTAACATACTTTTTTAAACCTTTATTTGGATATGGCAACATAATATCGTGCTCTACAATATTTCTATGAATAAATCTCTGACAGAGACTATCAGCCAATCACTGTGTGTATATTTAATAAGCATGCTGATGTCATCCATAGCAACGAGGTAAACCCCGCCCCCTTGACTCTTAGCTTAAGACTTCTCTCTATTTCTTAGTAAAAGTGTGTCTCAACAGCTTTAAGAATAGGTTTTAAGAGAAAACTCTTATCTAAAAACTATTACTGCTATTTAGGAGAAATAGTGGTAAGATAAAATGTTTCGTGAATACGGGCCCTGAAGCGCAGCCATAAGGTTGGATCATGTTTGTCTCTTAATTGTTACCTTTGGTGTACTTTCATTTTGTCTAATTGTAATGTTTTCTAATGTTTTTATTCAAAACCCTGATTCCTTGATTTTCTCAATAAATTAAATTGTGGCAAACCATTACATTCAAAGTAATCGATCACATTTGAAAACTTTTCCAGCCCTAATGTATACACTGAAGAAACACTGGTAATATTTAGTAATATAATCATAATGAAAAGGCCCTGCCAGCCACACAGCACACTCTAGCAGTGTTATGAAGTGTTGCACCACTTACATTTTCATTGAACAATGTAGAACTCAAGTTGTAATCTGTATCTTTTTTGCGCAGGACCGATGTGCGATCTCCTGTGGTCAGATCCTCAGCCGCAGGTCAGTTCTGTTCTCCTTCTTCAGCTGAGTGAAGGTTATGGTCTCTGCTGTGTTTGACCGATGTGTGTTCTCCAGAGTGGACGGTCCATCAGCAAGCGGGGCGTGAGCTGTCAGTTTGGGCCTGATGTTACGGAGCGCTTCCTGGAGCAGAACAAGCTGCAGTACATAGTGCGCAGTCATGAGGTGAAAGCCGAGGGTTACGAGGTCACTCACTCAGGGAAGTGCATCACCGTGTTCTCAGCGCCAAACTACTGGTACGGAAACAATGAGCAATGAATGAGCTTCCAATTAACTAAGAGCTGTAAAAACATCTGGGTGAATGTCATGTCAAGAACGTCTCCTTGTCATATTACACCCCCAGATAAGCAAATCATATTCTGCATTAAGAAAATTAAGCCTGATTACTGCTTCATTATGAAAATGATTGTCTAATCAGCGTAATTTTGCTCCACATTATGTGGCTCACTAAAAACTCAAATGTGGCTAAAATAGCAGAATCTAAGAATATGGTACAAAAAGCAACTGATGTAATGTGCCACATTTAGCTAATATTGCATAAGCCTATTGAATTATTAGTTATAAATGATGGAAAATGTCATATTTAATACAGTCTTATTGAAAATAAACCATGTTAGAACATGTTGTGGTCAAGTCAGAATGAAATGTCTGAATATATTCACGACTCTTTTGTTTTTAGTGACCAGATGGGAAATAAAGGAGCTTACATTCATCTCAGGGGATCAGACCTCAAGCCAGAGTTTCACCAGTTTATTGCTGTGGTCAGTGGAGTTTCATTCTTATACATTTATTTACATTCACTCATTTTTAGGGGTGAACGTTTATATGCACCCTCTTAATGCGATTATTATGATATTTTGACAATATTGCAATTAATTTTTACCTCATGTAAACTCAATACTTCGATTTAAATAATGCGATTAAGCTCATAATCGTATTAACATAGTAAGCCGATTTTAATCTAAATGTACAGGCATGTGAACACGTTATTCGCAGTATTGCCGCTCTGATCAAAGTGTGCATGCGCCCGTGATGTACATGAATGACGGGACGCGCACCTGTAGTAATACGCAGATTAGAAACGATGGAGGGGAAGAAAGCATCTCATTTCTGGGGAAAACATAACTCTCTGCCACCAGTCTCTGTTCCTTACCCGAGAACATGACGGCAGCGTACACGCAAACAAATTCCATCACATTTGCAATGTGCAATATAGCCATACAAATCATTATGCATTAGACGTAAATAAATTAAAACAGCGGCCAGTAAACACACCTGGTCTTTCTGAGTCCATCATTTGTGCTGTGCAATGAGGTATGTAAATAATGGCAGTAAAAAATTAACCACAATTCCTAACGAATTATATGAATAATGGAAATTGCATGTAAAGGGAGTAAGAGCTTTGCTCGTGACATGTAAACATCATAATGCGATTAAGTCATTACTCTAATTATTGGAAATATTGAACACCAATAATTGGTGTTTCTGCAGGTCTTACAAAGGTCTTTAAAAGTCGTACATTTTAAAATTCATAAAATCTTGCAATTAAAAATGAATATCTTCCTTAGTATTTTTGTCTTATTTTTCAAAACAAATATTTAAACATCCTTAAATCAAGATACATTGACTTGAGATTCAAAATTATGTTTGATGAAAAAATTAACAAAATACCTGTAAATGGGGTATGAACAATTAATTGGTGGATATTTGCTGCCTTTATTCATAAACTCACTTAATTTTGATTAATTTCACAGAAAACAAGACTTATGCCATCACTTTTTGCAGTGTGGTCACAAGAAATGTCTTTAATTGGTCTAATAAAGGTCTTTAAAATGTATTTTTAATTTAAACACTTTTAATATAATTTATGTAATAATTCCCCAAAAAGTCATTTACTCACTGGTTAGGCATGTATTCCTGAGACTAATGCAGTCTGTAAACGGATGTCTCTCTCTCTCTCTCCTCAGCCTCATCCAGATGTCAAGCCGATGGCGTACGCTAACTCTCTGATGCAGATGGGGATGATGTAGAGGTGAAGCAGACTGGGGTCTGAACTCTGAAGTCCACACCAATCTCTCACATTCTGCTCATCTCTGTTTCCCACATGCGCACACTTTACTGTACTCCAACCTGTAGATACATGGGGAAGAACCACATTGGCGATGCCTTGACTTAAAAAAAGGAACTAGGAATGTTATTCGCTAATTCATGGATGTTCTTGGATTGACCCCCCCCCCCACGCTCTTGTCATTAATGTATCCGTTCATGTAGAGCTGCATAGTTTGAATTGGATGTTTAGCTCTGTGATAAATGAGCTGAATTGTACCAAAGAATGGGTAAGTGTATGTGACGCATCCCAAAGTGAGAGTGTTGATGTAGAATTTGACCTGATCAGCACTTTTACCCAATGGTGTGTTTTTACACTGGGCCTTTATTTTGAAATTGTACCCCTTCTACTTTGTACCTAATTCTACCTTGTAGATTTCATCTACTGTTGGGAGGGAGAACAGTGTGTGCACCTTCTATCAAAAATATAATAAAAGTAAACTTTCATAACAGGAAACTCCACCCAGAGCATCTGTCATGAAGTCATGGTTTCTGTGATTAAACGTCACAGATAGATTTAGGTACTGTGTTAGCTCCAGTCGTTTTTTTCACTCTTTCAGAATAGGGAAAACTGCAGTATTGAGAAGCTCAATAAGTGTTTGGTGTTCCCCACTCTGTAGGCAGCTCCCACACGTTCTCTCGCTCAACATGCTGGACTCAAATGCACTGGAAATGCTCTGTAACCCTCGTATAACCTTCCACTGTCTGTCTAGCAGATCCCGAACCCTTCCTGTGGACTCCAAGTAATGCAGCACAAACCTACCTTCCTCTCTTTAAGCGCACAGCAGCCATGTCCCATGCCCTTGACTTTTTAGAGAATATCATATACACCAATATATATATATATATATATTTGTGTGTGTGTGTGTATTTGTGTTCATATACACACACACACACACATTGTATATTGAAATGTCTGTACATGTTTGGAAAACAGAAGTTACTGAATAAAACGGGCAGTCCAGTAATGTAGTGTTCACACCTCTTTGTGTTCTGTTAGTGGCATCAGTAGTGGCACGGGTCTCATTATCAGATCATATGAAAGAATTTTTCATTCCATCGACGAGGACCGAATCGGAAAACGTGTCATTTAAAAAAAAAATATCTCAATACTGCACAATAGGCATCGTGTCTGGCGAAATATGTTTTAAATAAAAATGGAAACAAAACTAGTTTTGTGACTTGTTTTTGACTCACAGAGGTTTAGCTGGTCTGTGTCGAGTCAGAGGGCTTAAATCTTGAAATCAAGTGTTATTTGAAGTGTTTTAGTGAGTTTATGCGGTTATGTTTGACATTTAAAAGAGTGTTACGCTGAGTGTTCTGTGGTTAGCATTGGGTTAAAGTGTATTGCTGTGGTTAGCTTGTGGGTGGCTACATGAACACATGCTTGTATGGGAAAAGATTGTGCTGCTGCCAATAATACATACAATTACATGCTAGTACATTTACTCTTGGCATGTGCTATGTTAGCTATTTAACTGAAATAACAAAAAAAGAATTGGTTTCAGAGCCACAACAAAAATGTCCTACAATAACATTTTAACTAACAATCTTAACTTATATGGACATGTACTGTTTTAATAATAATACAAATATATATATATATATAATTTATGAAGGCATACAGTAATGTTAGAATGCTAGAAATAAAAAGCCACATGAGAGACTGTTATATTACTTATCCATTTATTATCTTATCTCTAGTTAGCCCACATATTTGATTGGACAAGCAGTGTTCCAAAGAGTAATGATAGTTCTAACAGATACCATTACATATTACATACATTCACAGTTTCACTAAATATGTAAAGCATATCTAACTTCACTGAAGAAAAAAAGTGGCGTAGATACAATTTTAATTCAGAAATTACTAGTATTTGTTTATTTATTTGTCAAACAGTGTAGAGGTAAAAATATATAAAGAAATAATCTTTCATGTCTCAGAGCACACACCGTAGAAGTGCAGGGGAAAATAAGAGAGATTTCACTTTGATTTTAACTTCCTACATTGTCTGCTGCTGCACTGATAAACTCTCTGTCTCTGAAATTTCATTGACCAGAATGGAGGCTGGAGTCCTGTTTGTGAATCTGAACACTTCTAGGAAGGATGTACAGAAGCCTGCAGGCAGCTGTCCAAAATGGGCGGAGACTGGAAAAGTGAGCCGTCACATTGAGAGGAAGCCCCGCCCCCTTTTGGAGTTCCCCCCTCATCGCTTTGTTTTACAACTGGAAAATTATTTATTTTTTAGCCAATTTTTTAGCTCACTTTGTTTATTTTTTTTTGTGAATCCGTTTCACTTTTGTGAAATATATTACATTTATTTGCGGATCTTATTTTAGCTGCTTGTGAAACTTTCTGTTTTGCAACAATAACAACCCATACCCTCACGTTTTTGAGAAAAAAAGGAAAAATGAAATACGCCATCAAAACTATCTTACTATTGTATCATACTTTTACATTTTTGCAATACATTTGTTAAAAAAAGGTTTAAAGAGTCGAGTCACCTGAAACTTCACAAGCCCCGCCCACACGAGTTCCTTTCCATCATCCGTCTGCATACAAACCCATGAGTGTCGAGCAGAGGCTCCTCGCGCTGCGGCTCGGTGACACGGTGACGGCGACGGCGACATGAGTCTGGGAGCAGAGCTGTGTTCTAAAGCACAGAAGATGCACGTGGAGGAAGACTTTTACTCGTATGAAGACAGCGAGGAGCTGTTCGCAGCGCTTCGGCAGAAGGAGGATGAGCTTCTTCTGGCTGCTCAGCTGGGAAACGCTCTGCTGCTGGAGAACAGACAGCTGAAGGAGGAGAGAGACGCGCTTCACGACAAATACACGCCGCAGCTGGAGGTCAGCGACTTCACAACCACCGCGTGTGTTTATAGACAGAATTCGTGGAAAGCGATTGTTTTACAGAACGCGTGATATTGATTTCTCTATACATGTCTAATACTTTATGTAATGTGGTCCTAAAAAGTTTTCGGACACTTGAGGCCAGAAAATAATTACAATTATTGTATTAGGCTACATATGAAATAGTGAAATCTCGTAGAATTTTCCTCAAAAGTAATTGTACTTTTATGTAACAGGTGTCTTGGTATTTTTAGTGGCGTAGTCAGTTTCCATCAGGTTCACAGGTGTCTCCATTCTCAGCTTTATATCTGTTGATGTATATGCTTACTATAATAGTTTTATTTGAACAGTGAACTTTCTATAAAGTAAATGGCACTTGCTTTGATTCTTTATCTAATGTAGGCTAATCAGACAGTTTTACTTTTCAAATTATTTTGATGCCACTGTATAAATATGAAAGGCAGGTATTCAACATTAAATGTAGCTGTACATTTGATTTCTCTTTTGAAGAGAAGCATTTTCAAATAAGATCTGAAATGAGAACAGGGCCAGATCAGATTTCATGCTTTCATGTTTTCTCATTTAATGATTGCAAATCTGATTCAGTTTAAAAAAGCTGTATGACTTTGAATATCAAATATGTTACCATAAAGGATAAGTTCTCCCGGAAATAACAATTCTGTTGTTATTTATTCACCCTTACGTTGTTTCATACACTATGCCTTTATGCCTGTGCCTGACACTGTGCCTGACATCTGTAGAAATCAGGTGTCATTTGCATAAACATAGCCTAGTTATGTCTTAATTAGCCCTAGTTTGACTTACTTAACAAAGTGGTAATCAGTCTTAATGTTCTACTTCAAATTAGATTAATCTACCTTTTAATGTAATTTACTTAAAAAGTTAGGACCACTTTTGAAAAAGAATATATCTTAACTAGTTGCTTATTAGCAGGCATATTACTAGAATATTATCCATGTATTAGCAGTAATTAAACATATTAATGCCTTATTCTACATGATCTTATTCTGCATCCCTAATCCTACCCAACACCTAAACTTAACAACTATCTTACTAACTATTAATAAGCAGCAAATTATGAATTTATTGAAAAAGCCATAGTTAATAGTGAATAAGTGTTCCCTATTCTAAAGTGTTACCAAAAATGTTAATTTATATTAGTTGGACATGACAATGTGAATGACATAATATTTATTGATTTATTGTCATTGGAAGTTCACAAAATGTCTACAAAAAAAGGGCTAAATAAATGTAATCGATTCTACTAATAAGTAACTTAGCAACTATATGTTATCTAAACTAACAGTCTACTAGTACTCTGATGACTGCTAGTTGAAATGTAGATGCTTCTAGTTAGTCTGCAGTGGACTGTGGAGTGATATCTGAGGTGTGTCCTCAGGAGCTGGAGCAGGGCAGGTACGAGCTGCGGGTCAAACTGGACGACTGCCAGGCACAGTGGGAGAGTCAGGTGTCCGAGCTGGAGCGAGACGTGCAGGAGCTGCAGACGCAGGTCCAGAGGCTGAGCCAGAGTCTGAGCGAGGCGGAGAGAGAGAAGAGCATACTGAAGCATGAGCACAGCGAACAGAGCCAGAGACTCGGAGAACAGCTGCAGAGGGTCAGTGACACCTACTGTACATCACATCAATCGCTCTTTTCAAGCATCGCTTTTATCATGACACAACACAGACCATAAGTATTAATCCCTCGAGTAACACACTGCAGGCATTAAATAACAGCTCAATGCAGCATCAGGCCAAAAACCTCCACACCCAACTCACATTCGATTAGTAAATACATGTTTACATGATATCATGATGAATTATATTTAATCACGATGTTTCTCACGATTTATACGTGCACTCGTCTGCAATATTTGCATTGTTAGCGCCTCCACAAGCTTTCGGTCACCAGATTTCAAGTTTAAATCTCCCAATCAGAGCTTTTTTCATAAATCTGTAGTTGTATTGTTTTTTAATAATTTAATAATGTATATAATAAATGATTTTATTTTATTTTAATCGTTTATTTTTTTTTTTTTTATTTTTATTTTTAATTTTTTTTTATTGTAATTTTATTTTAATTTAATTGTATTTTATTTTATTTTGGCCCAGTGGTTTATTTAATCTTCCCAACCTGGCAACTATGCGCTTGCATGCGTTCTCTCTACTTTGCAGAAAGAAATACTGCTGAGCTGAAAGCAGTCGGAGTTTATTGATCTATATTCTGCTTAAATGAACGTTTACTTCAGCCAGTCTGTTTTCTTTCATGCAGTAATTTGCATTGTTTGCTCTGACTAAATCTGCAAAATATAAATCAAATGTAAAAAAGCCAATAATCGTGATTATATTTTTGAGCAAATTAATCATGATAAATCGTTAAACCATTATCATATGAAAATCATTGTGCAATTTTCCCACACTCATATCCGTAGTGATCAAAGTGACAAGCCAGTGTTGATGATGCGGTTATTAAGGGCAGGTCTCTTAACGCATGTGTTGGTTTGGTTGTGTAATGAATGTGTCCTTTACTAGCCAGACAGCAAAACCCAACCACACACTTTACTGCAGACATACGCATACACAAGGCTCATAAAAGACTTTAATGATTATAAAGACCAATAATGCATCTGATACTGTCTCTTGCTCAGATAAAGATGAAGTCACACTGTTCCTGGGCTTACTGTAGCAGATACGATATGAAACAATGAGCTGACATCCAAATATTGTAAGGAAGAAAGTCCATACAGTACATACTATTAGCAAATCTATGAGTAACACTTTACAGTATCAGTAAACATGAATGCTAATAATAGTTCTATAGCATTTGTTAATCTTAGTTATTCATATTTACTGTATTAATGCATTTTTTTAATAAAATGAGTTATGTTAAAATGAGTTAATGCACTAACATGCACAAACAATGAAGAACTGTGTTTTTATTTAGAAACATTAACAAAGAGTAATAAATGCTGTTAAAAGTATATTGCTCATTGTTGGTGAATGTTCGCTAATGCATTAACTAATGTTAACGAATAGTCAGGTATTGTAGAGTTTTACCGATCTATGAAATGACATGGTGGTCGCGTGTTGATTTTGGCTTTGTAAAGAGTACATGATCTCAGTATTTGGCTCAGGGTTTGTGGCAGTGCTGTTTTGTGACATTCCTCATCCTTTCCGGTTAAAGCCATGTGAGCGAAACCACAGCAACATCTGACTCAGATTCCAGAGATAACCGTATTTAATTCATAAAACATGTTACATTTCAGACCAAAATCAAAAGAGAAAAACGGGAAATTATATTTTGCATAAAGAAAATTAAACATATTTTATGTAGGGTTAACATGTTCAACGTTAACGAGTTAATGCATGCGATTAATCTAAAAATGTTAACGTTAAATTTTTTTAACACAAATTATTCGCATTATAAGGTTTGCCCCTAACTTCTTGCCCTCATCGCAGCGCGGAAGGCTATCTGTCGTGTGTGATGAGGGTACGCCAGTGTTGGCAGGGTATACGTTTTTCTTCCACATAGTTATTTTTATAATAATTGAAGATTGAATGTTTGTTAAATAATTCACATTATTCCAAATTATAATTCTAATTACATTCTCATTACCATAAAACAGTAATGTTTGACATTATTACAGTAAAAATACTGCAATACATTTACTTTTTCAATCAGGATAAAATAACAAATAACACCATAATGTATAAATACTTAATAGACAAACAGACAAATAAATACATAAGAATTGGGTCACTTTATTTTAAGGTCCAACTCGCTAATAACAAATCATTAACTATGACTTGCCTCAATAAACTAATTTTCTGCTTATTAATAGTTAGTAAGATAGTTTGTAAGGATGTAGCATATGCTCATGCAGAACATGTGCTTTATAAGCACTAATAAACAGCTAATATGTTAATAATAATGAGCAACTACAAAAAAATCAAAACAAAGAAGAACCTGTCATTAAATGGAATATTATTATTATATATATATTTTTTTAGACTAAACATAAACCGACTCACCGCATTAATATAGCATTGGATTATAATAGACTATTAGAGTCAGAACAATGTATTTTATAACAGCAATTTGACTGATTTATTTATTAATTGACTTAAATTGATTGGAAATGTTTTATAAATTCCAATGATTTTGAAATTAATCCATTCTGTTTTGAGTCCTTAAAAGCTTGTTTCTGTTTTCGTTTGAATTTTAATTCTGCCAATTAATTTAATTTAATTTAGTTTAGTTTTTCTTTTGTGAAAGAAAGTCATAATTCAGAGTTTGTACCTTGTTTATATTTCCATGGTGGAAACAAGCTTCCATAAGTCACCTCTGTGTCTTGTTTTATGAGACGAGAAACCTAAATTTAGATCCACCTGCTCCTGTTGACTCATTCTGTGTGGAAACCACTTTCAGACTCGACTCGTATCTAATCTCACAGATCTGTTATGCTCAAGGTCAAGGTTTGCAGATGTGTTTCTGTATGCACACTTGTCAGGACTCCCAGTTAAACTCATGAAGTACTTTAATAAAGCTGTTACTAACAGTTAATCCCAGTTTGGTATGACAGACAGGCTGTAGTTTAGAGTAATGGCTCACTCATACCGTCCCACTCCCTCTCATCAACACATGACACACGTCACTACACTACACTGAAGCAGAGTCTGGTCTGTGAGAAATCAAAGATCAGGAAACACTGATGTTTATGAATCCCATCCTGCTCCGAAGGAAGAGGAAGTATGTCTTACTCATTACACCACGGCTTCCACCATGTATATGTTTTGATTATAACTGCTCTCAGACGGGGTCCAGAGTGGAGTTACAGAGCGCCTTTTTGTGCTTTTGTCTGTTATGGTAAACAGCTCTTTTCGGGGTGTATGAAGCCTTGAATGGTGAGTATTTGTGTGTGAGTGTCTGAGTTTTGATATACTTTTGGGGAAAACGTAAACTTGTGTATGTATGTGTGTGGACCGGTGTTCCCAGTGAAACCAGCGGAATAAACCTGCTAAATACTGAATGTTTTCATAAAAATGCAGAAAGCTTTGTGTGAGGTTTAGGATTAGGTTAGGTTATATACGTGTATTTGTGAGTGTTTCGTTTAGCCTGGTGTTACTGTTTGAGACGTACTCGTAGTACCTAACAGTCTGTACTGAACATAGTCGCACAAAAGCGTAAAGAGAGTCTATCGGGAGAATTCAGGGTAATTTAGAGGAGATCAGCCTCCCATGTTGTGTACAGAGACGTCTTAAACAAGCATTTGTTATTGCAGGAAATCTGTGCCTTCCTGTTTCAGGCTGTAAACCTCTCGGGATGCTACAAACACGCTTGTACAGGATTTGACAAAAAAACACAATAAACACGAGCCTTATTAATATGCTTTGTTTTACATTAGTATAGTTATTATTGTAATCTACAACATTCTGACACAGTTTCAGGAGTATATTCAGGAGAATCTCTTTGAATGGTTTACTTTAAGAAGTATCCTGGAAGTGTCGAGCTGCTGAGGTCATGCGACTCTGATTCAGCAAATCAGTCACAGTTTAATTACATGGCTTCGTAAATCATTCACACTTGTGCTGTTCTCCAGTCACCTGATGTGAGGTGGACCAGTCTTACATAATGCCACATCTGTCCTCAGCAAACCGCACGATCTGAGGTATCATCCGAGCCATTTTCAAAAGTCTAATAGCTGTACGAGCAACAGCAATAGTGATGCTTCATAGCATGCAAACAAATTCCACACATGGAATTACACTACTTGTTGAATAGCTTTTATTTCTTTCCGTTGTCTATACTCTCTAGGTTGTTTATCAGTGTGGTGTAATTAGCAGTGTTTAGCACAAGCACTATGTCAGATGTCCAAAAAGAACAAATGGGAGCCCGTTTAGCAGAGCGTCTGTAACCTTCACGGCCCGGTTGTTTGGTGTTTTAGGAGCAACATTCTTTACTATTATGACTGCATGCACAAAGCATGACAAGACTTCTTCAGTAGTAGGTGAAACAGTAAGCAAAGTCCGGACCATGAAAGACTAAGATGGGTTGTGTCCAAACAACAAACAACACAGAACTACTGCAAAACCTTAACACCAAACCGAAATATTCACTTTTACACAAAACCGACCACACAGCCAACATCCACGGAAACCACTAAAACTTACAAATACGGACACCAGTGCTAAAGTGCATAAAATATTGTGTCATGATCATAAAACCTGACCAAACAAATCACCTGACTTCAGTATTATCAAACCATTGTGGGCAGTTTTGGAGAGAAGAAAGGAAGCGGTTCCCTGCTTCAGCATCTCTAAAGCAGCTAGCAGATGCTCTGATAGACAACATTCAGCTGAAGAAGATTCAAAAGGTGTACGAATCTGACCTAAGATGGCTGACAGCTGTAATAAAGGCAAATGGTGGTAACACACCTTCATAAAAATATCTTCCAGGTATTTTGTTCAAACCCTGTAAGTCTGAAGTAGGGAATCTCCAAATTATGTAAAAAAGTTTAACAATAATTACTTGTACATACAGTTGTTTCCATAGTATTGTGTGCAACAATTATTTGTTTGTTGTATATTTTCTTATTAATCTTTTGCATTTTCTTCCTTGAGCAAATTCACTATTTTGAAAGCTTTTGTGCAATCTAAAAATATATCATTTTAGCTTCTACTGCTAATAATGCAGTCCCTTCAGTGATACAATCTGATTCATTAATAAATTGATATTTATTAGTTTGGAGATGCCATATTAATATGCTTCCTCAAGAATGCTGTCTGCCTTGGGGCATCAGCTCAGGTATTAAAACACTTGAATCTGAACAATGTTTCTCATAATAGTAGTTTTTCTGTTTTATTCTATGTTTTTGGAGTAACTTCGTCCTGTTTTTTAATCCTCTCTATGTCTTCTTTCATGATCGAAACCTAAATGTAGATCCACATTTGTGTGTACAACACGTTCTCACACCTTTGCCTCACATTGGACTGGTATCTAATCTAATATCTAATCAGATTTGTTACGCCAAGGCCAAAGTAACACATTTTTTATCTGTGTTTGCACACTTGCAAAAACTCCCAGTTCTAGCTCATGAGCTCATTTGTATTTTCTTGTTGCTTTTTCTTCTGAATTTTGAGTCAGTTTACTATTTTGACAGTTGTGTGTCATGCAAAAAAAAAAAATATATTATGCTATTAATTCAGCAAACCTTGTGATACAACCTGACAAGATTGTATCAGAAATAAGATTGTCAGAAATAAATTGAGATTCATTAGTTTGGAGACGCTCTGGCTTGGGGCATCAGCTGGCAGGAGCGTTAGTGAATGCAACAATGCACTGGTTAACGTAGCCAGTCCTGAATAGCCCTTCCCTCATGGGACCAATAACCTTGTGGTGGGTGGAAGTTGAATCTAATTGAACCAGGACCTCTAGCCACCCCTCCATATGCTGTTGAGCGTGGGGTCATTCCCGCCCCCGTCCCATAAACGCTCACATCTGGCATGATGATGCCTCTGCCAAGACCAAGATGCCAAGCTGCATCTGTCACGCGGCTCTTTGATCAGGTTCTGAACGCGTGTGATGCACGCTGACGTCTGCTGATTCAGGTTCATCACCAGAGGCCCTCAATCGGCCAAAGCGAGCTTTTGTTCCGCTCTTATCAAGCGAACATAACTCCTTTTCATTTTGAAAATGGGACACATTCCTTACTGGAAAAACACGTCTTTTTGTTGTTGTTACTTTTTCGTCTCGATGTTGCTGTGTCCGGATATCACCCGTTTGATTTGTGTACATATTTGAAAGCTGAAAAAGCATTCGGACATTCAGTGGTTTGATTAGTGAGCTGTGTTGTGTATGTTTAGGGAATGGAAGTGGAGCGAGCCATGACCAGCAAGCTTCAAAGACTGAAACAGGAAATGAGAGAAAGAGGGCAAGCCAGACCCCAGGATGAAGAAATCATCAACGCTCTTAGAGAACAGGTGGGAAGCTGTTCATACTTACACACTGCATTGTATTTTATGCTACTACATGGTATATACAGGAATTACAGTGAAACTATGTCCTATTCTGAATCTCCTGCTGTCCATGCATGCCTGTGTATTAAATGTTATGCAACAGTATGTTCCAGATCCTAAATTTGATTGGCTGAGCAACTTTCAAAAAGTACTTTCACTGTTGTATCATTACATTTGTCTTTGTTTGTGGCATTCTAGACTAGACAATAGCTGTGTTCCAATACAGAGGCTGCATCCTTGGAAGCACACAGACTTCAAAGACCACACCTTCGCCTTAAAGGTCGATCTGAGCGAAAGCAAAACAGGGCTCTCAACCTGCCTAATATATTCACCTTGGTCCATATATGTACATAAAAGTCTAAATCTATAAAATAGCATCTTAGTAAGACATACGTCATATTGAAAGTCAGTGTAATGTTTTGATTAGGTTGAAACCCAGTACTTAAAGGGATAGTGCACCCAAAAACGGAAACTTCTATTATCATTTACTCACTCTCAGGTTTTTCTGGATCTGTTTTCAGAAGAAACTGAGTTTCTTTCTTTTCCTTAACACTAAATAAGATATTTTGAAGAATGTTGGTAACCAAACAGTTTCTGATCCCCATTGACTACCATAGTATCCCCCCCCCCCCATACTATGGAAGTTAATGGGGACCAACAACAGTTTGGTTTCTAACATTCTTCAAAATTAATTCCATTGAACAAATAGAACAATCCAGCATTTTAGAACATTGTAAAATCTTTTTTACATAGAAAAAGAAATATTATAGAGGTTTGGAACGATATGAGGGTGAATAAATAATTGAACTATCCCTTTAGATTTAAAATCTTAAACGTTTTCTCAATAAATATCCTGTTGTCACTGGTGTGCAAGGAATCTTGGGCCGGGATGCGAAGGATCCATCTGTAGTAGCCTTCATGGCCTGGGAAATGATGTTGCATTTAAAGGACTCTTTGAATTGGAACAGCCTTCATTGTGCCGCTGTGATGCATTTACTCTTCAAATACAGCCTTCAAAGGATACAGCCTCTGAATTGAGACGCAGCAACAGAATGCAGTTCTTTTAAGAAGTTCACCAAACTCGAGCTCTTCATCATGGACAGCAAGCAAAATATTTTCCCCTTCTCTTCCATTCAAGGATTATAATAGCATGCAAACATAACTATTTTACTGTATCTAGAACCACATAATAAAGTGAACGTGAATGGTTGGAGAATTTGCTCACTTACAGAACACTGTATGGTAAAAGCTATAATAATGTGTGTGTGTTTGTGTATTTTCAGGTGGCACGGCTCACGCAGCGGGAGCAAACACTCGAGCAGCGCTTGAAGATGACTTGTCGTGAGAATGAGGAACTAAAAGACACTGTGTCCACACTACACGCTCGCCTGGATCTACAGGAACAACAGAGTCACACACACATACAACAGGTTAGGTCACTCTCACGCACGCACACACACTCTCACTCTCTCTCACACACACACACACACACACACACACACACACACACACACACACACACACACACACACACACACACACACACACACACACACACACACACACACACACACACACAATCACTCTCTCTCACACACACACACACACACACACACACACACACACTCACACACACACACACACACACACACACACACACACACACACACTCACACTCTCTCTCACACACACATACACACACATGCTCTCTCTCTCTCTCTCACACACACACACACACACACACACACTCGTGCTCTCACACACACACACACACACACACACACACACACACACACACACACACACACACACACACACAAACAACTGAGCAGAATGTATTAAACTGAATACAAAGCCAGGAAACTCTGTGTTCTGTAGTTTAAGTGAAACTGGAATCTGGTGGTTAAGGATTTGTCTCTTAAAATTTCAACACAGTCCTTATGAACAGTAAAAATTTAGCCATATAATCCAGAGATTAATAACGCACATATTCAAATGCTCATGTTCAGTACAAGATGTCTGTGTGTGCAGTAAGGGTGGGAATATTTAGGCACCTCACAATCCAATCAGATTCTTAATCTACACTTTTTTTTTATAATTATTTGATCGACTTTCAGTATATAATTTATTTGTGCATTTTTATTAAATTACTTATAAAAGTAATTTATAAAAATAATTGCAAATTAATAATAAAGCAGATCAATTGCATGTTAATAATTATAATAAACCTACTTCATAAATCAATAAAGGGGAACAAAGAAGCACACGACACAAGGTGCTTTTACTATCTGAGAAGACAAGTGCAGTTATGGATTGTTCTGTTTTTCTCTGCATTATTGCGTCAGCTCTAATAGACTAATGTACAAATCTATTTCAACATATCAGATGTTTTATCCTGCCTTTAAGACATAACTGATAGTGTTTGCATTATAAAAGCATTTTGAGATGCAAGTGCATTTACCGCTCACACAGAGTCGTGCACAGTCACATGCCACACAGAATGATCACACAAAGTGCACGTGAGCATTTGAAAGCAGCCGTCTGTCAGGAAGTGAGCTTCAAGGATCCAGTAAGTGCTGCATTCCAAGCGGCATACATGATGCGTACGGAAGCATTTGGAAGGGAAAACATAGAAATTCTGGCGGATGTTTCTCAGTGCATATTCTGTGCAATGAATCCGCAATCATGAAACAAGTTTATATACTTATTTGATGTTGTGTGTTTGTATGTAATTGGCAGAAAGCAGAATACAACTGTCTCTAGCGTGCACAAATAGAATTGATTCTGAAATGTTCAGGTTTGATTCAGAATTGTTGAAGAGATTCATGATGCATGAGAGAATCAGAGTCTGAATTAAACCAGGGCACGGGGCAAAAATGTACAAAATTGGCTAAACACCAAAACTAGCTCAATATTTTAGTTTGACAAAATATTGCCCTCATAAAGAAAAAAAAGTGATTTTCAGGGTAAATATATTGGCTCTTGTATGTATGTGTACATAACTTACATTTGTTCTCTCCGTCCCAGCTGACAGAGGCCTGGCAGGAAGTGGACGGGGCTCGTTCCCGGGCTCAAGAGCTGCAGTCTCAGGTCGAGGAGCTGCAAGAGGAGGTGGCCCTCCAGGAGAAGAGTCACAACGACTCGTCTTTACTGTCTGAGCTTGAAAACAATCTGGACACTGCAGACTGGAGCCTGGACAAAGAACAGGTGATGCACTGTTACCTGATAATGCCAGACTGGACCACATTCTACTTCAAATGAATGTATTACAGAAGAAGAGTTCTGTGTGCATGTGGCAATTCATCTCAAGTTAATGGATTTTTAGATACACACTAGAGCTATATGAATCCAGAGTCATGCCATTGAAAAATACATACAGGGGTTTTAGTTAACTGTGCTGATTTGCTTTTTGCGCTGTTCACTTTCTCTGCTCAACTGCACTGGAGACTCAAGGTGTAAAAAAATATCCAGATACAAAACGCATGTTAATGCTAGTTGTACAGTGTGTCAATATGTTTGTGTCATCCCCTAGACGTGTGTATGACCCTCTTAAGATATAAAAGCATTGATTATCTTGCACAATGCAGTATACTAGGATATGCGGAAGTGCAATCCCAGAATGCATTGTAACAAGAAAGGTACACGAGACATTTAATTTAGACCTGAAAAGTCTTATTTAAAGAAAAATGCATTACAAATTATGCATTTTACTACAATTTGCAATTGTATTAGTGCTGTCAATCAAAAACATGAACTGATTAATCACACTTTTCTTTAATTAATCATGATTAATCACACCTAAAATTAAAATTATGTAATCCTAAATATTTGAGCAGATTGAATCTCAGAAATGATTTAGAAATAACATACAGATAGTATATTTTCAATATTTGTTTAATGGCATGTTTTTACTTAGTGCTGTGAATGAAAGCAAATATCACTGATACTAATGCTGATGATGCTTCTGCTAAATGGATTTTTAAAATTGATTTCTTAAGATACATTTAAATTAATATAAGCAATTTAACATTACAGTAAAATATGTGCCTTTAAAACTCTTACAGAACATTAAAAACTATGATCAGATTTGACATAAACCCATTATATTGTCATATTTTGCTGTGCCTTTATGTAGTGTGTTGTATATAGTGTATATAATAATAATATAGTGATGTTCATCTCTGTTTGACTGAGCTGTCACTTCATATTTTCCATACTATGTTTATTTTTTTAATTCAATAAATACATTAATAAATAAAATACCAGTTAAATGATTTAGTATCAATATTTTATGTGATCATATAGTACAATGCTAGTTATACGATGTGGGGAAAATACATGAATAAAAGCTACACATTTTTCTTTACTTATTATAATGCATTTAACTCAAATATGAATCACAGAATTTAGCACGCTATCTCTGACAGCCCTAGTTGTAATGCGTATACTGTAGGATTCGTTACTCTGTTGAAATCAGATTGAGTCAAGTCTCTTGTGCACACTGTTATGTGAAGTGCTCTGTTTGTGGTGCAATGAGTTTCTGAATATGCAAAGCATTGTAAAAGCCTCTGTCAGCTTCTCGATCAGGATGATGCAGCAGACAGCAAGACAGCTCTCAAAGCTAAATACATGATTTACATTCATGTCTGTTAGTGTGATATTTGTGCACAACTAGAACATGTGTCTCGTCCAGCAGGTCTGTCGGGAGCTGCACTGCATGCTGGAACTGCTGCAGCCTGTGGCCTACAGATCAGAAGCTGAGCAGGACTCAGACGACAGCCTGCAGGGCATGCTGGGACAACTGAAACACGCAGCACAATGGATAGCACACAGTGAGACGCTACAGGTACAGCTCTTTTCTATAGGATATATATATGGGATATATGTAATGTATCTTCTTGCCTGGAGTATTTGGACATCTCACACCGTCTCACATTTCAGCTACAATGATTCATATTCATCACAAGCATCTTCATACTATGTCTTTATTCAGACTTTATCGGTTTGTGTTCTCGTGGCTTTTGTTTTGTCATCAGGTAAATCTCACATAACCTTCCTGGATCATATTCCAATCTGGCATCAAAATATTATGATGTGATTAAAGAAAATGAAGCAATTTGATTTCCAATGCAAAAACAATGCACAAGTAAAAAATGAAAAATAAACAAACTGTTGTAGTACTGTATTTTTTACTGTACTGTATCAAACTCACATATTCTGATGCATTACACAAAATGGACAGAAAAATAAAACATATTTTTTTTTGGTAATATAAAAATGCTCTATTTGCTTATGCAAAAAGGCTGTATTTGCTTAATGCAACTTTATTTATTTACTTGTTTGTTTGTAGGTAAAATGCCAACTCGATGTTTTTGAAATTTACCCGATTATGAATGGAGAGTGGATCAGAATATATGTTAATACACATCAATTATCTTCAATTTGCATCAGTAATTGCTGAAACTGACATGCTATTTCTGTGCGCTCAAACAGTACATGACATGCAATTAGGATTTAATAATGTACAGTATGTTTAATACTCAAAAGGTTTGGATATTAAACTAACTTCCCACTATGCTACGGATGCATTATTGACCTGGTTTGGGTAGTTGTGTACTGAAGTGGGAATTGCGTCAGAGGTTTTGTTCAGGTTGGGGTGTGTTCAGTGAGGATCAATGAAGCCACAAATGTAGCCTGAGGTAGAGACTGAGAGAGAGAGATTGAACAGAGGGCTATTTAGGCTCGTTACATGACACTGATGCTGTAGAGATACTGATACTCCCTGCCGTCACAGTCTAACAAAGACCACACTTGACAAGTCCTCCCAGCCTAACCAGCATGCAGTGCTGAACGCTCCTGTATCATTTGTGTCTTCAGGAGAAGAAGAAGTCCATTGTGGGATCGGTGAGCGATCCGTGTGAGAATGCCGTCCGGATACAGGAGCTGCAGGATCAGGTAACAGTTCTTCATGTGTTAAAGCTTTCAGCCACAGCTAACAGCAGCCCAATACCACTGCCACTGACCTGGGCTCAGTTCCTTACAGAATGCCTCCATTTGAGGGGTTTCTGTTCAAAGATTCAGTGCTTTTCTGACTGAGATTCACAGCTGTATCAAGACAGTCAACAAATGCAGTCAAGTGGTGAATTTATGGCTTCCAGGAAGGAAATAATAATTAGTCATGGTTTCTTAAAAAGTCTTAATTTGTGCTTCCACAAATTACAGCCTTAAAAAGTTCTTAAATCAAAGCAGAATGTCTTAAAACCATAAAGTCCTTGCATTAAATAATAATAAAATAAAATACCTCAGTAATTTTGTCTTGTTTTCCAATATGAATAGCTAAACATCATTAAATCAAGATATATTTACAATATGTAATGCAAATAAAGTCTTGAGATATAGATTGTCGATTTATGCTTAAAACAAGAACAATTATCTGTCAATAGGGATTGAAAATTATTGCATTCGAATTTGTGGGTTTGAATTAAGTAGATTTTTCTAAACCCATTATACTTGTTTTCTTAAATGTAATTTTGCTTTTCAAGTAAATGGATCTTTATTTAATATAAATATAAGATAAAACCAGTGGTGTAGTCTACGTGATACGCAGGTATACGCCGTATACCCACTAGGGAAGGTCAGGGATTTGCGTATACCCACTTAAAAAAGCATGCGGATACGTAACAACGTCGTTTTGTGACAGACCTTTCACAAGTTCATTCATAAATTCACCCAGTCTGTGTTGCGAAGCACCGTCTTTCTGATAATCACGCCGTATTTCTGTTGACGATTATTGCTAAGCTTTAATTAACTCATAAATGAGATATGAAACGAACTACCCCCTTTCAGTGTTTTCGTAAGCCTGCCCCTGAAGCTGCTGCTGCAAACAGATGACAGGAACGTTAACATTATAGAAACGACAGAAAATGAGCCAGAAGGCTGATACTATCCTACGAGGTACAGAAAACGAGGCCGATGCTATCGTAATGTTAACTGGTAAACATGCGCCATTCCCCCATTGCGTGGTAGAGTATACGTTGTCATTAACTTAACGGCATATAAGAACAATGAGTTATTTCATTAAACAAAAAGTTAATATTACATGGTCTGACTATAACAGTATTGCATGATTGTGCTCTATTTCGTCAACTAAAATAGTTTCAAATAAAGCCACAACTGAGCCGCTGCACATCTCCATTCAAACACAGCGTTGTTTCGTTTATGAATGAATCTGCGCTTAAATGAATCTAGTGAGTCAATGCAATTACTCATTCATAAAGATAGTCACTTCCTGAGTTCCAATGTGCATACTATCCATCCTAAATGTGATATTAGTCATTTTCAATACCATTTGGAGCAGATAGGGTGGACAGTATGCACATTGGGACGCAGGGACCTGCTTTAATTGTTTCTGAATGAATCAGCGGTTCGAACGAGTCAATTTAATTAATGATTCAGTGATAAAATCAGTAAATGCCGCCACCTAACGGCAGTCTTAGTTTCATTTTTAAAGTACAAATTCAGTTATTTAAATAATTGAATATTTCTATATTAAAAATGTTATATTTAAAACGTTAATCTCAACATGAATTTATGAAGTTAATTGCATTAATGCCAACTCTGAGCCTCATTAAATCTCTGTAAATACCTACAAGCCACTTTTGTGTTCTTCTGTGCCTCTTCTGTAGTGCTAATTAATAATGATTTTATTTGATCGGTAACCTATTCCTCTTATTGCATTGTTTTAATTAGAAATGTTGAAAAAAGCTTATTAAAATACACTTTTGAAATTTGACATGAAAGGTAACACTTCAAATAAAGTTAGATTAAAATGCCCCTGTAAATCACTTTGAGGAGTCCAATATTACTTCATAATGGGAAGGCACATTTTTGTTATTGAGAAGAAGGTGCTCCAGAATTTTTTTACTGTGACCCAAATTTAAAAACACTGAGGAACAGCCTTGTGTAGACGGAAGGAAGAAACCTGCAGTGAAACTAGTCCTCGTTTACTCTCCTTTGGGCTTCACACTTTCATTTGGTAAATGTGAAGTGTTTCATTTCTGAAAAATGTCCGTTTGCAAAACTAATGACACTTTCACTCCACCCCATACATACCGCTTCACCTTTAAACCCACCATTCACATCATCCTGGCATATCTTGCTCTGTGTTTTACACTGTTTAGACTTCACCCTAGGTTTAGTGTCAGTCCTGGATGGGCAGGTTTTGAGTTTTAATGCCATAA
This sequence comes from Oxygymnocypris stewartii, assembly GCA_003573665.1. Classification (NCBI taxonomy): domain Eukaryota; kingdom Metazoa; phylum Chordata; class Actinopteri; order Cypriniformes; family Cyprinidae; genus Oxygymnocypris; species Oxygymnocypris stewartii. The sequence goes on from QVTF01024441.1 coordinate 166,809, forward strand.
ATCTGGGTAGCATTCTTTATTTGCATATTTACAAGGATATTAACATTGATTGGACAACTATAGAAAGCTCATAAATATTTAATGAAATGCAATTATACAGAAGTTTTAGACTCAGTGTAACATTTGCATATTTCTGTACAAATATTTTTTATATTTCACGGAAATGTACAGTATTTAAAAAATACTTAAAGTGTTGAGCTTATGCTTAAATGCATAACATTAGTTTTTCAAACAAAGCACACCTTTAAGATTACATGCAGAGTGAGTACGGAGTATTTGTGTAACCTTTGCCTTTAGCATTTAATGTGCTATTAATATGATTGTATGTATAATGTCTATAATATGATCTCTTTAATCATCACTTTGGTCTTCTGTCTCAGAATGAGCGTCTCGTAGCAGAAAACACGGAGCTGAAGCTGCGAGCTGAGAGACTTGTGGAGCAGGAAGTACTTCAGCAGGTCATAAAGGACCGCGATGATGCCATCACTAAGTAAATATTGAACTTTTACTTGCTATTATGATTCTATAAATGTTTATGAGAAACTACATTCATTATCAGTTATGAGTGATATTCTTTGGAACAGTTTTGTCTAACAGAAAAGTAGTTATTTGTATGGTTCTTAAGAAAATGTTATATTATTGTAAATGATGTATTGAAATGAAACTGTTAATGTTGCCATGAATGTAGCCATTGTTGCTGATATGGCATTAACACTTAAATAGTCTAATAGAAAAGAGGCACGTTTAATGTTTTGGTGTTGGTTTTCTGTCATGCAGGAAGACGGCGATGGAAGCAGAGCTGCTGAGGACTAAACATGAGATGATGTGTTTGAACAACCAGCTCCTGGAAGCCATACAGCGCAAACTACAGCTGTCCCAGGAACTGGAGGCCTGGCAGGTAACAACTGTTTTTAATTACAACAGTTCAATCACCAAACCTCCCAAGCCTCACTTATTGAACTGAGTAATTAGGGTTAGTGTCTTGCTCCTGGCTGGGTTTAGGTGTATTTTGTCTGTTAATGGTGTTTTGGATACTCTGTCGCTCTCTGCTGTTCATAGTGGAAGTTTGCTGCTGTGTCGTGTGCTGTGTAACTGCTTCGAGAGCATTAAACGAGAGCAGATCAAATTTAATTAATAATGTATTATGCTCTTTTGTAAGTGAATGTGTTCATGTTCCCAAAACGTCCTATTCTTACACCTTATCAGTGTTATTTTAGCATCATTGAGATACTGTTACATATTTTATTAATAGTTAGAATCATGTGTTTTATTCTTATCGATTTTCACTAGTCAATTTAAAGGTATAGTAATTTTATGTTTTTGTTGTTTTTAGTATTTTGTTCTATTTTTGTCTATATTTTTATTATGTCAGTTTCAGTTATTTTAGTATTATTACATTCAAAATAAATTTGAAAATGTTGCCTTGGCAACTGGCTGAAATATTAAATTTATTTATTTTGGTTAACGTTTATGGTGACACTTTCGTATAGGGACCAATTTCACTATTAACTATTTGCTTATTAGCATGCCTATTACTAACATATTGGCTATTTATTAATATGTATAAAGGATTTTTTTTCTACATGACCATATCCTAACCAATACCTAAACTTAATAACTACCTTACTAACTATTAATAAGCAGCATATTAGCACTTTATTGAAGCAAAAGCTGTAGTTAATGGTTTGTTAATATTGAGAATGGGACCTTACAATAAAGTGTGACAACGTTTATTTTATTTCAAGGAACGATCATGTATTTTTATGATTTTAATTTTAGTTTCAGTTGTGTTTTTAGGTAAGAATACTAAGTCTGTAACCTATGCTCCTAAATGATGAAGACACAAGATTTATTGCACTTGTACCGAATTCTTAGCATAGATATATTGAAAGAGATTTTTATGAACTATTCATGTGTCCCCGCAGGACGATATCCAGGTTATCATTAATCAGCAGCTGAGGAGCCAGCAGCAGACAGAACAGCCTCAGAAGAGACCAGCGAGGCGTCTTTCTTTCCTGCAGAAGTCCAGACGGCCGTCCTCTTCCCCCTCCACGATATCAGAGATCAGCCCGGAGCAGAACCAGACGCCCTGGAGAGACTGGCTCAAACGCAGCAGATAAACACTCCGTTGCCAATGCTAAAGACACTGACCATGTTAGAAAACAAGGTTTTGAAGAGAAAGAGCGAGAGAGATATATTCTTAGAAAGAAAAAAACATCATATTCAAGAACAAATTGTTGACGAATCTCATAAAATTTTTCACATTTACCCCCTCCAAAAAAGAAAAAGGAGAAATAATATTTTGTATAAAGATAATGAAACATTTTAGAACTTAATGGAATGTAATTTTAGAAATGGTAATGGAATGTGCTGTAATTATCTTATTGCAAAATATGATATCTTCTTTCTGTTGACTTTGGAGTGAAATGAGTTCTGAAAAGATTTTGTGAGATTCAGTTGCATAATATGACTATTTATACTTAATGTAAGTAATGAAAGAATGAATACATTGACATCATGCTGGTCATGATCTTGTTGATTTTAATGGCATTTAAGATAGTAAAATGATGTAATAACTTAATATCTGAACTGCACATAAAAACTATGTGCATATGAAGAAACGTCTCAGAGTGAAATACTCCAGATGGTGCTTATGAGTTGACTGACGTTGTTCAGTTCATTAATGCTCTGTATCATATGAAGGATCTATAGTGCTCAGACTTGTGACACTGAAATGATTTACAGAATCATTCAATGAATGAACGAATGACTGCTGCATTTATATAGCGCTTTATTGTGTATTGCTGTATACCCAAAGCGCTTTACAATCATGTGGGCGGGTCTCTCTCCTCAACCACCACCAGTGTGCAGCATCCACTTGGATGATGCGACGGCTGCCACAGGACAACGGCGCCAGTGCGCTCACCACACACCAGCTACAGGTGAAGAGGAGAGAGAGACATAGAGCCAATCAAGTGTATGCGCTCACCACACACCAGCTACAGGTGGAGAGGAGAGAGAGTCATGGAGCCAATCAAGTGGATGTGCTCACCACACACCAGCTACAGGTGGAGAGGAGAGAGAGTCATAGAGCCAATCAAGTGTATGCGCTCACCACACACCAGCTACAGGTGGAGAGGAGAGAGAGTCATAGAGCCAATCAAGTGTATGCGCTCACCACACACCAGCTACAGGTGGAGAGGAGAGAGAGTCATAGAGCCAATCAAGTGTATGCGCTCACCACACACCAGCTACAGGTGGAGTGGAGAGAGAGTCATAGAGCCAATCAAGTGTATGCGCTCACCACACACCAGCTACAGGTGGAGAGGAGAGAGAGTCATAGAGCCAATCAAGTGTATGCGCTCACCACACACCAGCTACAGGTGGAGTGGAGAGAGAGTCATAGAGCCAATCAAGTGGATGGGGATAATTAGGAGGCCATGATTGAAAAGGGCCAGTGGAGGGAATTTGGCCAGGACACCGGGGTTACATCCCTACTCTTTACGAGAAGTGCCATGGGATTTTTAATGACCACAGAGAGTCAGGACTTCGGTTTAACGTCTCATCCGAAGGACAAGATTCAAATGTTAATGGATGAAACCCTTTAAGTACTCTTCTGTGTATCACTAATGCAGTTTTGTTTTGCAAGTTTGTATGTAATTTATGTCTTTGTCAATGTGACATTTGTACAATACATTTTTTTTATGTAAAGCAGTGTCTTTAGGATATTTATTAAGGAATGCTTTTGCACATCAGGCTTCAGTAAAAGTATAAAAGAAAAGCAATTGTATAATTTAAGTAGATCTGTCAGAACATGCAAGCCAAGTGGGCAACTGATGTTGAAAAGACATCAAATTGACATCAAACATTGGTCAGAAATGTAAATCAAACTGATGTCAAAAATTTTAAAGGATGTTGATTTGGTCTAGATTGAATGTCGGACATATTGGCCTGCACATACATTAAAACAATTTCAGTGTGGGATTAACTTCCTATTTTCACCCAATTACCACTGGAAGAATCTTGCATGTTTGACCTACTCTTTTCAACATCGAGTGCCCACAGGGAAGGCAGTCTAACTTTTCCATCTGATTTTTTTACATACATAAATTATTCTGCCATTCATTTTGATAAAGCTACTGTTTCAAAAAAATTTTTTTACATTTGTCCCCAAAATCTACATTCCCTGAAGATACAAAGTTATCAAAAGGATTTGGATTCATCAAATGTTTAGAATATATAATTTAATAAGTGTGTTGAGTCACGGCTACAAAATCTGTCAGCATTTTAGAATATATAAGACAACTTATTAAAATGGCTACATTTAAATTACATTTCTGTCATTAGTGTCTATAGATGACAACGTTTTGTGTGAATCAGTGAAGGGTTAAGGAGATCAAAAAATGGTTCCACTTTATATTAAGTGGCCTTGACCACTCTGTATTTACATTTAAATTAATAATTTGGTACAATGCACTTATAGTGTACATACATGTTTTTACATTGTACTTATATAAAAAAAATACCTGCATTTAATTATATCAGGCACTTAATTTCTATAATTACATTTGTAATTACACTGTTGGCCCATCCCTTACACCTTAACCCACCCTTAAACCTATCCATACCACCAAACTTGTCCCTAACCTCACCCATATCCCACCTCAATAGCAGCAGAAGTGTTTTAAAATACAATATGAACACGATAAGCACATTGTACTTAGTTTTTTTGATGTACGTTCAAAGTAATTAAGGCCACTTAATATAAAGTGGGACCAAAAAAGTTTTTGGCAACTCAAAAAAAACTAATGTTATACTAAGGTTGTCCACTAGAGGGGATATAATAGGATTCCCTTTAGAATAGGAACTCTACGCTGCGTCCCCAAGAAGGTGCTTATGGGGAAATGTCTTCGCTGAATGACTGGTGTCTGAACTATGAGTTTAAACACAACAATGAACTTGACCTTGGCAGGCCACAGCCCTTGACGTCACGACAGGTGCACCCGAGAGTATAAAAGGGAACCTGTACAAAAACATAGTTCCTTAAAGACAAGACAGAGGATTATGGCAAGCACTAGCACTGCGAACTTTAGGAAGTGTGTTCATCCATGTCAGTGTTTCTTGACACCTGACGAAATGCATGTAATGTGTGTTATGTGCATGGGTGAGGAGCATGCACGCTCAGTCCTTGAGGGGCCTGTTTGCTTGCATTGTTAAAGCTTTTCATTGAGGAAACTTCACTCTCATCTGTCCCTTTTCTCGAAGGAATCCGGACAGCCATCTCTAACCCGTAGTTCAGGACCTGCTGTAGCCGAGGCGAGTAGGATACTGCAATCATGGGGTTCGCAGGTGGCGCTTGCAGATGAGTTCGAGAACGGTATGAATATTTCTTACTCATCAGCGGCGGGCAAGAGCGAGTGCATCTCCTTCCACCTTTCCAAACTTTTTGGTGCATCCGTTGAGACGGTTATTGGGATGTTTCGGGGGGTGAAGGTGCCCTTCGCTGCTTTTAAAAACTTTATGCCGTGCCGGTCCATGTCCAAGCCTCAAGCCATGAAGGGGGTTGGCTCGTCCCAGTCTGAGGACCGGAGGCAAGACCAGAAGGCTAGCACCGCTTCTCGTGCTCCTCCCCCTTTGAAGGGTAGAGCACAAAGAATGCCCGAAGCTAAAGGGAGAAAGAAAGATCTCAGGGAAGTGTTTCAGAGTAATCGCTCTGAGCGCTCTAGAATTCAAGAGGCTAGTTGACAGAGTCTAATTAACATCTGCCTCCTTCCCGGTTTTATAATTTACTGTGAGCGTTGTTAGGCCTGCTCTTGCTAGAGAGTTATTTTCTTTGAGGCCTCAGCTTGCCAGAGCTCTGCTAAGACAGCATCTGTGAGTTTTAGGCTCTCTGTGAGCTTCCTTACAAGATGTCCCAAGTGTCGATCGTAGTTAGGCCCCTTCTTGTTTTTGGGAATCATCAGAGGCCTCCGCTCCTAGAGCTCGGCCATTTACTGTGAGTGTCGTCAGGCCTCCTTTCACTTCAGAAATGTATTTCCTTTGATGTTTTGTTTGCCTAAGAATCCACTAATACAGTATCTGTGAGCTCTAGGCTCCCTGTGAGCCTCCTTACAAGATGTCCTGAGCACGGGGTGTAGGTTTAGAGAGTTGTCATGCTGAGGCCTCCATAAAGTAACATCTACTGCGAGAATAGTCAGGCCTCCTCTCTCTATGCAGAGTTTTACGTTGAGGCCTCTGTTTGCCAGGCAGCCTTTGTGAGTTGTAGGCTCTCTTGAGCATCCTTACAAAAAGTCCTGAGTGTGGAGTATAGTTAGGGTTAGGTCTCCTCTTGTTTTAAAGTGGTCATATGATGCTTTTACATTTTTTTACATTATTTTTCAAACACTGTACAATATTGTAGTTCCTCTATGCCCGCCTCTGAAACGCGTCATTTTCTACAATGCCCCTCCTTCCGACAAGCACATTCTGCTCTGATTGGCCAGCTAACGCAGTGCATTTTGTAATTGGCCGAACACCACACGTCAGAAATGTAACGCCCCTTACCATAATTGCGAGCTTCAGCTTTCAAGTTAAAGGCAGGGTAAGCGATTTTTTAAAAACATTTTAGAAAACTGAGTCGGGCTGAGTACCAAAACAAACTTTTAGCCAATCAGCAGTAAGGGGCGTATCTACTCATGATGTGGAGGAGAGTGTTCAGTGAACAGCCGAGCCTAGCGATAGAAAGATAATTAAACGAATAACAAAACATACTTACAGTCATTGATTCAGAAGCACCAGATTGTCCTAGCAAATTCGGAATTTAACTTAGAACTAGCCTTTGTGCACAGTCAGCCTTGTACTCTCCTAGGTTCACTGAACTGTCATCCATAAAATGCGTTGCGCAAATTCGAACATTTGGTTGTCTTTTTTAGATAGAATAAATCCTTTTGTGGGAGACTTTGAGTTTGTAAATCTGCAGATCGTACACATGCACAAACAGCTACATAACACACTAAAGAAAAGGAAAACAAAAAAATTCATCATAAGACCCCTTTAAAGAGTTGTCATGCTGAGGCCTCCACTCCTAGAGCTTGGTCGTTTACTGCGAGCATCGTCAGGCCTCCTCTCACTACAGAGAGTTATCTATTGAGGCCTCTACGTGCCAGAGCTCTGCTAATTTTAGAGTAATTTTAATCATTTTAGAGTGTTTTCATGCTGAGGCCTCCGCTCCTAGAGCTCAGCCATCTTTTGCGATCATTGTCTGGCCTCCTCTTGCTATAGATAAATCTTAAATTTAGGCCAGAGCTCCGCTAGGACAACATATGTCAATTCCACTCGTTCTCCACTACAATTCCACTCATTCTATGAGTGAGGAATAATTGTATAAATTTGTTAAATCAGCTAAACCAACAACATGTATGTTAGACCCTATTCCATCTAAACTACTAAAAAAGGTGCTTCCAGAAGTCATATATCCTCTTTTGGCTATTATTAATTTGTCATTGTCATTAGGGTATGTCCCCAAAACCTTTAAATTGGCAGTTATTAAGCCTCTCATTAAAAAAACACAACTTGACCCCAAAGATCTAGTTAATTACAGACCGATCTTGAATCTCCCTTTTATGTCAAAGATACTAGAAAAGGTAGCATCCTCACAATTATATTCCTTCTTAGAGAAAAATTATATCTGTAAGGAATTCCAGTCAGGATTTAGACCATCTCATAGTACTGAAACTGCTCTCATTAGAGGGACAAATGACCTGATCTTATTATCTGATCGTGGTTGTATCTCTCTGTTAGTGCTCCTGGATCTTAGCGCTGCGTTCGACACTATCGATCACAACAATCTTTTGAGTAGACTTGAAAACTCTGTTGGCATTAGTGGAAGTGCATTAGCATGGTTCAAATCGTACTTATCTGACTGCCATCAATTCGTAGCAGTGAATGAAGAGGTATCATATAGATCACAAGTGCAGTATGGAGTACCTCAAGGCTCAGTACTAGGGCCGTTACTTTTCAAGCTTTACATGTTACCCTTGGGAAATATCATCATATTGAATGATCATATTGAAACATGGGGTTAGCTTTCACTGTTATGCTGATGATACTCAGCACTATATTTCTTAATGGCCCGGTGAAACTCACCAAATTGAGAAACTTTGATTTAAAGTTGATATAAAATCTGGATGACAAATAATTTCTTACTATTCAATTCTGAAACAAATTCTGAGTTGTTACTTATCGGACCACAAAAGTAATAATCTAGAACAATGTCTAACACTTGATGGCTGCTCTGTTGATTCTTTATCATCAGTCAGGAACCTAAGGTGTGCTATTTGATAGCAATCTCTCCTTTGACAGCCATGTTTCTAGCATTTGTAAAACTGCATTTTTTCATCTTAAAAATATATCTAAACTGAGACATGTGGATGTCCTATGGCCAATGTCGAATGCAGAAATGGTAATTCATGCGTTTATGACCTCAATGTTAGATTATTGTAATGCTTTATTAGATGGTTGATCTGCACACTTAATAAATAAACTACAAATTGTCCAAAATGCAGCAGCTAGAGCTCTTACTCGAATCAGGAAGTATGACCACATTAGCCCAGTTCTGTCAACACTGCACTGTCTCCCTATTAAACATTGTATAGATTTAAAAATCTTGTTAATTACTTTCAAAGCCCTGAATGGCTTAGCTCCTCAGTACTTGAGCGAGCTCTTATCGCATTATAGTCCTCCACGTCCGCTACGATCTCAAAACTCTGGCCATTTGATAATACCTAAAATATCAAAATCAACTACCGGCGGCAGAACCTTTTTCTATTTAGCGCCTAAACTCTAGAACAATCTACCTAACACTGTTCGGGAGGCAGACACACTCTGTCAGTTTAAATCTATATTATTGACCCATCTCTTTAACCTGGCGTACACTTAACACACTAATACGCTTCTAATATTCAAATCCGTTAAAGGATTGTTAGGCTGCATTAATTAAGTCAACCGGAACCGGAACACTTCCCATAAAACACAATGTACTGAGGTCTACTATCCTAGAGCTCGAAATGCATCTACTGTGAGTTTTGTCATGCTTCCTCTTGATATAGAGAGTTTTAATTGAGGCCTCCGATCACCAGACAGCCTCTTTGAGTTGTAGGCTCTCTGTGGGCCTCCTTACAAAACGTCCTAAGTGTGGGGCGTAGTTAGGCCTTCTTTCGTTTTAGAGAGTTATCATGTTGAGGCCTCTGAACCTAGAGCTCAGCCATCTACTGTGAATGTCATCGGGCCTCCTCGCAATAAAGAGTTATTCTATTTGAGGCCTCCTCTTGGCAAGGGCTCCGCTAGGGCAGAATCTGTGAGTTGTAGGCTCTCTGTGAGTGTGGGGTGTAGTTAGTTAATTGAAATATGTTTAAATTGCACATTCAGTTTGATTGAGATGCTGTGTGTTATATACATGAATGTCACCTAGTGTCGTTTCAATGACGACCAAGTCTTCACACTCATACTGCACTCTAGCAACCTAACAATTACACCTGTATGGAATGAAAGAATACATTCTGAAATGACAATAACACATAACTAAGAATATTCAGAATGTTTGATATCATTTATTGGTAACACTTTAAAATAGGGAACACTTATTCACTATTAACTATTACTTTTCCCTCAATAATTTCCTAATTTGCTGCTTTTTGGGAAAGGTTAGGAATGTAGAATAAGGTCATATGGAATAAAGCATTAATATATGCTTAATTAGTACTAGTAAATGGATAATATTCTAGTAATATCCATGCTAATAAATAACTAGTTAGGAAACCCTAAAATAAAATGTTTTAAATAATTTTTAATTACAAAATAATAGTTTATAACCATTATAATGTTTGGGGTCAGCAAGGTATGCATGTATAGTATGCCTCCACTAATATTGGCACCATTGGTAAACATGTGCAAAGGCAGCACAAATAACAGCTTCTCCTATAATGCCTGAAGAGTTTGGAGAACACCTGATAAGAGATCAGAGACCATTTTCTTTATAAAGAATCTCTCTAGATCCTTCAGATTCATAACTCTGTGTTAGTACTTCTCTTCAGTTCACCCCACTAATTTTCTGTATGGTTCAGGTCAGAGGACAGGGACAGCCATGGTTAAAGATTAATGTTGTGCTCAGTTACCCATTTTTGAATTTTTTATGTATTTTGATGTTTGTTTTGGATTGTTGACCTTGTGGAAGATCCAAAAATGGCCCATTATAAGATTTCTAACAGAGGCAATACGGTTTAGATTTTTTATCTGTTGGCATTTGATAGAATCCATGATACGATGCATCTGAACAAGATGTTCAGGACCTCTGGCAGAAAAACAGGCCCACAACATTAAAGATCCAGCAGTATATATATATATATATATATTAGGTTTCTGACCACAAGACTCAACTAATCTCTACAATTCTACAGCTGTGGTCCTTGGAGAATATTTGGCCACTCAAACTCTCCTCCTCACCGTGCATTAGGAAGATATAGAAACATCCTCTTCCAGGCAGATCTGTCACATCTTTAATTGATTGGAACCTCTTAATTATTATAACCTGATGGTGGAAATAGGGATTTTCAATGCTATAACTCTTTTCTTACAGCCACTTTCTATTTTGTCATGCTCAACAATCTTGTTCTGCACATCAGAACTATATTCTTAGGTTTTACTCCATTGTGATGGATGATTAAGGGAATTTGGCCTGTGTTCCACATATTTATTATCCTGTGGAACAGGAAGTCATGGCTGGACAATTTTATGCTCCTAGTCACCCTGGTGAGCAAATGTTTTTTAAAACATGAATGGGAAAATACTTCAGATATATTTTACTCATAAGAATTTCTAGGGGTGCCAATAATTGTGGCCAACATTCATTGGGAGAAAAACATTTATTTCATCATGAGATTTTCTCCCCACTTTCAATTGTTTTACTTCAATGATAGGTTAGAATTTTGTCTTTTTTTGAGTGAAAGATAAAAAGGATAAACGATGCATATTTATTTTCATAGCCGCCTTTGCTCATATTTATCAAGGGTGCCAATATTAGTGCAGAGCACTGTATGTATGTATGTATTTTTAAGGCAGTGTCTTCTGCTTAGCAAGGCAGTATTTATATGACTAAACTAGTAAAAATAGTAATATTGTGAAATATTTCTAAAAATGTAAAATAATGGAAAGAAAATATAAACAGGCTAAGTCAAACAAGCAGGCAAGCTATACACCTTTTTGTTTTTAGATTATTATTGCTGGATAGGGAAATCTGGACTTTATACTCAAAGAGCTAAGGCTTTCTATCCAATAAAATATTTTATGTTGAACGTGCTGTAGCTAGATACATATTTTCATGTACAAAAATATATATATAACTGTTCCAAACCTGGTAATCAATCACAATTTTACAATTTCTTAAAGAGTTAGTTTACCCAAAAGTGAAAATTAGCCCTGAAGAATATGACTTTCTTCTTTCAGATGAATCCAGTCGGAGTTGTATTAAAAATTATCCTTGCTCTTCCAAGCTTTAGAATAACAGTAGGCGGGTGTTTTTTTCAACAGTCCAAAAGTAGTCAATAAAGCGCATCCATCCATGGTAAAACGTGCCTCACATGGCTCCGGGGGTGAATAAAGGCTTCCTGTAGTGAATTGATGTAAGAAAAATATCAATATGTAAAACATTATAAACACTATTCTCTCAGTTCCGCTAATTGTCATTTATTCAAACCATCCTGGGTGGATGACGTTGGACGTATGCGCCGGAGAGATATGCTAGTCTTGCGATTTTGTTTACAGGAGCAAAGGAAGCAAAGTTTCCTCACTTTAGCAAAGGAAAACCAGTCTCCTCTTGGCTTATATTGAAATCATCTGATATTCTACTTTACAAATTCTTGTTGTGTGCTTCAAATTCCTTGACCGTCATTTTGTTTTCCTATCTCTCTGCTGTATACTTTTGGATTGTTGAAAAAAAAATGCTTGGAAGAGCACGGATCAGTTTTTTATATAACTTTGATTGGATTCGTCTGAAAGAAGAAAGTCATATACATCTAGGATGCTTTGAGGGTGAGTAAAACATGGGATAATTTTAATTTTGGGTGAACTATCCCTTTAATATTTCCAGGTTTTCCAGGATAAGGAAAACTTGTTTAGTTACTCAATAGTTAGAAAAGAAATGGCCTTACATTTAATATTCTGTTCTCTCAATTGTCAAATAATAATCTACTGCCTTTGCTATCAACCAATAATCCAATACACAATGCGTTACTAAACCATATGGTTGTCATTCTTATTGTTCCCTCCTATGTATAATCAAAGATTAGCATGCAAACTGTCTGAAGCACATGACGGTTTGAATCACTAATATTAAGTACCGATAACTCTATTGTCATCAGGTGCTCAATAAAGCATATTATTGATCATTGATGATCCTGTCATTTTCAGCCCTTCTCAACAGAATCGCATCAGTATCCTGGGATTGAAAGTTTCTCCTCATGGAATATTTTTATTTAACTTGAACATATGTCATTTTACTAGATCCAGCACCTGGAAATATATAGATTCATTATTTATATACAGTATTTCATTTTATTCTTCAATTATTGATTGTGGTTTGTAGATGTAGTTTTCTTGTGGTTTGTGATGTTTTTAGTCTGACTCACCTTGATCTGTTTGCAGTGTGAGTTTAGAGTAAAAACAGTCAGAACACTCCATTTCATTCTCTAAAAGATAAATATATACATGTTCATAAATTCATAAGAACAGAGAAATCTATGAGGGACCGTTCAAGCCATAATTCATTCTAACGCTTTCACATAATTTCATTCTCCTTTTACATATAGTTTTGCTCTCATAGTCACATATTTTAACGAACGTACTCGGTTACGAGATAAGGGAACGAGTACTGCGTCGAATATCGACGCTTAGTATGGGATTTTTTTTTTTTTCCTTTTCAACTGAAGCCTATTTCAATCACACAGTTAAAACTGCACGTGATTGGTTTGTGTAGGATAAAAAAAATGAACCAATGCACTGCGGTGGCGGACGAGTCAATGGCTATGCAGCCCGCCATCACCCGCCAAAATGGGAGGGTCGTCTGACCATATAATCCGCTGACTATATGATCCGAGTACGTTCCCTTTCGATATTTCACTCGTACTGCGTCGAGTTTCGATACTTAGTGTGGGAATCAGTCCAATCACGGCGTGCAATGATGCAGAACGACTCGACACCAAGACTCACGTGGAATTAGGCCCAGGGGAGTCAATAGAATACACCAAGTACAGGGTGAGTCTTGAGGGTCATCCGTGGCATGGGTATCGTCCCATAAGTGATACCTGGTGTCCATATAGTTATGGACAGACCAAGCAAAAGACGGGCTTGAACAATGTTGGTCAAGTGAACCCGAAAGATTGCTACTTTAGCAGAAAGGACTCTGACCTGCAAGGCGGGGACATCCAGGTTGTAAAACCTTGCAAATGTGGACGGCAAGGACCAGCCAGCCGCCTCACAAATGTCTGAAATGGACACCCCGCTGGACCATGCCCAGGAAGAGAAGATGCCTCTGGTGAAATGGGCTCTGACTCCGATGGAGCACTGCAACCACAAAGAGGAGTATGCTAATGTGATAACATCCACTAAACACCTAGAAATTATCTGCTACGTAACAGGGCCACCTTTAGCTCGGTTACCAAAGCCAACAAAAAGCTGTTCAAAATCAACATGGTTCAAATCGTACTTATCTGACCGCCATCAATTCGTAGCAGTAAATGAAGAGGTATCATATCGATCACAAGTGCAGTATGGAGTACCTCAAGGCTCAGTACTAGGACCGTTACTTTTCACGCTTTACATGTTACCCTTGGGAAATATCATCAGGAAACATGGGGTTAGCTTTCACTGTTATGCTGATGATACTCAGCTCTACATTTCTTCATGGCCCGGTGAAACACACCAAATTTAGAAACTTATGGAGTGCATAGTCGATTTAAAAAACTGGATTAAGAATAATTTCTTACTACTAAATTATTGGACCTAAAAACCACAAAAGTAATAACTTAGAACACTGTCTAACACTTGATGGCTGCTCTGTCGATTCTTCATCATCAGTCAGGAACCTAGGTGTACTTTTTGATAGCAATCTCTCCTTTGACAGCCACATTTCTAGCATTTGTAAAACTGCCTTTTTTCATCTTAAAATATATATCTAAACTGAGACCTATGCTCTCAATGTCAAATGCAGAAATGTTTATTAATGCGTTTATGACCTCAAGGTTAGATTATTGTAATTGGTTATTGATTATTGTAATTGGCTTTATTGGGTGGTTGTTCTGCACGCTTAATAAATAAACTACAAATGGTCCAAAATGCAGCAGCTAGAGCTCTTACTAGAACCAGGAAGTATGACCACATTAGCCCGGTTCTGTCTACACTGCACAGGCTCCCTATTAAACATCATATAGATTTGAAAATCTTGTTAATTACTTTCAAAGCCCTGAATGGCTTAGGTCCTCAGTACTTGAGCAAGCTCTTATCGCATTATAGTCCTTCACGTCCGCTACGATCTCAAAACTCTGGCCATTTGATAATACCTAGAATATCAAAATCAACTGCTGGCGCCCACACTCTGGAACAATCTACCTAAAACTGTTCGGGAAGCAGACACACTCTGTCAGTTTAAATCTAGATTAAAGATCCATCTCTTTAACCTGGCGTACACTTAACACACTAATACGCATCTAATATTAAAATCCGTTAAAGGATTATTAGGCTGCATTAATTAGGTCAACCGGAACTGGGAACACTTCCCATAAAACACGATGTACTTGTTACATCGTAAGAAGATTAACATCTATGCTAATATTAGTCTTTTTCTTTCTTATTCCGAAGTCACCGTAGCCACCCGATCCTGTCCTTATCCGGCCCAGATGATCACTGCAGTCAACAGATCCAGTCCGTATTCAGATCAGATGATGGATCATCACCTAGAGACGTAACCTCTATAGCCCTGAACGTCAGCGGAGACCAGGACACCTAGATGAGCCCCAGAAACAGATCCCCAGTGAGGACCTTGTCACCTAGACATCCATCGAGAAAAGACCACTGGAACCAGTGGAGCCCTTACACTCTGACTTTGCTGCAGTTGGAACAAATTTACAGGTTCGTCTGGCCAGAGAGAAACTGGCCCCCCCGACTGAGTCTGGTTTCTCCCAAGGTTTTTTTTCTCCGTTCTGTCACCGATGGAGTTTTTATTCCCTGCCGTTGTCGCCTCTGGCTTGCTTAGTTAGGGAACACTTCATTTTCAATGATATGAGCTGGACTAAGCTGGACGATGACATCACTGAATTCAATAATAAAATGCCTTTAACTGAAAAATAGGCGTTTAATATCATCATTTTACATTAGTGATACACTATTTTCCTATTTTGATATTGTGCAGTTGCTTTGACACAATTTGTATTGTTAAAAGCGCTATATAAATAAAGGTGACTTGACCAGAATGAATTATGGCTTGTATGGCCCCTCATATACATCTGTTTTAGTTTACCTTTGCTTTCTTTGTTTTTCTTCGTTGTAGATTTCAGTTCAATCTCAGCATACATGTGTTCAGAAGACTCACTTACACGGTCTACATTGAGGAAAAAGACACTTACTCTGCAAATATCTCAGTGATAAAGATGGTTTCAATTTCCAATTTTTTAGACATAAACCACTGTTCTTACCATTATTAACAATTGCACAAACAGTGTCATAAAACTGAGGAGTTCCTGTAACAAAATAAAATAAAACAACACACATTTTATATATATATATATATATATATATATATTAGAGGTGGGCATAGATTAATTTTTTTAATCTAGATTAATCTAGATTAAAATGGCTCATTTGAATTCTGCCGAAGGCATTCAGAATATGTGTGCTACCCAAATAATGACTAAAAGTAAGTCTTTGAGAACGGGTTTCTCAAGCCAGGTGGCGCATTAGACCAGGGGCTCATCTCCTGTTTCCAAAATGCATCACAAACTTTGATCTCTTCCCGTCCCAATCCCACAAAAAACTGGGGGAAAATCCCGTTCCACTCCCGGAAGAATGACTCCCATTCCCTCCCACTCCCGTGTTGTTGTTTTTTTGTTTTTTTTGCCGATAACGGTCAATTACAGTAAAAATATAGTACAGATCACAGCGTGCCCACCTTATTAGTTGAATAAAAACCCAAAATGTCGTTTTTTGTTATTATATTGAACAGAAAGCCATCTTATGCACAGTGTTGCACAGATTAAATTTCATGTAAATCATCCATGCTAACATACACGTCTTCTATTTTTATTTTTTAGACATTTCACTCTCTATAGATATATTTTTCAAAGACGGAGTTTCGAAGTTTCTCGCTCAAGTTCACATGAGACCTAAAGCGCATCCTGTTTGCTTAAAAGCGCAACGTTTCGTTGTTATTCTGAGTGCACACAAATAAACGTAGAGTCTTTACAGATTCGAAAGATGTATTAAGCTACTTTTATCTGTATGACCAAAAATGACGGAGATTTTAAGAGCAAGTGAGCGCACCGGAGCCTGTCTTGCAGCAAACGCGCTTCCACACAAACACTTCAATAGCGCACGTTTCTCTAGGTTAACATCATATTGAGCGGCCATGTAAAGTTGCTACTACATACATCTTTCAGATGAAAAGCCATATTTGAGGTTGATGAATGATAGGTGAGCATTTGAATGTCCTGCCCGATTGTATTACCACATAGACCAGCCGTTAACAATCTGTCCATCACGGACTGCGAGCCTCTAGTTCGAAGACTCGTTCTATCCCCCTACAGTGCAATTCGGCTAGGTATACATCCGCGCTAAAATATCAGGGTGAAAGTCATCATAGCTTGCGTAGTATAGACCCAGCTCCCAACCCAACTTTGAGAATAGATTAACGGCGATATTTTTTTTATCGCCCGATAAGAGTCTCGCGTTAACGCAGCACGTTAATGCCGATAACGGCCCACCACTAATATATATATATATACACACACTCACTGGCCACTTTTACACCTTGCTAGTACCGGTTCGGACCCCTTTTGCCTTCAGAACTGTTTTAATTCTTCGTGGCATAGATTCAACAAGGTGTTGGAAACATTCCTCAGAGATTTTGGTCTATCTTGACATGATAGCATCACGCAGTTGCTGCAGATTTGTCGGCTGCACATCCATGATGTGAATCTCTCGTTCCACCACATCCCAAAGGTGCTCTATTGGATTGAGATCTGGTGACTGTGGAGGCCATTTGAGTAAAGTGAACTCATTGTCATGTTCAAGAAACCAGTCTGAGATGATTTGAGCTTTGTGACATGGTGCATTATCCTGCTGGAAGTAGCCATCAGAAGATGGGTACACTGTTATCATAAAGAGATGGACATGGTCAGCAACAATACTCAGGTAGGCTGTGGTATTTAAACGATGCTCAATTGGTACTAAGGGGCCCAAAGTGTACCAAGAAAATATTCCCCACACCATTACACCACCACCACCAGCCTAAACCGTTGAGACAAGTGCAGGATGGATCCATGCTTTCATGTACTTTACGCCAATTTCTGACCCTACCATCTGAATCTCGCAACAGATATTAATAAAAAAAATGTCATGCTATGAAATTGGAGCACATTCATTTGTTAGCAAATTTTAAAACCATTGATTGGGAGTGAACAGACACTCCTTGTCTAAAACTTTGCTCCTACTGCTGTTTTACTTTACCTTGCCCAAAACACACACATTCTTATCGCCGCACCATTTTTCTTCTTTTTCGTTTTCTCCAAAGCGGCCCCCAGCGTGAGGCTGCCAACAAGAAACTGCTCTGGCTGCTCCTTTGCATATCTCTCTCTTTTCTTCCTATAACCTTTCTCTCAGAAGTGCCCTAGCGTGAATCTGCCTACGCAGGGGTGTCTGCCTCTTCTATACCATTACTAGCTATCCACCACATAACTCAGCTGTGAACGTCCATCTTGCACTCTCTTTACAGCCACCCAAATAGCAACCCCAACCCACACCGCCGCTATGAAACTTCTGCCGGTCTGGGTGTTTTCACACATAGTCATGTTAAGGTATGGAGTGAAATTTGTCCCAATATTCATATCTGCTTTGCAAAGGAAAACTCGACTTCCAAACAAACGCAAAGTGATTTGCAAATACAAAACTGTATTTGAGAGAAAATGCAGAGGTATGGACAAATATGTGTATTGTGTGTTACAACTGTGAGACTTTTTTGCCTTTTTATGAGGAAACTTGGCTGATTTTATCACAAATGCGTGCAGGCTGATATTCTCACATGTGCAATTGAGCAACTTTCTTTTCCAAAAACAGCAGATGGCCTTGTCGGTCAATTTAAGCTAGTCTCCTGAGACCCGAAACACCTCTTTACCTTTTCGGACCAATATGAGTGGGGAACAGGTGAGTTTCTGTCTTACTATCTCTATAATTAACCATTTAGATGTTTTCACAAAATGACCCTACTACAGTGTCAGTGAAATTCACAACAAGTGCTGTAAAGTTGTTAACATGATTGATTAGTTTAAAAATCAGGAGTGACATGGCTAAACATTTAAATAGGCAGTTTTTCCCTATAAAAACTGATCGATTCTCCGTACCTCTTATCCTCTGTTTGGTCACGGGATATAGAATATGCATAGAAGCTAGAAGCTCCCACTAGAAGCTCCGAAGATATATTTGCATACCATGATGTAGAAAAAGTTCAATTGATTTACAATTGATAACCGAAATGTATAATGTCATATCGCCATAGCAAGCAGTAATGATTAAAGGTTAATGAACACATTTGACTAGCTAGTCCATAAAAACAAAATCTGACCAAAACAAAAAAAAACTAACAAGACTGACTAGTGCTAATGCTATGCTCCCCTTGTTAGTGTTTTTTTTTTAACCTGCTGAGACAGGTATGCTTTTTTTCCCACAAAAGCATGATCACCTTGTTTTAATGTTACATTAATGCACGTAGTAGTGCAATAACCATTTCAAGCATTTTGTATGGTTCATACAAAGCAAAACAGAGTGTATTCAACTGAAAATCCAGAATCATCAACAAGCTAACTGTAAAGATAGCAGTGTGAATGATGATGTAGTTGTCAACAAATGGGATGCTACATTTTATTCCAAATTAAATATCTTAAATATTTTGACTTTAATACATTTTCCCAGGAAAAGCATGAAAGTGGCATGTTTGAACTAGTTGATACAGGAAACCAGCAGTCTAATAAAAAGGTAGATTGGCAAAACGTGTTTTATCTATTTTGAAAACACAAAAATATTAAGATTAAATGTATTTAAATACAAAATGCATTTGATTTTTTTCAAAGGTATTAAAATACAATATACAAAACTGTATTTTGTTTTTCAAATACGTATTTTGAATACATGTATCTGAAATACTGCCCATCCCTGTGTACAAGGCATGTATATTACTATACTCTATATAAACACAAATATGATAATAAACTATGATATCCCTTATGAAAATTAAAGTTGATTTTACTATAGTAAAAGTGTGGTAACCATATTTTTTTGCAGGTTACATTTCAATATAGGCAGCTTTACTACAAATACCATGGTATTTATTTAGTAAAACCATGATTAATGTTCGTAAGGGATATTTATGTTTAGATCATATTTTGGTACAATTATAAGCTATAGCTGAATCATAATAAAGCTCACCTGAACTTAAACTAGTTTGATTATAGTAGCCTATTTGTATAATTAATTTAGCCTACTCCTTTCAGTAGGTTGTCTATGTGTACTTTTATACTTGTTTAAACTTTTACTGCAGAGATAGCCTACAACATTTATCTCCAATGTAGGCTATGTTTCAACATATATATAGCCGAATGACAATAAATCTCACTTGACCTAACATAAAAATTAAATTCACAACGCTTTCATTTTTTGGTACACAACATTGTTGCTATCCATTATACATTTGCATTTTAGTATTACAATATATTGTGACATGATATATAGTTATACCCCTGCATTGTTTTGAATGTTGAACAATTGTATCAATATCTATGTATATTCTATATCCCGTGATCCAACAGAGGATAAGAGGTACGGAGAATCAATCAGTTTTTATAGGGAAAGCCTTCTTAGTTAAATGTTTAGCCATGTTACTCCTGATTTTTGAACTAATCAATCATGTTAACAACTTTACAGCACATTTGTGAGAAAATCTGCCAACACGCATTTGTGAGAAATTCAGCCAACATGCATATGTGCAGGCAGAAAATCAAGCCAAGTTTCCTCATAAAAAGGCAAATGAGTCTCACAGTTGTAACACATAATACATATATTTGTCCATACCTCTGCATTTTCTCTCAAATACAGTTTTGTGTTTGAAAATCACTTTGCGTTTGTTTGGAAGTCGAGTTTTTCTTTGCACAGCAAATTGTGTTTATTTGCAAAACACTGGATTCGTTTGATGAATATTGGCACAAAATTCGCTCCATATTGTGGAGTCTAGACACGTTCCACTAGATTTGGCCCGTATGTCAACACCCAAAAATACGGTAGACCTTCGTAAACCAAGTCCATCTTGGTAGGTGGTCTGAGTATGGTTTGCTTTCAGCTATCAGTATGGTTCTGTAAACTGTGAATTGTAAACACAAATTACTCCAGGCTTACTTAATGTAAATTGCAATTTAGCTGGTAATCAGATGCTTCTGTTTCAAAGTGGTTTTCCATGGCTCTTGCTTCTGGCAGATTTCTAAAAAGTATATTCACATCGTGTGTGCATGCATGTGTAAAGAAAACATGTATATGTTAGAAAATAATCTATGCATGTGTGAGAGAGTATAGCGGAAATGGGAGGAGTATGATGGAAACGGAAGGCAAGTTAGGTACGATTCAGGTCCTGAATCTGATTAGCATGTTTGAGGTATAGGCTAGATGAGGCAGCCACAGAAGTATTTCAGCAAGCTATTTGGGTTAAAAAAAAATAATTCCCATACTATGCATCGATATCTCAACGCAGTACTCGTTCCCATATCTCAGGGAACCGAGGTTATGATAGTAACAAGTACGAGACTGAAAATGCCAGCTCTTTTGTTGTTCACAGTGTTGACATAACCAACAAAGAAAACCTAACTCTGTTATTCAAGTCTTTACAGGTTGATTAGATCAAAGTATAAATTATATAATTTAGTTATAACAGCCAAGAAATGTAATACTAAACAGTCAAGGGCCCAAATTAAACACTGACCACCATAATGGTAACTTTAAACATTTGCTGCGTCCCAATTCGCATACTATCTGTCCTAAATAGTATTGTAAAATAGAATTAGCATATCCCAAATCATAGTATGTTTAAAAAAGTATGCCAAAGATCAGAATTCGAAGTATAGAACTACAGATATTCTGAAGATACTGAATTTGGTTTTTTTATTAGTTGTCAGTTATAATCATCAAAATTAAAAGAAATAAACACAAGTTTCACTTTTTGAATGGAATTAGTGAAATAAATCAACTTTTGATGATATTCTAATTATATGACCAGCACCTGTATAACTGCTTATCTTTTGTTTTATTTTTGCCTTTAAGTTAAACAATCATTAATTATTCATTGTATCGTCTGCAGGGAAGAAATGCGAATGTATTGCATTGCATGATAATTAGATTTTTGTTCCTCTTAGGTTTTGTAGAATTTCATTTACAATGTTGATCTGATTACCGTGAAAATAGTGTCGCTGTACCCTCGCTGATGCTTCAGCCATCATATTCAATTATCCAAATAAAAGTGTTCAACAAGCTGACAGAAGTCGATCTATTTCTTTGTTGGAAACTTTTAAATGACAAAGTATAATTGTTGTCATTATAATTATAAATGTTTCCATGGAGAATCAGAGATTGTGGGTCACATTCAGCGAGTTTTATATTTATTTCAACAAGTGACAAGCAAAATAAAATCCCCAAGAGCTTGTGAACAGTTTTGTAGTAAATGCTGGTTTAATGTACTAAGACAGTGATGCTAAAAAGACATGCAGGTGAGCCAGAACATTAATGCGACATGTTTAAACGTTAAGCGTTTTCCTCCTTTTAGAAAACTATAAAGTAGAAAGCGCATATATGGATTAAGACAGTGATATTTAATGTTCATATTTTGGGCTCATCTGTTTTTCTGCACATATTATGATTTTTTAGTAAGGTGTGTATGTGGTCTTTTATTATCACTGTCTCGGTGCATTGTTATGAGAGGAAAATGCTTAATGTAAATAAACGCGTTACCAGACACCAGCGTGAGGCTGCCTCCGATAACAGATCAGGCTACACAAGTTCTTCAGGACTCCCTTCCTGTGGCCTACAGCTACAGCAGGCGAAGCAAGCGCATCTCTTGCTTCTACTCCTTTTTCTCTCACACTTCTATCAGTGTCCCACCCAAGCCCCTGAGGCCGATATAAAGCGTGAGGCTGCCTCCGCTGAAAATTTGACCCTCCCCCCTGCTCCTCTCACTCACAGCTCTCTA
The DNA here is from genome assembly GCA_003573665.1 of Oxygymnocypris stewartii. NCBI lineage: Eukaryota > Metazoa > Chordata > Actinopteri > Cypriniformes > Cyprinidae > Oxygymnocypris > Oxygymnocypris stewartii. The sequence goes on from QVTF01024441.1 coordinate 189,328, forward strand.
CTTCATTTAATGTCACAATATTCTCTTATAATCGCAACATCACTGCCTGTGCCACCAAATGCTGCTGCCTCAAAGCCACCTCCACGTGGCTACCAACATCTGAACACAGATCCTGGCAGGTGCGGACTCACTGACTTAGCTTTTTAGTCAGTGAAAGTCAGGGAAAAGTCAGGGAATTTGACATTTTACTTATAGTGGGAACCCTGCTTGGTGCTGTTTGCATCTGAAAGTTAAGCGTACGAAAAATAATTTTGAGTGCTAGCGTACTCCAAATAAGTGCCATGAATCTAGATCACCCTAGCTTTGAAAGCTGGGGTGATGTCGACTTGTTCCAGCCAATTGCATGATTATGTCCTACTATTGAGAGAGAGAGAGAGAGAGAGAGTCAAGAGGAATCGAGGTGTTTATGTTTGAAGACAGGGAGTTATGCGGAGCTGACAGATCGATCAGAAGACGTTTTTTACCCGATAATATTTCTGTAGCCATTCCAATGGGCTAAAGCGAAACTGAGAAGGCGGGGCATCGAAAGGGCTGATCATGAATCCTCATTTGATTCACGCCGCCTATGGGGGAAAAGCTGAACTGATTATTTCTGTGAAACGACTGAACTCAGAAAAATGCCAACTAACGCCTTCTGATCGATCTGGATAAAAGCATCTGCTAAATGACTAAATAAATCAATAAATTAATCTTTGTTAAAGCTACAAAGTTACTTGCCAAGGCAGGCATTTTTATACTTTTGTAAGTATGTACCCATTCAGGCACAAGTAAGACGCTGAGTGAAACTCAATTCAGGGCTTACGCTTGTCAATGCCACGGCTGTCTGTGCGCACTGTTTGCACAGAACACAGCGTGAGTACTGAATGGAGTTGACAAACAAAAATCCCTGATACCCATGACTTGGACAAAAAATATATAAAATTTCCTGACTTTCAATGTCTGGAATAGACCTTTTAAAATTCCATGATATTCCAGAAATTCCATGACCCGTGGGAACCCTGACCAAAATTTTCTAACATGTCATCAGAAGCAGCTTATTGGATTTGTCAAACAATTACGCAAAGTAATCCTCATAGTTTCAACCTTTAAGACAATTGAAATGTTCTGAGTATTGAACTCCCTGTCAGATGCTGCAAGAGCGCTCCCGGTGGAGCACATATGTTTATCTTTCGACTACCGGCGAGGCTCACCCATCCGATGCTGTTAGTAATAAATTCTAGTTGGATGCAGCGAGAGCCTCCCGATCGAGCAAACCTTATCTTTTCCATCTGACTACCAGCAAAGCTTATCCGTCGCTTCAAACCCAAATCCAAAGCTTCAACTCCTGTTGAACGCAGCAAGAGCCTTCTAAATATGTTTTTCTTTCAACTACCAGGTAATGATTACCCGCCCATGCTGTGAGTATTGAACTCCTTTTGAACTTGGCAAGAGCCTTCTAAATACGTTTTCTCTCAACTACCGGTGACGTGCCATGAGTATTGAACTCCCGTCGAATGCTACAACAGCTTTTCGGTCAAGCAAATCTTGGCTTTCAGTCCATCTACCGACGAGGCTTACACGTCTGGCACAGTAAGTATTGAGCTCCCGTCAGATGCTGCAAGTGCCTCCCGGTTCAGGAAAACATTGGCTTTTCTGTCCGTCTACCGACAAAGCTCACAATTCCGATGCAACGAGTATTGAACTCCCATCGGACTCCACCAAACTCTTACGGCCGGCTTTCCAAAATCAGTTCAACCGTCCATCGGCTGTTAAGGTCCACCCACCAGATGCCGCGAGCTGCTCCCGTCAAAGCTACGCGGACCTTCACAGTCAGTCGATTCAAGCCCGTTCACCCTGCCATCGACCAGTAGGGCTCACCCATCCGACGCTGCGAGCTGCTCCCATCAGTATGAGCCATCCTGATCGGGTTTCCCAAACCATGTTGCTCCTCGTCCATCGGCTAGCGGGGCCCATCTTTCCAGTGCCGTGAGCTGCTCCCATTGGAGGCAGTATGGGTCCCCGGTCTGACAACCCAAACACATTGCTTCTCCGTTCATCGATCGATAGGGCTTGCCGATTTGATGCCGCAAGCTGCTCCCGTCAAAAAGTGGTTTGAGCCTTCCCGACCGATCACCCCAAATCACTCTGTTCCTCGTCAATAGGCCGGTAGAGCCCGTTCACCCGATGCCGTGAGCTGCTCCTGTCAGAGTTTTCGTGGGCCCTCCCGGTCAAGAGACTAAGTTTCTTCCCAAAACGCCAGCCCGCAAAATTTTGGAGATCATTTTGGGGGGTTAATCGTTGGGCGGCTGTCCTTTACTATGTTGCTTTTGGGGGGGTACACTGGGTTCGGGCCAAACTTCCAAGCTCGAAGCCCTTCCCTCGGACAGCACGCCAAATACGCATAATATATATTCTATTTATTATATGTACGTGTGAACTCATGAACATCTAATAATAGCAATCTAATAACATCTGAACACAGATCCTGGCAGGTGCGGACTCACTGACTCAGCTTTTTAGTCAGTGAAAGTCAGGGAAAAGTCAGGGAATTTGACATTTGACTTAGAGTGAGAACCCAGCTTGGTGATGTTTGCATCTGAAAGTTAAGCGTACAAAAAATAATTTTGAGTGCTAGCATACTTCAAATAAGTGCCATGAATCTGGATAGCTTTGAAAGCTGGAGTGATGTCGACTTGTTCCAGCCAATTGCATGATTATGTCCTACTATTGAGAGAGAGAGAGAGTTTGTCAAGAGGAATTGAGGTGTTTATGTTTGAAGACAGGGAGTTATGCGGAGCTGACAGATCGATCAGAAGGCGTTTTATAACTCAATGAGTCTCTTAATTACCTCATAAACTTCAACAATTCTTCAGTGTTACTTTTAACACTGTAGTGTGGACACATATAGACACCCGGCAGTGTTAATTTGACACTGCTTCATTATTATATTTAACACTCTGTAGTTTGGACACGTGTAAACACCTGGCAGTGTTAATTTGACACCGATTCAGTGTTACATTTTTACATTCTGTAGTGTGAACCCATATAGACACAGAGCGATGTTAATTTGACACCAGGGATTTTGCTGTGTAGCGGGGCTAATTTTTTGTTGAGCATGTTGCATTGGTTTGTTTTGTATCATGTCTCCATATGTTCCATTCAAATAAATCAAAAGCAAATAAAAAAATAGTAGAAGTTCTCTTTGATGATGACCAAGTCACGGAGGATTCCACTATCTTGACTTTAAGTGGCAACTGAATGCTGCTTTACACACATATGTGAAATATTTTTCAGAAATATTTTTGTTGGTTAAAAGTTATCCCTCAGTGTCTTCCATTTCAGCTTGTAAAGATTTATGATTATGTATTTATGGGTAATAGGTAAAGACTGACCAGACAGCAGTGTTTTGTATCCGGCTTCACTCTGGTTCTGGTCTGATGTCTGACTGCTGATCTGATGTTGACTGACAGTAGAGGGAGACTGAGATCTGCCACCTAGTCAAACATAAAATGTCTTTATTGGCATGTGTGGATCCAGGAATAATCTTTAACTTTCATGGAACCTTTACATTTCACAAAAAAAAAAAACATGTCATAGGGGAAATGGTTCTTTAGATTTTTAAATGTTCTTCCCACTAAGAAAAAAGTGGTTCTTCTTTGGCATTTGTGAAAAAAACATTCTGGGAAATTTATTTTGAAGAATGCAGCTGAACACTGCCCAGAATCTTATAAAATCAGCAGACAAAACATCTTTACCAGGATTGAGAGACCAGTTAAGACCAGAAACCATCTTAGGCTGTTGTGGAATACAAGCTTCCAATGTTTAGGAACAGAGTTAGTGTCTGCAAATATGGCATGGGAAATTAATTTAACCTTTGTTGTTTCTGTAGCGCCACAGCAGGAGCAAAACAATGATGAAAACCGAGACAGTCAGTCCTGCAGTCACTCCAATTATCATGAGTTTATGACCATCAGATCTTGAGTCTGTGGGAGCTGAGATATATTTGAACATTTAGATTAGTGCTGTAAAGTGCACAGAAATATTTTAATAGTGTTTATAGTTTTATTCTCACCTCTGACTGAGATCCAGCTCTTGGGTGACTCTCCTCTCGTTGGGTGTTTGCAGGAGTAGAAACCCTCATGTGACTTTGAGACAGTAGTGATGTTCATCTCTGTAGTTTGATTCTGGATGAGTGATCCATCTTTATAGAAATCAGCTCTGAGGTTTAGTGGGGTTGTGTATCGATATAAACAGCATAGAGTCAGATGAACTCCTTCAGTCACAGGATGAACAGGACTCTCCAGAATCACATCAGCTACTGAAACAGAGCAAACACTGACTGCATAATTATATAAACAATATGATAACCTTGCATGTTTTTGTCCACTGATGCTTAATGCACTTGTTTAATCAACCTGCTTCATGCATTGATTGTAAACTGTCAGAGAAATGAATAAACACAGAAACACAGACTCACAGTGAACAGTGATATTAACAGGATGATGTTTCTCTCCAGATTCAGACTGACACCAGTACACTCCAGTGTCTGATGTGATGGTGGAGCTGATTGTACATGTAGATCCTGTTTGTGATCCTCGATGTAATAAAGAACAATCTTCCAGCCGTCCACTGTCTGTGTATCTTCTAACTGTCCATCCAGCTGAGTTACTCTGGTCCTCACAGCTCAGAGAGAGAGAGACATATGTGAAGTGTTGAGTTCTGCTGGGACTGACGATCAGAGAGACTGAAGGAGAAACACCTGAGAAGACAATTACAGCTGCAGAGTTTCAGATCTGAGCATGAAAACTGTCTTTATTCAAGATGAACCAGTAGATTAAGTTCTGTTTGAAACTCACCAGTGACCCACAGCAGCTGTGTGTTGCTGTACTGTGTTTTATAGATGGATTTCTCTCTCTCTGCTCTGCACACATAAACTCCTGTGTGATTTACAGCAGAACAGACGGTGTATTTTCCTCCTGCTCCTCTGCTGCTGTCTGAGAGTTGATGATACTGATCTGTAAATCCAGACAATGTATTCAATATGGTATTCTGGATGTGAATAAAATCAGTTAATTCAGGCGAAGCACATTATAAGTTACCTGGTGATTCAGTTAAAGTAAACCAGCTGAATGTCCAGCCTGTAGAGAAACCGTGAACCTCACAGATCAGAGTCACTGGATCTCCTTCAGTCAACCACTTCTGTGGAGAAACACTTAAAACTGCTCTGGGATCTGAAATAGAGAAATCACTCATTAATAACATAATATATTTGTGTGTTTGTGTGTATGAATGATAATTAAACTCACCTGATACTGTCAGTGTAACTTTATCACTCGTATGTGACCAGCGTGATCCTTCTGTCTCTGATCCATCACAGGAGTATTTACCTGCGTCAGTAACAGTAACAGAACTGAAAGTGTGTTCCTGTCGATAGCTGAAAACAGTGCTTAAACCCTCTTTATACCAGTAGTAGCTCCAGCTAGTGACTCCTTCAGCATATATGTCACATCTGAGAGTGACGTTCTCTCCTCTGAACACATGTTGAGCAGGTTTAATGGTCACTGTGGGTTTTGGTCTTTCTGTACAATGACAACAATTTGAAATGTAAAATAATATAATAAATAAAAGTAATAAAATATTTACCATAATACTTACTGTATACTGTTACTGGTGCTGGTTTACTGTACTCTGTGTAATATCTTCCTCTTCGTGCTCTGCAGCTGTACTCTCCTCCATCAGAGACTGTCTTAGGTTTGATTATTTTAATTTCAGTTCCAGTAGATTCAGGGTTTGAGTCTTTTCTCCAGAGAAACACCCATCCATTCTGTGACTGAATCCCCTCACATCTCAGAGTAACTGAGTCTCCAGTGAACACTGAACGCTTTGGCTCAACAGTCAGAGCTGGTTTAGAAAGACCTGTCAACAAAAAGTCATCACTGTTGGAAGTTCTTCAGCAGAAGATGTCATCTTCTTACTAGTAAAAAAAAAACTTTAATTTTGATTTAAAAGAAAATGTAATAAAGCTGCAAGTAGCAATTACAGGAACACGTTAGGTCAACATTCAGTCAGTGCAAGACAAAGAGTTCAAGTACAAAGGTGCAAAGCAGAGTCTTGCACGGATCCTGTTTGATAAACCTGCACCCGCAGTAATTAACAGAACACCCATCACGTAATCCGACCACAACACTAAAGATGTATCCACACCAGACAAGTCCGCTAGTTCACTTGCTTTGGTCTGGACAAAATACAATGTGGATTATTTATTTTATTTTATTCTTGTGTGGTTCACTTTCACACTGCTCTATTTGCAGGCAAATCAGAAATTGTCACCAAAACCACATGTGTGCTAAGTTCATGCATTCATTGGACAGAAATTCTCAAGCAGAAAAAAGCAGGAAGTACAAAAACAGGCTAAAAATGGGATATTCCATAGAGCAATTTTAATTATTTTACTGATTTGGTGTTATCAGCAACTAATGCAATATGAAGAAATGTATGAGCATCATATGAGACAATTCATCTATACGACGTTGTAATTAGAATTTTGCAAAAACAAAGATATGTTGCAAGACGGTTCCTGTTGAGAAGAGCATGCTCTTATGTGCGCCTACCATGGCATGCTGACAGTTGTACTGGGCAGAAGATATATTTTGTGTAAAGTTTTCATTCATAGAGAGGGGTAAGGCTGGGAGATATACAGGTAGATATGATTAACTAGTATAAATTTGTCAACCGGTAGAGCTTTTGGACTATCGTCTCTAACGCTGTTGTGTCACGTTGCAGTGCACCACGGTCACAAAAACTCATTATTTGCACGCATTTTTAAGCATTGCGTAAAAAAAAGTGATTTAAGCCATTGAAATGAAAACAACAGCACTACAGTGTTCCCATAGTTGTATGATCCATCAAAAAATCCTTTACAGAGATATCAAAAACATGTATATATAAAGATCCAGAGCATGCGTGTAGGAGTTGATTTGACAGGTAAAATAATACAAAGCAAACAACGCCTAAAGTTCTGTTACGTTTTGTTTATATGGTTTTTAGTTATTAAATCGAATTACCTCATGATCAAATGAATACATGACCTTGTTGATTGAAACTATGGCAACATTTCCTGACTGTTTTCTGTGATTTTGCCAAGTAAGACATGTTCCTGGATCGACATTACTCCCCAGAAATATAGACATAACTCAATCCCTACCCATCATTTATTCCTAAAATCAGTGGTAAATGATAGCTGATTAACGAGGGTGTAGAAGCTCCTAACTCTTATAATAAGCCTAAAACTCATAATTCCTGAAAATGTATCCCTAAATTCTGATTAGTTGTGTCACGAATCTACTTCGTGGCTTTCCGTCCGACTGCCACAAGAGGTCTCCTCTCCATCATATTGACTTTCACGCCACAAATCACACTTGACTGCATTTCCCATCATCCATTGCACTGATCACACAGCTGTCACCAATCACACGCTCACCTGAGAGCTATTACACACACTATAAAATACCCACTCAGCTCCTGTTCAGATCGCTGAATATTGTCTAGTGTTTATTGCTCTCCTAGTGAAAACTACTTTATGGAGCCCTTCTGTGTTTTCTTAGTCTCAGTTAAAGTCTCATTTATTGCCTGCCTTGGAGCTATCTTTAGTCTTGTCGGATTAGTACTCTGTTTGCTTCTTTCTGGATTATTGCTCATGTTATCGGATTAGCCTTTGTCAAGCCCTCTGGATATTGTTTGCAGATCGAAGACCCACGCTTGTCCTAGGAACACTCTTGTGTCTTGTCCATGCCATACTGTTGTGCTGTTGTTTGACCCTGCCTGTGTTCAGAGGTGGGTGGAATATCCAAAAACAGTACTCAAGTAAAAGTACTTCTATAACAATTTACTAAAGTAATAGTCTGAAGTTACTTGAGTAAGAGTAAAAAAGTATAAGATAAAAAAAATACTACTCAAGTAGATAGTTACTAGTTTCTTTGGATCATATACTGTATATCTATAGTCTTTTTTATTTAGATATAAATACATTCATGTAATGTGTGGCTATCTATCTATCTGCACTGTAAAAAATGCTGAAACTTACAAAAACGTACTGGTGATTTTGGTTGCCAGTAAGACTGTACATTTACAAAAGTTCTATAAATCAATAATTACAAAAACAAATACAGCAAACTCTTGCATGATGTAAAATTGTTGCGATGGTGTGTAAACATTTGGTTAATTTATTTCATTTGAGTCCACTGAGAAATAATATTTCTTAATCTAAAACAGCAAACAATTAATTTGTCATATTGTGTATGAAGAGATGATCAAACTCACCTGATACCGTCAGTGTAACTGTATCACTCGTTTGTGTCCAGCGTGATCCTTCTGTCTCTGATCCTTTACAGCAGTATTTACCTGCATCAGACTCAGTAACATAACCGAAAGTGTGTTCCTGTAGTTTACTGAAAACAATGACTGAACCATCTTTATACCAGTAGTAGCTCCAGCTAGTGACTCCTTCAGCATATATGTCACATCTGAGAGTGACTGTCTCTCCTCTGAACACATGTTGAGCAGGTTTAATGGTCACTGTGGGTTTTGGTCTTTCTGTACAATGAAAAAAAAATCACTATGAAAATAATGTGATAATTGATTTAATGAATACAAATTAATGTGTTTTACTGTAAAGAGCACCTGATTGTAAAACATGACAAATCAAGTTTGACTGAAATATTGTTCTATTATAATCACTTATAATCTTGCTAAATTATTTTCATTGTGTTCTCAGAGAAAACTGAAATACTTACCGTATACTGTTACTGCTGATGGTTTACTGTAATCTGTGTAATATTTTCCTTCTCTTCGTGCTCTGCAGCTGTACTCTCCTCCATCAGAGACTGTCACAGGATTGATTATTTTAGTTTCAGTTCCAGTAGATTCAGGGTTTGAGTCTTTTCTCCAGAGAAACACCCATCCATTCTGTGACTGAATCCCCTCACATCTCAGAGTAACTGAGTCTCCAGTGAACACTGAACTCCGAGACGCAACAGTCAGAACTGGTTTAGAAAGACCTGTCAATATAAAGTTAGTGGGAGCATGAGTTATGCAATAAAGTTTTACAAAACTTGATATATATATTAATCTATTTATGTCTCATAATTGTATTATTTATTGTGGGTATATAGTGCACATACCGGCCACTTTATTATGTACACCTGTTCAATTGTTTGGTAACACAAATTGCTAATCAGCCAATCACATGGCATGCATTTAGTTATCTAGATGTGGTGACGACGACTTGCTGAGGTTCAAACCGAGCATCAGAATGGGGAAGAAAGGGGATTTAAGTGACTTTGAACGTGGAATGGTTGTTGGTGCCAGACGGGCTGGTCTGAGTATTTCAAAAACTGCTGATCTACTGGCATTTTCACTCACAGCCATCTCTAGGGTTTACAGAGAATGGTCCGAAAAAGAGAAACTATCCAGTGAGCGGCAGTTGTGTGGACGAAAAAGGCTTTGTTGATGTCAGAGGTCAGAGGAGAATGGGCAGATTGGTTAGAGATGATATAAAGGCTACATAAACTCAAATAACCTCTCGTTACAACCAAGGTATGCAGAATACCATCTCTGAACACACAACACATCAAACCCTGAAGCAGATGAGCTCCAGCAGCAGAAGACCACACTGGGTGCCGCTCCTTTCAGCTAAGAACAAGAAACGCAGGCTACAATTCGCAAAAATTGGACAAGAGACAATTGTAAAAACGTTGCCTGGTCTGATGAGTCTCGATTTCTGTTGTGACATTCAGATGGTAGGGTCAGAATTTGGCGTAAAGAACATGAAAGCATGGATCCATCCTGCCTTGTCTGAACAGTTCAGGCTGCTGGTGGTGGTGTAATGGTGTGGGGAATATTTTCTTGGAACACTTTGGGCCCCTTAGTACCAATTGAGCATCGTTTAAACGTCACAGTCTACCTGAGTATTGTTGCTGACCATGTCCATCTCTTTATGACTACAGTGTACACATCTTCTGATGCTACTTCCAGCAGGATAATGCACCATGTCACAAAGCTCAAATTATCTCAGACTGGTTTCTTGAACATGACAATGAGTTCACTTTACTTAAATGACCTCCACAGTCACCAGATCTCAATCCAATAGAGCACCTTTGGGATGTGGTGGAACGGGACATTCACATCATGGATGTGCAGCCGACAAATCTGCAGCAACTGCGTGATGCTATCATGTCAAGATAGACCAAAATCTCTGAGGAATGTTTCCAGCACCTTGTTGAATCTATGCCACGAAGAATTAAGGCAGTTCTGAAGGAAAAAGGGGTCCAACCTGGTACTAGCAAGGTGTACCTAATAAAGTGGGCAGTGAGTGTAAATGTTCCCATATAAATATGAATGTATACACACATATATATTCACAGAATGAGTTACAGCTGTTTAATAATTCCCAGCATGCTTTGCTTGTAACTGTTAAAGAAAAGTAAATGTTAAAATTAAATGTTATTTAATGCGTTTTTGCTCAGTTTGAATATAGTGGAGATCTGTTAGTGTTTAATGTTGTATTATTTTGGGATTTCAGAGGGTTCTGGTATGTTTGAGGTTTTGAGGGTCGCTGTTGTGCTGAAAAGTAGAGCCTGTGGTTAGGTTGATGATTGGCCAAACACCATTAAGACTATATGTTATTTCATTAAACACATTAATAGCTGTTCAGTCTTCTGCACAGTGACAGTCTCTTTGTTAAATACTTTAGTACATGCAAGTGCGCTTTTGCTATTATTAACTAGAAATATATAAACCGATGAGCTGTTACATTAAGACCAAACTAATAGCAAACAGCCATTGAAATACATGTTAAAAATTGTTTATTTGTCAGTGTTAATTACATTTCATTAATAACAACCTTTGAAAAAAACTATTTTGTTTTAGTTGGGCTCTTGACTCTTTGTTCTTTAAGGTTAGGTTTTCATTGAGACCTGTTACAATGTGCTAAAGTGCATTTGATGAAGTAAAAACTAAGCTCCATTAGGAGCAGATGATGTGACTGAACATCGTGAGCTTATTTGAATTATTTTCAACACTTTCTATATACTTTGTCACTATATATTTTGCATTCGTAAAACAGAACATTTCCATAAGTAAAGAAAGAATTTCAGAATCGTTTTGTATTATATCTCAATTTTATTACAGCTTGACACCCATCATAACAGTACTTTACTCAAATTTAACTATAAAACATGTCTTTAATAATGCATTTTTATATTGATACATTATTATAAGCACAGAAAGATAATTAATTTAATGAAAAGCAAGAGTCAAGAGCCTAACTAAAGCAAACACTGATCACAATAATGGTGGTTTGTTGAAACATTAATCAACGTTAATTGTGGGTGTAAAAATGATATTAATTCAATGCCTTTAACATTGACAAATCAAATATTTTTTCACATTGGTTCAATGGTTTTCATCTGGTTTCTTGCTATCTGGGTTGACATGAATGGTTGCACTTGGTCCACAACAATGTTCCGATACCTGTCAGCTATCAGGGATTATGCTGTTAGGATAATGGTGTCTAAAGTGTCCCAAGAAAACATTGCACATGACACAACAATGCTGCTACTGTCCTGGTTCCACCCAACAGTGCATCCAGGTGCCACAGCCTCTGTTGTAATCAGTGTATCTGCACTCGGCCATCGACGTGATGCACCAGGAGTCTTGATTCATCAGACCAGGCCACTTTCTTCCAATCAGCCACTGTCTAATCTCCATGATTTTGGGCCTAATTCATGTGTTGTTAGTGATGGCATGCAGTTAGCATGGTGACCCAGCTGGGTCATCGATTGAATAGAGCCATAAACAGAAAACTACACTGTGTAGTTCTTTCTACTGTGCTTCTCTACTGTTTAGCTGTTGATGATCTGTCACACTGTGGCCCTGTGGTTACTGTGAACAATACACGACAGTTTCCGCTCTCCTCTGGCCTCATTGAGCTGCAGAAGACACACGGGTGGTTTGTTGTTTAGACACCACTTTTGATAGATACTCATTATAGCAGCATGTTACCGTGAAAAATACAGTAGCAACATTTTAGGATTTACAGAACTGTTTAAATTTACAGTGAAAAAACTTATTTCTTCAACTGATACAATATTAATATACAAACTTTCAGTTAACTCATTTTATTTGCAGAAACCGATTGCACTTAAATTGTCCAACTGATGTTTTTTTATGAACTAATATTTATAATGTTTAAGTAAAGTGAGCATAAGAGTATTGAAAACTATTTTGCTTAAACATGAAGAAAAACCTACTGATTTATGCAAAGTCATTAAAAGCATCAATTCAACTCAAATCTCTTGTAGATAACAGCAGCACACACATGTGTGATTAAAATTGGTGAAGAGATTCTCAATGCATCAGTAACTACACAGTTACTGTCTTTAAATAAAGCAACATACAGCATAACATCAATGTTTTTCTGTCCGCGCTTGACTTAAACACAGGCTCCACTCTCCAGCACAATGGTGACCCACAAAACACAACAGGAAGTTGGCTGTTAGGTTTTACAGTATTTTGCTGTTTTTTTTTCTTGATGTTACGGTGAAATACCGGCAGCTGAGGTTGACAGTAATATACAGTTTTTTTTATTTATGGTGTATTTCTGTTAAAATTACCTTTGTGTATTTTTTTTTTCATCTCACATATTTAACCCCTTTAATCCCACAGCAAAATCCTTGGTTTTAAAGAGCACTTATATGTCCACACTACAGAGTGTTGAAGTAACACTGAAGTTAATGAGAGAATGAAGCGACAAATTAAATGAGGATTGAGCTTTAGTGATGAACACCTGCTGTTAACAAGTAGAATCATCGAAGGAAAGAGAAACAAAACTTACAGCCAAAGCCAAAGTTCAAATCAACTGAAATAAAACACATTCAATCTCAGAAGATCTCAGCAGAGGGTGATTAAACAACTCCACAAATAGCATCACTAGATTCTTATTACAAAACACTTTGACTGTTTTTCTGTCATATGTGTACAAAAGCTCTTATTGAGATTTTAGGTGTTGTGCTTTCATTTGAAGTCACCATATTTACGATCAGTGCTTGCTGTAGTTGGGCTTTTGAACCTTGACTTTTTAAAGTTTATTTTGTTGCTTTAACTGTGTTTATTAAATACAGTTTATACAGCAAGAATAAACTAAATTATCTGTGATCAGTTAAGACTTATGATTTCAAATCCTTCATGATTTAATTTTTGATCTTACTCAAAGTTTAATGTGTTATTAATTATGTGGCATGTTAATTCGCTTAAATCGAACCGCTGATACTATAACAATGAAATGATGCAAAAAACAATTCTTCGCACAATGTGTAAAAAATAAATGTTTTGAACTATGGAAGTACTCAGACACACAGACATCAACAATCAGCGTATGAATCTCAAAAATGGTGACAAGCAAAAATTATAACAAATAAAAAATCGGTTCAACTTTGAACATCACAAAACAGTCTACTGAAAAGTCACAACCAAAACAACAACAAAATAAAAGCTAATAAAGAAAATAGTAAAAACATCCAGCTGCATAATTTATTAATGCCGCAATGCATGATGGGAGGTGTGTACTGGCACCCAGCATGCTTTGCAGTATGAATAGTTTTTTATTATTGATTGTCACCATTGTTGAGGTTCATGTGCTGATTTGTGATGTCTGTGTGACTAATCAGTGTTATAGCCATAAATATGTGTATTTTATTTATTAAAAAAAATTATTCATAATAGTTTGTTATCCTATATTGTACAGTAATATTGCTACCATGAAAACATAAGACATCAGTTAAAATTATCCATGTTGTTTCATACCACCTTAAGCAACTCATTAGTTGATGATGATCAACAGTGAAACAATACTACATAATTGTGTATTTTAGCTTTTCTTGTCATAATAATTGTGCGTTACAAACATATTTACAACAACCGAGGGAAAAACTATCATGAAAAAGTCACGGTTCAAGAGCATGACTAAATTAAACACTGATCCCTAAGATGGTGAAGTCAAACTAAACATTTGAAATAAAATATAAACCTCTGTTAATTCGTAGATATATGACAGAAATGAAGTCAAACTGGTAAGTAATAAGTGGAGCTTGTGATGCTGTTTGTGGAGTTGTTTAATCATCCTCAGCTGTTTTATTTCAGTTGATTTAATTTAAGGCCGTGGCTGTATGTCAGTTGTAGTTTTGTTTCTGGTTCTTTCCTTCATTGATTGTGTTTGTTAACAGCAGGTGTTCGAAGTGTCTGAATTCACTCATATATTCTCATTCACTCTGTCTAGTGGACTATATAGTGAACTAACGTAGGGAATAGTGAATGAGGGTGTAGGGTGTGGTTTCAGACACAGTCTATGAGTGTCGACTCTGAGGCTACTTTCTCGAAAACAAAGGTTAGATCTCTTACAGTTATTCACTGTATATAGAAAGGAAACTTACTGTTAATCATTTAACAGATTTTTACTGTGGCATTTTTACAGCCTTTTACCTTTAAAATCACGAACATTTTATACAGTGTATAATTGTATTGCTGCTTATATTTTCTGATTTTATTAATCTGTTCTGAATACCTTAAAATGTAAAAGATTTGCTGCAACGCAATTTTGTCTGATGTGAAATATTTAGCCTATTATTGTTTTAATCCATGTAGCAAACGCTATAAAAATTACTTTATTGCATTCCAGATGCTTTTAAAGAACTTTTAATTATCAATTTTATGGGTAGCCTAGCTTGAATGTAAAATATTGTTGTGAATTCGTTGTATTCCCATTTGTAAAATATCTAGCCTAATTAATTATTGTAGGCTAACCAGATCTTATGATAAAGGTGCGTATAGCATGAATTTCTGCTTTTGTTTAGCGTGATATTCATATGTAGAAATTGACTTTGGCGTGCAAAAGACTGATAAATTCATAATTAATGACATGGCTGTTCAGTCGACAGAGATACGGGACACATATCTACTAACTGCTGAAATGTTTGCGAGGCAAATCTCGGATCTGAGCGCTCGTGGTACACACAGTGCTCACAGCCGTACACCTGCAGGAGCCTGATCTCATCCAGAGTCTAAACTGTGAGCATATTATCTAGACTTATTAATATCACATCACTGTATAAAATCCAAATATGTTTTCTCACTCACTCACACAGTATTGCAGTCACGGATTAAAAAAAGCATGAAACCAAAATTTTAATACGCAAGTAAAGTTGTTTTGCTCAAAATGTTTAAATGAAAGCAAAGTTTTCAGAAAAGCATTTCTAACTGCAACATTTGGGAAAAAAGTGGAGCGTGGAAACAAGAGCGAAGGGAAAAACAACATAAGCATACATAAGCAACAAAATAACATAAGCATACAAAAAACTAAACTATGAGCAGAAAATGTCTGAGATGACCAAACCCACCTGATACCGTCAGTGTAACTGTATCACTCGTTTGTGTCCAGCGTGATCCTTCTGTCTCTGATCCTTTACAGCAGTATTTACCTGCATCAGACTCAGTAACATAACCGAAAGTGTGTTCCTGTAGTTTACTGAAAACAATGACTGAACCATCTTTATACCAGTAGTAGCTCCAGCTAGTGACTCCTTCAGCATATATGTCACATCTGAGAGTGACTGTCTCTCCTCTGAACACATGTTGAGCAGGTTTAATGGTCACTGTGGGTTTTGGTCTTTCTGTACAATTAAAAAGAAAAACACAATGAAAATAATATTATAAATTATTTAATGAATAAAAATTCAATGCATTTTACTGTAAAGAGCACTTGATTGTAAAACATGACAAATCAAGTTTGACTGAAATATTGTTCTATTATAATCACGCTAAATTATTTTCATTGTGTTCTCAGAGAAAACTGAAATACTTACCGTATACTGTTACTGCTGATGGTTTACTGTAATCTGTGTAATATTTTCCTTCTCTTCGTGCTCTGCAGCTGTACTCTCCTCCATCAGAGACTGTCTTAGGTTTGATTAGTTTAGTTTCAGTTCCAGTAGATTCAGGGTTTGAGTCTTTTCTCCAGAGAAACACCCATCCATTCTGTGACTGAATCCCCTCACATCTCAGAGTAACTGAGTCTCCAGTGAACACTGAACTCCGAGACGCAACAGTCAGAACTGGTTTAGAAAGACCTGTCAATATAAAGTTAGTGGGAGCATGAGTTATGTAACAAAGTTTTATATATTCATATATTTCTGTCTCATAATGGTATCATTTCTTGTGTGCACATATTGCACATACCGGCCACTGTATTATGTACAACCGTTCAATTACTTGGTAACACAAATTGCTAATCAGCCAATAACATGGCAGAAACTCAATGCATTTGGCATCTAGATGTGGTGAAGACGACTTGCTGAGGTTCAAACCGAGCATCAGAATGGGGAAGAAAGGGGATTTAAGTGACTTTGAACGTGGAATGGTTGTTGGTGCCAGACGGGCTGGTCTGAGTATTTCAAAAACTGCTGATCTACTGGCATTTTCACTCACAGCCATCTCTAGGGTTTACAGAGAATGGTCCGAAAAAGAGAAACTATCCAGTGAGCGGCAGTTGTGTGGACGAAAAAGGCTTTGTTGATGTCAGAGGTCAGAGGAGAATGGGCAGATTGGTTAGAGATGATAGAAAGACAACAGTAACTCAAATAACCACTCGTTACAACCAAGGTATGCAGAATACCATCTCTGAACGCACAACACGTCGAACCCTGAAGCAGATGAGCTCCAGCAGCAGAAGACTGTACTTTACTTTTAGTCATTTAGCAGACACTTTTATCCAAAGCGACTTACAAATAAGAAAAAGTCACTCAAATTCAAAATTAAAACTATAAATGTTATATATGCACATTTAAGAAGATAAAGAAATTAAATAAAAATGACAAATGCATACAACAACATTTCACAATTAAACATTTAAATGAAAACAAAATATAAAGCTAAAAACAAGAACAATTATATATATATATAATATATATATATATATATATAAGTATAATAATGATTCTAACAAAACACTAAAGGCCTAAGTATACTTATTTTTACATAGTAAGAATTGGTTATAAAACGAAAACAGAAGTGAAACAAGTAGTAGGAAAGAGGATAAATAAAAAAGCAATACTGATATCCTTTGACAGTGTCCCTGCTCGGTGGAGTCGCACGGTAGAGTCGATGGTCTTTACACTCTTCAGTCTTCACACGACGGCTGCCACGGTATAATAACCTTTTTCAAACCTGTCTAACAAATCACTATTTGCCTTCAGCTGAATACACTTTCCTGTTTATCACAACAAATGGCCAAGCAAGCACAGACACTGACAAGAGAAGCGATACAGTACGAGACCAAACGTGATTAAGACCAAACCAGGTGCCGTTCCTGTCAGCTAAGAACAAGACACGGAGGCTACAATTCACACAGGCTCTCCAAAATTGGACAATAGAAGATTGGAAAAACGTTGCCTGGTCTGATGAGTCTCGATTTCTGTTGTGACATTCAGATGATAGGATCAGAATTTGCCGTAAAGAACATGAAAGCATGGATCCATCCTGCCTTGTCTCAACGGTTAAGGCTGCTGGTGGTGGTGTAATTGTGTGGGGAATATTTTCTTGGCACACTTTGGGTCCCTTAGTACCAATTGAGCATCGTTTAAACGCCACAGCCTACCTGAGTATTGTTGCTGACCATGTCCATCCCTTTATGACTACAGTGTACACATCTTCTGATGCTACTTCCAGCAGGATAATGCACCATGTCACAAAGCTCAAATTATCTCAGACTGGTTTCTTGAACATGACAATGAGTTCACTTTACTTAAATGGCCTCCACAGTCACCAGATCTCAATCCAATAGAGCACCTTTGGGATGTGGTGGAACGGGACATTCACATCATGGATGTGCAGCCGACAAATCTGCAGCAACTGCGTGATGCTATCATGTCAAGATAGACCAAAATCTCTGAGGAATGTTTCCAGCACCTTGTTGAATCTATGCCACGAAGAATTAAGGCAGTTCTGAAAGAATAAAGGGGTCCAACCTGGTACTAGCAAGGTGTACCTAATAAAGTGGGCAGTGAGTGTAAATGTTCCCATATAAATATGAATGTATACACACATATATATTCACAGAATGAGTTACAGCTGTTTAATAATTCCCAGCATGCTTTGCTTGTAACTGTTAAAGAAAAGTAAATGTTAAAATTAAATGTTATTTAATGCGTTTTTGCTCAGTTTGAATATAGTGGAGATCTGTTAGTGTTTAATGTTGTATTATTTTGGGATTTCAGAGGGTTCTGGTATGTTTGAGGTTTTGAGGGTCGCTGTTGTGCTGAAAAGTAGAGCCTGTGGTTAGGTTGATGATTGGCCAAACACCATTAAGACTATATGTTATTTCATTAAACACATTAATAGCTGTTCAGTCTTCTGCACAGTGACAGTCTCTTTGTTAAATACTTTAGTACATGCAAGTGCGCTTTTGCTATTATTAACTAGAAATATATAAACCGATGAGCTGTTACATTAAGACCAAACTAATAGCAAACAGCCATTGAAATACATGTTAAAAATTGTTTATTTGTCAGTGTTAATTACATTTCATTAATAACAACCTTTGAAAAAAACTATTTTGTTTTAGTTGGGCTCTTGACTCTTTGTTCTTTAAGGTTAGGTTTTCATTGAGACCTGTTACAATGTGCTAAAGTGCATTTGATGAAGTAAAAACTAAGCTCCATTAGGAGCAGATGATGTGACTGAACATCGTGAGCTTATTTGAATTATTTTCAACACTTTCTATATACTTTGTCACTATATATTTTGCATTCGTAAAACAGAACATTTCCATAAGTAAAGAAAGAATTTCAGAATCGTTTTGTATTATATCTCAATTTTATTACAGCTTGACACCCATCATAACAGTACTTTACTCAAATTTAACTATAAAACATGTCTTTAATAATGCATTTTTATATTGATACATTATTATAAGCACAGAAAGATAATTAATTTAATGAAAAGCAAGAGTCAAGAGCCTAACTAAAGCAAACACTGATCACAATAATGGTGGTTTGTTGAAACATTAATCAACGTTAATTGTGGGTGTAAAAATGATATTAATTCAATGCCTTTAACATTGACAAATCAAATATTTTTTCACATTGGTTCAATGGTTTTCATCTGGTTTCTTGCTATCTGGGTTGACATGAATGGTTGCACTTGGTCCACAACAATGTTCCGATACCTGTCAGCTATCAGGGATTATGCTGTTAGGATAATGGTGTCTAAAGTGTCCCAAGAAAACATTGCACATGACACAACAATGCTGCTACTGTCCTGGTTCCACCCAACAGTGCATCCAGGTGCCACAGCCTCTGTTGTAATCAGTGTATCTGCACTCGGCCATCGACGTGATGCACCAGGAGTCTTGATTCATCAGACCAGGCCACTTTCTTGGCCACTTTCTTCCAATCAGCCACTGTCTAATCTCCATGATTTTGGGCCTAATTCATGTGTTGTTAGTGATGGCATGCAGTTAGCATGGTGACCCAGCTGGGTCATCGATTGAATAGAGCCATAAACAGAAAACTACACTGTGTAGTTCTTTCTACTGTGCTTCTCTACTGTTTAGCTGTTGATGATCTGTCACACTGTGGCCCTGTGGTTACTGTGAACAATACACGACAGTTTCCGCTCTCCTCTGGCCTCATTGAGCTGCAGAAGACACACGGGTGGTTTGTTGTTTAGACACCACTTTTGATAGATACTCATTATAGCAGCATGTTACCGTGAAAAATACAGTAGCAACATTTTAGGATTTACAGAACTGTTTAAATTTACAGTGAAAAAACTTATTTCTTCAACTGATACAATATTAATATACAAACTTTCAGTTAACTCATTTTATTTGCAGAAACCGATTGCACTTAAATTGTCCAACTGATGTTTTTTTATGAACTAATATTTATAATGTTTAAGTAAAGTGAGCATAAGAGTATTGAAAACTATTTTGCTTAAACATGAAGAAAAACCTACTGATTTATGCAAAGTCATTAAAAGCATCAATTCAACTCAAATCTCTTGTAGATAACAGCAGCACACACATGTGTGATTAAAATTGGTGAAGAGATTCTCAATGCATCAGTAACTACACAGTTACTGTCTTTAAATAAAGCAACATACAGCATAACATCAATGTTTTTCTGTCCGCGCTTGACTTAAACACAGGCTCCACTCTCCAGCACAATGGTGACCCACAAAACACAACAGGAAGTTGGCTGTTAGGTTTTACAGTATTTTGCTGTTTTTTTTTCTTGATGTTACGGTGAAATACCGGCAGCTGAGGTTGACAGTAATATACAGTTTTTTTTATTTATGGTGTATTTCTGTTAAAATTACCTTTGTGTATTTTTTTTTTCATCTCACATATTTAACCCCTTTAATCCCACAGCAAAATCCTTGGTTTTAAAGAGCACTTATATGTCCACACTACAGAGTGTTGAAGTAACACTGAAGTTAATGAGAGAATGAAGCGACAAATTAAATGAGGATTGAGCTTTAGTGATGAACACCTGCTGTTAACAAGTAGAATCATCGAAGGAAAGAGAAACAAAACTTACAGCCAAAGCCAAAGTTCAAATCAACTGAAATAAAACACATTCAATCTCAGAAGATCTCAGCAGAGGGTGATTAAACAACTCCACAAATAGCATCACTAGATTCTTATTACAAAACACTTTGACTGTTTTTCTGTCATATGTGTACAAAAGCTCTTATTGAGATTTTAGGTGTTGTGCTTTCATTTGAAGTCACCATATTTACGATCAGTGCTTGCTGTAGTTGGGCTTTTGAACCTTGACTTTTTAAAGTTTATTTTGTTGCTTTAACTGTGTTTATTAAATACAGTTTATACAGCAAGAATAAACTAAATTATCTGTGATCAGTTAAGACTTATGATTTCAAATCCTTCATGATTTAATTTTTGATCTTACTCAAAGTTTAATGTGTTATTAATTATGTGGCATGTTAATTCGCTTAAATCGAACCGCTGATACTATAACAATGAAATGATGCAAAAAACAATTCTTCGCACAATGTGTAAAAAATAAATGTTTTGAACTATGGAAGTACTCAGACACACAGACATCAACAATCAGCGTATGAATCTCAAAAATGGTGACAAGCAAAAATTATAACAAATAAAAAATCGGTTCAACTTTGAACATCACAAAACAGTCTACTGAAAAGTCACAACCAAAACAACAACAAAATAAAAGCTAATAAAGAAAATAGTAAAAACATCCAGCTGCATAATTTATTAATGCCGCAATGCATGATGGGAGGTGTGTACTGGCACCCAGCATGCTTTGCAGTATGAATAGTTTTTTATTATTGATTGTCACCATTGTTGAGGTTCATGTGCTGATTTGTGATGTCTGTGTGACTAATCAGTGTTATAGCCATAAAGATTGTGTATTTTATTTATTAAAAAAAATTATTCATAATAGTTTGTTATCCTATATTGTACAGTAATATTGCTACCATGAAAACATAAGACATCAGTTAAAATTATCCATGTTGTTTCATACCACCTTAAGCAACTCATTAGTTGATGATGATCAACAGTGAAACAATACTACATAATTGTGTATTTTAGCTTTTCTTGTCATAATAATTGTGCGTTACAAACATATTTACAACAACCGAGGGAAAAACTATCATGAAAAAGTCACGGTTCAAGAGCATGACTAAATTAAACACTGATCCCTAAGATGGTGAAGTCAAACTAAACATTTGAAATAAAATATAAACCTCTGTTAATTCGTAGATATATGACAGAAATGAAGTCAAACTGGTAAGTAATAAGTGGAGCTTGTGATGCTGTTTGTGGAGTTGTTTAATCATCCTCAGCTGTTTTATTTCAGTTGATTTAATTTAAGGCCGTGGCTGTATGTCAGTTGTAGTTTTGTTTCTGGTTCTTTCCTTCATTGATTGTGTTTGTTAACAGCAGGTGTTCGAAGTGTCTGAATTCACTCATATATTCTCATTCACTCTGTCTAGTGGACTATATAGTGAACTAACGTAGGGAATAGTGAATGAGGGTGTAGGGTGTGGTTTCAGACACAGTCTATGAGTGTCGACTCTGAGGCTACTTTCTCGAAAACAAAGGTTAGATCTCTTACAGTTATTCACTGTATATAGAAAGGAAACTTACTGTTAATCATTTAACAGATTTTTACTGTGGCATTTTTACAGCCTTTTACCTTTAAAATCACGAACATTTTATACAGTGTATAATTGTATTGCTGCTTATATTTTCTGATTTTATTAATCTGTTCTGAATACCTTAAAATGTAAAAGATTTGCTGCAATGCAATTTTGTCTGATGTGAAATATTTAGCCTATTATTGTTTTAATCCATGTAGCAAACGCTATAAAAATTACTTTATTGCATTCCAGATGCTTTTAAAGAACTTTTAATTATCAATTTTATGGGTAGCCTAGCTTGAATGTAAAATATTGTTGTGAATTCGTTGTATTCCCATTTGTAAAATATCTAGCCTAATTAATTATTGTAGGCTAACCAGATCTTATGATAAAGGTGCGTATAGCATGAATTTCTGCTTTTGTTTAGCGTGATATTCATATGTAGAAATTGACTTTGGCGTGCAAAAGACTGATAAATTCATAATTAATGACATGGCTGTTCAGTCGACAGAGATACGGGACACATATCTACTAACTGCTGAAATGTTTGCGAGGCAAATCTCGGATCTGAGCGCTCGTGGTACACACAGTGCTCACAGCCGTACACCTGCAGGAGCCTGATCTCATCCAGAGTCTAAACTGTGAGCATATTATCTAGACTTATTAATATCACATCACTGTATAAAATCCAAATATGTTTTCTCACTCACTCACTCACACAGTATTGCAGTCACGGATTAAAAAAAGCATGAAACCAAAATTTTAATACGCAAGTAAAGTTGTTTTGCTCAAAATGTTTAAATGAAAGCAAAGTTTTCAGAAAAGCATTTCTAACTGCAACATTTGGGAAAAAAGTGGAGCGTGGAAACAAGAGCGAAGGGAAAAACAACATAAGCATACATAAGCAACAAAATAACATAAGCATACAAAAAACTAAACTATGAGCAGAAAATGTCTGAGATGACCAAACCCACCTGATACCGTCAGTGTAACTGTATCACTCGTTTGTGTCCAGCGTGATCCTTCTGTCTCTGATCCTTTACAGCAGTATTTACCTGCATCAGACTCAGTAACATAACCGAAAGTGTGTTCCTGTAGTTTACTGAAAACAATGACTGAACCATCTTTATACCATCTGTAGCTCCAGCTAGTGACTCCTTCAGCATATATGTCACATCTGAGAGTGACTGTCTCTCCTCTGAACACATGTTGAGCAGGTTTAATGGTCACTGTGGGTTTTGGTCTTTCTGTACAATTAAAAAGAAAAACACAATGAAAATAATATTATAAATTATTTAATGAATAAAAATTCAATGCATTTTACTGTAAAGAGCACTTGATTGTAAAACATGACAAATCAAGTTTGACTGAAATATTGTTCTATTATAATCACGCTAAATTATTTTCATTGTGTTCTCAGAGAAAACTGAAATACTTACCGTATACTGTTACTGCTGATGGTTTACTGTAATCTGTGTAATATTTTCCTTCTCTTCGTGCTCTGCAGCTGTACTCTCCTCCATCAGAGACTGTCTTAGGTTTGATTAGTTTAGTTTCAGTTCCAGTAGATTCAGGGTTTGAGTCTTTTCTCCAGAGAAACACCCATCCATTCTGTGACTGAATCCCCTCACATCTCAGAGTAACTGAGTCTCCAGTGAACACTGAACTCCGAGACGCAACAGTCAGAACTGGTTTAGAAAGACCTGTCAATATAAAGTTAGTGGGAGCATGAGTTATGTAACAAAGTTTTATATATTCATATATTTCTGTCTCATAATGGTATCATTTCTTGTGTGCACATATTGCACATACCGGCCACTGTATTATGTACAACCGTTCAATTACTTGGTAACACAAATTGCTAATCAGCCAATAACATGGCAGAAACTCAATGCATTTGGCATCTAGATGTGGTGAAGACGACTTGCTGAGGTTCAAACCGAGCATCAGAATGGGGAAGAAAGGGGATTTAAGTGACTTTGAACGTGGAATGGTTGTTGGTGCCAGACGGGCTGGTCTGAGTATTTCAAAAACTGCTGATCTACTGGCATTTTCACTCACAGCCATCTCTAGGGTTTACAGAGAATGGTCCGAAAAAGAGAAACTATCCAGTGAGCGGCAGTTGTGTGGACAAAAAAGGCCTTGTTGATGTCAGAGGTCAGATGAGAATGTGGATATTGGTTAGAGATGATAGAAAGACAACAGTAACTCAAATAACCACTCGTTACAACCAAGGTATGCAGAATACCATCTCTGAACGCACAACACGTCGAACCCTGAAGCAGATGAGCTCCAGCAGCAGAAGACTGTACTTTACTTTTAGTCATTTAGCAGACACTTTTATCCAAAGCGACTTACAAATAAGAAAAAGTCACTCAAATTCAAAATTAAAACTATAAATGTTATATATGCACATTTAAGAAGATAAAGAAATTAAATAAAAATGACAAATGCATACAACAACATTTCACAATTAAACATTTAAATGAAAACAAAATATAAAGCTAAAAACAAGAACAATTATATATATATATAATATATATATATATATATATAAGTATAATAATGATTCTAACAAAACACTAAAGGCCTAAGTATACTTATTTTTACATAGTAAGAATTGGTTATAAAAACGAAAACAGAAGTGAAACAAGTAGTAGGAAAGAGGATAAATAAAAAAAGCAATACTGATATCCTTTGACAGTGTCCCTGCTCGGTGGAGTCGCACGGTAGAGTCGATGGTCTTTACACTCTTCAGTCTTCACACGACGGCTGCCACGGTATAATAACCTTTTTCAAACCTGTCTAACAAATCACTATTTGCCTTCAGCTGAATACACTTTCCTGTTTATCACAACAAATGGCCAAGCAAGCACAGACACTGACAAGAGAAGCGATACAGTACGAGACCAAACGTGATTAAGACCAAACCAGGTGCCGTTCCTGTCAGCTAAGAACAAGACACGGAGGCTACAATTCACACAGGCTCTCCAAAATTGGACAATAGAAGATTGGAAAAAACGTTGCCTGGTCTGATGAGTCTCGATTTCTGTTGTGACATTCAGATGATAGGATCAGAATTTGCCGTAAAGAACATGAAAGCATGGATCCATCCTGCCTTGTCTCAACGGTTAAGGCTGCTGGTGGTGGTGTAATTGTGTGGGGAATATTTTCTTGGCACACTTTGGGTCCCTTAGTACCAATTGAGCATCGTTTAAACGCCACGGCCTACCTGAGTATTGTTGCTGACCATGTCCATCCCTTTATGACTACAGTGTACACATCTTCTGATGCTACTTCCAGCAGGATAATGCACCATGTCACAAAGCTCAAATTATCTCAGACTGGTTTCTTGAACATGACAATGAGTTCACTTTACTTAAATGGCCTCCACAGTCACCAGATCTCAATCCAATAGAGCACCTTTGGGATGTGGTGGAACGGGAGATTCTCATCATGGATGTGCAGCCGACAAATCTGCAGCAACTGCGTGATGCTATCATGTCAATATGGACCAAAATCTCTGAGGAATGTTTCCAGCACCTTGTTGAATCTATGCCACGAAGAATTAAAACAGTTCTGAAAGAATAAAGGGGTCCAACCTGGTACTAGCAAGGTGTACCTAATAAAGTGGGCAGTGAGTGTAAATGTTCCCATATAAATATGAATGTATACACACTTATATATTCAGAGAATGAGTTACAGCTGTTTAATAATTCCCAGCATGCTTTGCTTGTAACTGTTAAAGAAAAGTAAATGTTAAAATTAAATGTTATTTAATGCGTTTTTGCTCAGTTTGAATATAGTGGAGATCTGTTAGTGTTTAAAGTTGTATTATTTTGGGATTTCAGAGGGTTCTGGTATGTTTGAGGTTTTGAGGGTCGCTGTTGTGCTGAAAAGTAGAGCCTGTGGTTAGGTTGATGATTGGCCAAACACCATTAAGACTATATGTTATTTCATTAAACACATTAATAGCTGTTCAATCTTCTGCACAGTGACAGTCTCTGTGTTAAATACTTTAGTACATGCAAGTGCGCTTTTGCTATTATTAACTAGAAATATATAAACCGATGAGCTGTTACATTAAGACCAAACTAATAGCAAACGGCCATTGAAATACATGTTAAAAATGGTTTATTTGTCAGTGTTAATTACATTGAATTAACATCACTTTTGCACCTGCAGTTCATGTTGAAAAAAGGGTGACATTTCATGAAACCACCACAATTGTGATCAGTGCTTGTTTTAGTTGTGCTCTTGACTCTTTATGCATTAAGGCTAGGTTTTTATTGTCACCTGTAACAATGTGCTAAAGGGCATTTGTTGAAGGAAAAACTAAACAAAACTAAGCTCCATTAGGAGCAGATGATAAGAATGTGAACATTGTGAACTAATTTAAATTATTTTCACCACTTTCTATTTATTTTGCCACCCTATAGTTTACATTCGTGAAACAGAACATTTACATAAGTAAAGAAATAACTTCAGAATAGTTTTATTTTACAACTTTATTACAGCTTGACACCGATCATAAAAAGTAATCTAATCCAATTAACTTTAAAACATATTTGTCTTTAAGTCAAGAGACCAACTATAGCAAACACTGATCACAATAATGGTGGTTTGTTGAAACATTAATCAACATTAATTGTGGGTGCAAAAATGATATTAATTCAATGCCATTAACATTGACAAATCAAATATTTTTTAACATTGATTCAATGGTTTTCATCTGGTTTCTTGCTATCTGGGTTGACATGAATGGTTGCACTTGGTCCACAACAATGTTCCGATACCTGTCAGCTATCAGGGATTATGCTGTTAGGATAATGGTGTCTAAAGTGTCCCAAGAAAACATTGCACATGACACAACAATGCTGCTACTGTCCTGGTTCCACCCAACAGTGCATCCAGGTGCCACAGCCTCTGTTGTAATCAGTGTATCTGCACTCGGCCATCGACGTGATGCACCAGGAGTCTTGATTCATCAGACCAGGCCACTTTCTTCCAATCAGCCACTGTCTAATCTCCATGATTTTGGGCCTAATTCATGTGTTGTTAGTGATGGCATGCAGTTAGCATGGTGACCCGGCTGGGTGGTCGATTAAATAGAGCCATAAACAGAAAACTACACTGTGTAGTTCTTTCTACTGTGCTTCTCTACTGTTTAGCTGTTGATGATCTGTCACACTGTGGCCCTGTGGTTACTGTGAACAATACACGACAGTTTCCGCTCTCCTCTGGCCTCATTGAGCTGCAGAAGACACACAGGTGGTTTGTTGTTTAGACACCACTTTTGATAGATACTCATTATAGCAGCATGTGTATAACCCACAAAGCGCGTTGTTTCCATGATCAAAGTGCCGAAGCGCTGCGTCTTCACAGTTTGTCCTTTCTCAAACTATGATAAATTGACAGCTTTTTTCCATTCTGACACTGAACTCTCTCCTGACCAAAAGCCGGTTCTCAGGTATATAATACTGCTCTGTGAACTGCACCTGTAGCACTTCGTTTGCAGTCGCGCTCATTGCTCTAGGCTGGGGTTGCTCATAGTGTAATGCCTCATATGTATAATGTACATTTTAAAATACAAGAAATATATTTTATTATATATTTATGTGTGTGTCTGCATGAGTAAAAACATGTTCAATATATTTATACACATGCAGTACCATCTCTTATCACATGTGCATCTACAATATATGTTTTAAAGTCTGTTACCTAATGTGAAAACATACATTATGATATTTAAGTGAATGTACTGTCACTTGTTTTTCAGTACATGAATAGAGGCAAATCCTTATGTGTTATTAAACCGATTGTAATATATTACCACAATGTACTATTCTGTAGATTTTCTATATACCATTATATAGACATTTAATATATTGAAAATTCAAATATATAAGGAAATATATGTTGTAAATATATCCCAAGGGAAGTTGGGAGAACATTCACCTGTGACAGACATTTACATTCACAGTTCAAGGACAACAGAGGTGCAAAACCACCCTAGATTTGTTTCAAACCCACAACCTTTAAGTTCATAGCAAAGAGCTTGACCTACTGTGCCACACCACCTCCATCTATAGCAGCAGTCAATGAGACACATCAGTTACCAAAGTTTTGTGCTTGTACAGCAGTTTACAACAGAATCCAAAAAGGAAAAGAGGTCAACAATGGGAAAAAACATGGTATTATAATTAGAAACAAAAACAGTTGACAATATATTTTACAATATCGGATAATCAAGATTTCAGAAACTGAAATTATCTTCATTTGAGGTCAGTATAAGAATAATATTTTTAGGCAAAGGTCAAGGTAAAAAAAAAGGTAACAAGTTTACAAATCTTATCACCTTTTAACCTCTAAATAAACACTTAAGAAAACTGCTCTGTGAGCTGAAAGTGAGAAACATGTGTTTGTATGTGAATGAAGAGATAATGAAACTCACCTGATACTGTCAGTGTAACTGTGTCACTGCGCTGAGACCCGTGTGATCCTTTAAATCCATCACAGGTGTATTTACCTGTGTCAGACTCAGTAACAGAACTGAAAGTGTGTTCCTGTCCATAACTGAAAACAGTGAGTGATCCTTCTTTATACCAGTAGTAGCTCCAGCTAGTGACTCCTTCAGCATATATGTCACATCTGAGAGTGACGTTCTCTCCTCTGAACACATGTTGAGCAGGTTTAATGGTCACTGTGGGTTTTGGTCTTTCTGTACAATGACAACAATTCACAACAAAAATAATGTGATGATATAATGAAAAATAATAATAAAATGAGCGGTTTACTGTATAAACACGGTTGATTGCAAAACACACATGCTAATTCATGTTAGACTCTATTCTTCTCTATAGCTGTTATATTCACGTATTTATTGTCTTATGAAACATTTTCACTAATTTCTTATAGATGTTCACTGTAAAATAAATAAATGTAAAACAACAAACAAACAGTGAAATGTGTGGCAGCACAGGGTGCCAAACATTTACCATCAATGGAAACAATGGTTAAAGATCGTTTAAAAAAACGGTCAATGACTGCCAGAAGCAGCTGCCAAACTATTTGATCATCAAAATGACTTATTTAAATGTTTTTTCTTGTGATTTTTTTCTCATGTCTTAAAAGAGCTTGAATGTAACTCTACACCCTTGTTTCATTTACTATACGCAGATCTATGAATACGTAAATTAGCCCCGCCTCAACTCAGACACACCAGTCAGCGCCTCCTGATCTACTGAACTGTATTAAACGAAACAATGGCATACACAGTACATAATGACTGAAACAACTATGTTTTTACTAGCAAACAGCTTCAGTGAATCCTGTAACACTCGTTAACGTTACTTACTTGACTATATTGTGTCATAAAATGTCTTTGAGACTGAATGCATCTATTTGTGATTTCAGTTCGCTTACAATAATACAAGTGTGAAGTGCAGACGCCGGTGTGGGAGAGGGGGGGCTGACTCTGGCCTACTTTTACACTGCCGCGGGTTAGAATACAAGTTAGCGGTTCTAAAACAAGGTGTCATGGGTTTTTTGCTCTAATTTATTTTTGGTTTTGTGTTGGTGTTGGTATATTTTGTATGCTAGTGATAGGAATCTATCCTTGACGTGAGGGGTGGGGGGTTAGGGGGGGGTGATGGGTGCCAGCGACAGACACACTGAAAAAAAAGATAATACATTTATAAGGTAAGTGGCTGCAAAAACTTTATTTTAGCTGCATTTAGCCTAAATAAAAATGTTGAAAGTCAACCTAATTTCTTTGTTTAAATGTATCTAAAATATATTGATTGCAACCACTTACCTTCCAAAAATTCATGTAAAAATTACACTCCGCAAAAATAGTTCTTAACTCAAAAAACAGCAATAGCATGTAGGCTTATAGATATTTTTTAACTCTAACTGATCGATTTCATGAGATATTCGTTTGTATATATTGTTCAGATTTTTTTTTCAATATGCATTCAAATATTTATTCATGTTTATTTAATGATGCAAATATTAAAGAGGAAAATATCATTGATTCCATATGCAGCTTGAACTGAGGTGCATGTAGTTACCTCATTACAAATTAAAAACTTAAATTTATTGTTTGTATTATATCTCTAAATTTACAGAAAGATGAGACTTTGTGTTATAATAAAAAAACACACAAAGCTTATTGCGATTATTGTGTGTCTTGTGTGCAATGAATGGACTTGAAAACATATAATTTCCAAACATTTACATCATAATTAAAACAGCTTGTGAATAGTCACGTGACAATATTTACTTCATAAAAATCAAAAAGTTAAGCCTATAATTATTTTGCTGCTTATATTTTCAGATTTTATTAATCTGTTCTGAATAGCTTCAAATGTAAAAGATTTGCTGCAACGCAATTTTGTCTGATGTAAATATTTAGCCTATATTTTTTTTTATCCATGCAGCAAACGCTTTAAAATTGCTTTATTGCATTCCAGATGCTTTTAAAGAACTTTTAATTATACATTTTTTGGGTAGCCTAGCTTGAATGTAAAATATTGTTGTGAATTCGTTGTATTCCCATTTGTAAAATATCTAGCCTAATTAATTATTGTAGGCTAACCAGATCTTATGATAAAGGTGCGTATAGCATGAATTTCTGCTTTTGTTTGGCATGATATTCATATGTAGAAATTGACTTTGGCGTGCAAAAGACTGATAAATTCATAATTAATGACATGGCTGTTCAGTCGACAGAGATACGGGACACATATCTACTAACTGCTGAAATGTTTGCGAGGCAAATCTCGGGTCCGAGCGCTCGTGGTACACACAGTGCTCACAGCCGTACACCTGCAGGAGCCACTGACGTAACAAACCGAGGGCTGTTTAAATTATTAAATTTGATCAGAGGAAGCATGGCAATGGTTTAATGATTATTGTAGTGGCCTGATCTCATCCAGAGTCTAAACTGTGAGCATATTATCTAGACTTATTAATTTCACATCACTGTATAAAATCCAAAAATGTTCTCTCTCTCTCACACACACACACACACACACACACACACACACACACACACACACACACACACACACACACACACACACACACACACACACACACACACACCGTATTGGAGGTCACAGATTAAAAAAGCATGAAACCAAAATTTGAATAAGTAAAAGTTGTTTTGCGCAATTTTTAAATGAATGCAAAGTTTTCAGAAAAGCAACTCTAACTGCAACATTTGGAAAAGAAAGTGGAGAACGTGGAAACAAGAGCGAAGGGAAAAACAAAAGCATACATAAGCAACAAAACAACATAAGCATACAAAAAACTAAACTATGAGCAGAAAATGTCTGAGAGCACAAAAACAGAGAAATATAACCAAGAAAAACATGATTTTCTGAACAATTTGGATAATTTGGGATTAATATTCCTGTTTTATAGTTTTTGTATAGTGCAATATGATTTCAAATGTTTAAAGTTTTGATTCATGCTTATTATTTTTGTATGCATTATTAAATTTTCGATTCATACTTTTCACTTTTTGATATGCGACCATTGTTTGCTATTCTGAAAACTTTGCTTTCATTTTTTTTACTTTGTGCAATATAAATGTACTTGCAATTTTTAATTTTGGTTCCATGATTTTTGTTATTTTTTTTAAATATATAAAAAATATGGCATAAAAATAAAGTAATTGTTTTGCATTAAAATGTTAATTACTGTAATTGGTCATTAATAATTAAACTGACAGCCGAGTAGTTAATGTAGAGGTAATTTTATAGAGTTTGACTACAATTTACAAAAAAAGGGGGGATAATCTGTTATTTTAGTTTTTTTACAGTGTTATTATGTGATGAAATATATTCACTGTGTATTGTTACTGCTATGGGTCTACTGTAATTTCTGTCTCTAATAAAAAAACACAAATAACTTGTTAAAAATATGCAATTACAATCAATAAAAACCATAACACTCTTTTTACAGCTAGTTTGTAACAGTGTAAAATCACTCATATGTGAATATGTGATGAAATTCACTCACCTTCAGTTCGTCCAGAGTGGATGTTTGAAATCAGCACTAAAACACAAAAAGAAAATGTCAGCATTGAGCTGATACTGTGTATATTACAATAAAAATACGAGAAAAAAAAACTGAAACCAGAACCTATGAAATGCATGTTAACAAACAGTACCAAACATTTACAATTAATGGTAACATTTATTAAATAATAAAAAACAACCACAAAAATTGCCATAATTTATATATCTTAAAAACACAATTGTAGCAATCAATCAAAAACTAATATTCATGTCAAGGGTCAGGAGACCAACTAAAGCCAACACTGATCTCCACAATGGTAACGTCAAACGAAACAATAAAACATCATCATCTAAACCTCTGTTCATTCTCAATACGCTCTTCTGTAGACATCTGACAGAAATAAAGGCAGTCTGGTTAGTAAAGCGTGAAGCTGGTAAAGAATGTTTGTTGAGTTGTTTAAATCTTCGGTTGATATCATCTAAGGCTGTGGCTGAAGTCAGTTATAGTTCTTGTGTTTGTCTTGTTTCTCTTTTCATCAGTGATTGTGCTCATTAACAGCAGCTGTTCATCAGTGTCTGAATTCACTCATTAGTTTTCATTCTCTCTGTCAGGTGGACTATATTAGTAAACTCATGTAGGGGATAGTGAATGGTTTGATTTGAAACACAGCCTCTGAGTGTCGACTGAACGCTGTTAATTCACGATATACAGCAGCAGGCTACTTTCTCGAAAATGACAAATATTACCCAGAATGCACCGTTTTAATGGAAAAAAGCATGTTACTGTCAAAATGTGGCTGTTTTTTTACAGAGATTTTTAACAGTGTAGTAGAAGTGGCTGCCAAACAAAAGCTGTCAAATTAATGTAAATATCAATTTAAATACTTTTTTTTTTCTTACACGTTTAAAAAAACAAAAACTATTACTGCCTCGAAATAAAGCAACATGCAGCATAACATCAATGTTTCTTGGTCTTCTCCTGGACTGAAGCACAGACGCTACTCTTCAGCACAATGATAACCCACAAAACCCAGACAACAGAAACCCTTTCAATCCCAACAGAACACTAATGTCATAATACTGAAAATAGCAGCCAAGTAGTTAATTCAGAGATAGTTTTACAGAGTTTTGACTACAATTTAAAATAAAAAAACAACCTGAAAAAATCTGTTTCATTTCCTGTAAAATATTTTTTTACAGTGTATAGTGAATATATAGTTAAAGCACCTGTGCAAAAAAAGAAATAAAAAATAACTGATTCAACAAACACCATTACAAAGCACAAAAAATTGACTGAACAAACATTTCTCTTTCACAAACCCCACTAACTGCACACATGCTTACTCAAGATCAGTTTTTATTCACATATGGCAGAATTTGAAAATATGATAGCAGAATGAAGAAAAAAATCCATGTACACTAAATCACTCGATCTTATTCAACATATATGAACAATTATCATCCACTGAAATACACCCAGAGAAAGCAATACTCACAGAGCACAAGAGGAAGTTGACTGAGCTCCATACTGACCGAATAATGACAGACGGTTAAACACACAGACTGTGTTAAAGCCTCGAGACTTCCTGATACCTACAGTCAGATCCAACATGACACATTATAGAGATACAAATGCCTCATGTGTTTAAAAAATATTTTTGATGTCAATAATCTTGTAACATTTTCAGAAAATGTTAAACTGACTAACGAGCACGTTTTTGACAGAACTATTGTTGTGATTTTGTATCAAACAGAACAGCATCAATTTCCAATCGAGAAGCAATATTCTTGTATGAACAAGGAAAATTAAATAATACTTTGATGGATCTTTATTTTAATTATGGTATTAACTTCATTCATAACTCTTTGCAAGTAAAGAAATGATCATCTGCTGCTTTCACACCGTTTAACATCACCAAGCACAAAACAGAGCACACCAAAACACAACTATGACCTCATCCCTATCTGTTTCTGTTCTATCAGACCTCTGACACTGATGGATCTGAGTTTTGCTCTGATATATTTGTACTGTACCTGTGAATACAGTTTAATAGTCATACACCAAGACAACGGACTAACATAACCTTGGTTCCCTGAAATAAGGGAACAAGCATTGCATAGAAATGCATGTGTGGGGAACTCCTGTTTACTCGGATACTTAAGCTTGATTTGTTCACGTTAGTGTCCCTGCACAAACAAATGGATGTTTTAACTCCTCAAAAAGGGTGGACACAACTGCTATATAATTTGGCTCAGAGTGCCATTCGTCACAATCCTCCG
This sequence comes from Oxygymnocypris stewartii, assembly GCA_003573665.1. Lineage (NCBI taxonomy): Eukaryota > Metazoa > Chordata > Actinopteri > Cypriniformes > Cyprinidae > Oxygymnocypris > Oxygymnocypris stewartii. The sequence continues at coordinate 223,851 of QVTF01024441.1, forward strand.
ACTGTCAGCAACAGCCATCGACTCACGAGCAGATTATGACACGGCAACTTAAGCATCTCTCGTTTCCTTATCTCAGGGAACCAAAGTTACGTTAGTAACTAGAGCGTTCCCCGTAGAGCGGTCTATCCCGTTGTGTAGAATCGCACCTTAGGCACATAGCCGTGTCTTTGTTTGAGGACAACTTTGCAGTCGTTAGGCCCAAACTCAAGGCATGAAGCGCTGACTGACAGTTGAAAGTCACCTACTCATTAGACTAACGCTAAAGCCAAAAGGAGGGTGATCTTAAGTGACTGGAGCGGCTCAAAAATGAGGACACCGTACAGCCATAAGGATTATAGATATGTCCCAAATAGGCACAGAGTGAGGACGAAGAGGGTTCAACCTCCCAGCTCCCCTCAACAATTTAACAATCAAGTTGTTTTTGCTGACTGACCGGTCAGCCACAGGAGCGTGATTCTCTGCCACATAAACTTTGAGCATGGAAGGAGTACGCCCCTTAACCAACAACTCTTGTAAGAAGTTTAGCACATGTATCACGTCACAAGAGGATGGGTCCAGACTGTGTCCAGTGCAGAAAAGACTGACCATTTAAGGGAGCCGAAGTCTCTCATAGATAGTGTTCTAGCCTCCAAAAAAGTATTAGATACACTCACTGGGAACTGTAAAGTTTAATGGTGTTGGCCAAGGGGCTGCTAAAAGCAGCTGAATCGTCCCGGGAAGTGGTTCAGTGGTTCCTTGACCTTTCTGATGACCTGACGAAGCAGGGTAAAGGAGTAAAGGCAGTAACTGTGTATCTGCTGATTTTGTGATGGGTTTGCTGCATTCACGCCATATTGTAGTTACCGTAAATCCGAGATGACAACATGTGACCTTCAACTTGGTGCTGTTCATGTCCTGCCAGGCCTTGGCCCGCATGGCAAGGGGTTGAAACGGCTGTGCAGACTGGCTGCATAAGGGCCGGATGCTTATGGGAGGCAGAAAAGGAAGCGTGCTCTCTTTTTGAAAAAGTTTGTGTTTTATTTTGTCCGCTATCACAGCGGTCGGACACCTGAGCGCCGTAGCGGACCAGTGAGGAACCGAAAACACATTTTTCTCTGCGCCCAGCATTCCGCGAGGTGGCAAGAGACACACGAGAGGCCGTTTGCGGTGTGGTCCGGCGGTAACGAGACTCTCCGCTACCTGACAAGATCGGAGCGTTGAGGTAGGGAATTGTATCCGCCTCTTTCATCTCCGTCATCGTGAGCCAGAAGTGGCCCTCCAACACGATGAGGCTGGACATAGAGCGTCCAATAGATTGGGCTGTGGCTTTGGTGGCACGCAGAGCCAGGTCTGTTGCACTTCTCAGGTCCCTGGGTTAGGCAGAATCCAGACCGGCATCCTCGTTGGCGAGCATCTTGGCTTGAAAGACCTGAAGCACAGCCATCGAGTGCAGCGCTGAAGCAGGCATTCCAGCTGTTGAGTAGGTGCGTCCAGCGAGTGCAGATGTAACTCTGCATGGCTTGGATGGATGTGATAGCCGATTGCCTTCCATCCGATAGCCGTGGATGGGCAGAGATGTGTGTCCACGGACTCATCCAGAGGAGCCAGATGCTTGTATCCTTTCTCTTCAGAGCCGTCAATGGAAGTGAGAGCGGCTGAAGTAGAGGGGCAGATGCGAGACAAATAGGGCGCGAGCCAAGATTTTGTGAGCTCGTCGTACACTTTGGGGAAGAAGGGGGATGAGCGTTGGCTGAGAACCTGATGGCGCCCCGGTAAAAACCACTCGTCCAGCCTGCTGCGAGATGGTTACTCAGGCGGAGACCATTCAAGCCTGAGCTCGTTGACAGCCTTTGTCATCACGCGAATGAGTGCGTCATCTGTTTTCAGTCTGGCGCTAAGTGAAGCAGATGACGGCAAGAGGGCGGGGGTCAGCCACGGAGCCCGATAACTCTTCCGCATCTGAAGCCGCCAGAGAAAGGCTGTCATCCAGTTCATTGTCGCTCACACCGAACGAGATCACATCGATCACAGCCGCGGAGGGATGCTGATCAAGTTGGTAGAAGAGGACAGGCAAATGCTCTCTCTGTGACAGCGAGGGCTGCGGACATTGAGCCGATGCAAGCTCGTTAGTCACCGGCTTCTCAAATCCTCTGCCCCGCTGTTTTTTCCTCACAGGTCCCTGGGAGGAAGAAAACGGGAGGGCACGAGAAGCAAGACTGAAACTCTCACAGGGAGAGCAATGAGCCCCACTGAGCGCGGCATCAGCATGAGATTTCCCCAAGCATGATACACACTGTGTCATCCGCGTGCAGGGGAGACCTCCACGTCTTGCAACGACGGCGCGGCATTTGCAACAACGCCATTTGAAATTTGCTCTATTAGAGGCTCTGTTGATCGACGCCGGATGGCTGCAGGGGATAACCGAGTCTGCGAGCTGGGCGCTGCGAGAGGTCCAATCCGGCTTCTGAGGCGTTTCGTGTCAGCAAAGAAGGGAGTTCGTCGCTGAAGAGAAGAAATCTGAGTTGCAGTGGCGGGAGAGGCTGAATATATAGCCAACCCCCCCCACCCCCCCAATTTTGGCGGGCTATGGTGGGCTGAATAGCCATTGGCTCGCTCGCCACCACCGTGGATTGATTCATTTTCTTATCCTAGATGAACCAGTCAACGTGCAGTTATAACTGTGTGATTGAAATAGGCTTCAGTTGAAGAGGAAAAAAGGGATTTTCCCATACAGCGTCTTCAACGCAGTACGAGTGTAATCTCGAAAGGGAACTATTAACACTATTCTTGTGCTTCACTTTTTCACTTGTGTTTCAACTCTAAAAATATTCAGCTCTTCACACCATCTCTATGTCACCACTACCAGCTGTTGTCACCATGTGAACAATAGTGTGCGACATTTCTACAGTACACACCTGTCAGAACCACAGTGTGTGTTAAAATAACCATGTGTATATTCAATGGCTGCTGTGGGTTTAAAAAAAACTGCATGTTCAGAAATTGTTTAAAACTTGATAGTGTAATTTTTATCTAGATACTTCAGGAGAGTTAAAGAAGATGCAGAATACCTGCCTCGTTACAGGACTCTGTTGATGCCCTGCTTACTCCATGTGTCTTTCTGGTGCCACGTGTCCCCCTGGCTGCTCTGCATCATCCAGCAGGAAATTGTAAAGAATGCATGCAGCCATCACAAGTGTGTCAATATGTTTTGGTTGCAGGTTGATTCTGTTACAGTTTTTTTATGACCTAGACACTAAAAGTGATATTTGAGGCCCACTTAGTAAAACTATTCACTCACATACATAATCTTTAGACCAAGTCTACAAAACTACAAGCACATAACATGCTTTAAACTTAGTTTGATGTAAAACAAACATTTTGTAAAACTCTACACATAGTTCTCTACATTACACACATCATTCAAAATTAACAGCTATTTTGTTTAATTTGGGAAACACTGCCATTTTAATGCCGCACTCATTTACTGATGACCTACTCACAGTGAACGTGTGAAAACACTTACAGGTACATCTAAAAAAAAAATGAATATGGTGAAAAGATACTTTTTTTATTGTAACTATTATAACAAGTAAAATGTTCTAATATTTTAGATTCATTACATGTAAAAATAAAACACTTCAAACGTTTTTTTGTTTTTTTTTTAATTTTGATGATTAGAGCTTACAGCTAATGAAAGTCAAATATCACTATATAAAAATATTAGAATATATACATTTGAGTTTCAATAAATGGCCATCCATTAAATCCATAAATTGTGGCTCTCTGTTTTTCTTTGAAACCACAATGATGGGGAACACTGCTGACTTGGCACTGGTCCAGAAGACGATGATTGACACCCTCCACAAAGAGGGTAAGTCACAGAGGGTCATTATTGAAAGGGGTGGCTGTTCAAGGAGTGCTGTATCAAAGCATATTAAATATAAAGTTGACTGGAAGGAAGAAATTGGGTAGAAAAATGTGCAAAAGCAACAGGGATGACCACAAGCTTGAGAATACTGTCAAGCAAAGCCGATTCAAACACTTGGGAGAGCTTCAAAAGGAGTGAACTGAAGCTGGAGTCAGTGCATCAAGTCACCCCGCTCAGACATCTTCAGGAAAAGGGCTACCAAGCCACTTCTGAAACAGAAACATTGTCAGAAGCATCTTACCTGGGCTAAGGAGAAAAAGAACTGGAATGTTGCTCAGTGGTCCAAAGTCCTCTTTTTAGATGAAAATAAATTTTGAATTTCATTTGGAAATCAAGGTCCCAGAGTCTGGAGGAAGAGTGGAGAGGCACAGAATCTATATTGCTTGAAGTCCAAGTTTCCACAGTCAGTGATGATATGGGCTGCCATGTCATCTGCTGGTGTTGGTCCACTGTGTTTTCTGAAGTCCACTTCTGGAGACACTTCATGCATCATTCTGCTGACAAGCTTTATGGAGATGTAGATTTAATTTTTCAAAAGGACTTGGCACCTGTCCACACTGCCAAAGGTACCACAAGTTGGTTCAATTACCATGGTGGTGGGGTATTGTCAAGATGAAGATGAGAAACACCAGACCCAACAATGCAGATGACCTGAAGGCCGCTATAAAAGAAACCTGGGCTTCATTACACCTGAGCAGTGCCACCGGCTGATTGCCTCTATGCCACGCCACATTGATGCAGTAATTCATGCAAAAAGAGGCCCAACCAAGTATTGAGTACATAGAAAGGAATACACTTTTCAGAAGCCTGACATTTCTGTTTAAAATATCAATTTTTTATTGATTTTATGTAATATTCTAATTTTCTTCTATACATCTGTATTGCATGCATATTCAGTACACATTTATATGCAATCTATATAAAAAGTACAGCTTTACAAATATACTCAAAAAAGTACAAGTAATAAGTTACAGACCTAATGCAGTTGAGAACAACATCGATGGTCAGAGTTCTTACACTGGTCAGAATATGCTCAAAACTCCAGCGAGCCGTAAGAACAGAGGAGTTCCAGGTAAACAGACGTTACCCACACCCTCCCTACTGACCAGGACAGCAGGTCTGGCTCTCCACGAGAGTTGCCCAGCAGGAAGCTCAGCCCAAGGTATATAGGCTCTTTTGCAATTCTTAGAAAAATAAATGGTCACATTACAGCTGGAGCTTCCTGCTAACTATTGCATCTCTCCTTCCTTTTATATTTCCCTCCTCAAACCAGTCCACCTGGATGGTGAACCTGGAGCCGAGGTCGAAAAACCACCATTACTTTTGTATATCGAAGTTACTTGAAATGGTTCTGTATTGCCAAACCAGCAGAGAGAGCCGTCACCCGTGTACTGACCTACTCCCTCTGCTTCCTTACAACTCATTTCCTGTTTGGTGGCTTTATAGCCAGACACTGTGCACACACACAAGTATTGCCAGCTCGCCTGCCTTACCGAGTCTTTCTTTAGTTATCTTGCTTGCCTGTTCTGTGAATGATTCTGTCTGTTTATTTAACTACTGATTACCTGCATTATCCCATCTGTTAGGGATACACGATATATACGGCCGATATCTTTAAGCCGATAAATAATGCATTATTTCATTCAGAGACACTTCAGATGTGTGCTGTTTGCCATGATGGTTTTTAAATGCTTGAAATATGATTGGAATTACTTTGAAAAGGACAATACACTTATGTGCAACATGTGCAGACATGTGTGGAGCAAGTTTTTTGTTGTTGTTGCAGAGCAAGTCTGTCATAAAGGTCAAGGCCTATATTCTTTATTTTAGGATCGTGGATAAGCAAAAAGGATATGATGATAATTCACTATAGTCCAGTAAAACATAGACAAACCCACAAATGGTTTTATTTTAAATAAACTGCGGTGACAGATAAGACAATAATACAAATAGTCCATCAGCGTGAACTGGGGTTTTATGCGTTGGTAATGGGAATAAAAACCTTGCTGAAACTGATTTATATATATATAAATCATTTTATTTATTTATTTTTTTGCATATAGGCCTATTTTAAAGTTTTTTGTTTACTAAAACAGTTATTAAATCTGACCAACAGCACATATTATTATTATTATTATTAATGTGCTTTAGTGCGTATTTAGGCAATAAATGTTACATTTTTCTGCAACATTTTTATTTCTACTTTCATATATAGGCTATATGCACAAATTAAATGACTGGTGTTGTCTCAATCCTTTAAAAAGAACCAGGAATCACTGCATAGGAACCTTTAAAAACTGAAAGAGAATCAATATAGAGCTCCTGCAGTCACGTGACACATTCTGTTTACACCTCCATGCTGGCAGGCAAGAACAGCCCGGAGTGAATATGAAATGAATGATGCCAGCATAAGTTTCAAGGCAACAGAGTTCACTGAGCACTTTAATTCAAAATACATAGACCTCTACATAGCAATACTTAATAAACTAAACATAACAGATCCCTATAATGCCCTCGGGGTGCTTTTAACGTGTATTAATATAACGGATAGATTTCCTGACCTGCAGTATCCTGATATGTACAACTACCTCATCAGCTTCCCTCTTAACGTTACTCCGGAGACTCTTTAAAAGCCTACAAAAGCCTGCAGAGTACAAATGGATGCAATCTAATTTTTTGATGAATATTCACGAGTCTGCTAAAACCACAGATTGTAAAAATGTCATCACTCGAAGGGTATGTGTTGTTAGCTAAAGTAATCACCCCTAGCTGTCCTAGGTAGTCAGCATAAATATATCACTGTAAGTACAGTAGACATCATAAATGTCATGAAATCTTACCCGTTTAATCCCAAACTTTGTGTGCTAGGATGTTTTATTGCAGTGAACCATTGTAGTCGTCAATCAAATACGGTAAAATGATATCCCCTTTGCTTTATGGGACAAGTGTTTATAAAGGAAAATGCATATTTTCAATTAAAGATAGCCTATATATTTAATATGGGCTGCTTTTGGTACTGGACTCTTTTTTATTGGTCATTTTGTGTGTTTTGTGAATAAGGTTGGCTACAAGGTTAAGAAGCTTACGTAAATGGAAAATGTTTTTTCTCTATTTTGTAGTGAAAGATGATTTCTCATATTGATCACGTCTCGGCTAGATTGCATGTTTTCTTGCGCGGCTGGATGTTGGACTTATGAAAAATAATCACGTTGTTTGTATTTGCGAAAATATTAATGTACTGTAGTCAAAACCATACTGGATTGGCATTATTATCGCGATAGCTTCTTATTGTAAAGCGGGAGCGGCCAGCCGGCAGATGAGCCTTCCTTGAACAGTTATATTCAGGACTTTCTGATTTACTTGACGAATACTGCGTGAGGGGGCGAGAAACTGGCCAAGGGAGGTCACGTACAGGACATATAAATTAAGCCCAATATACGGGACGTCCCGGCTAATACGACTTTCTCCTGCATGTTCTGGCATCCTGGTGCACAGCAGCTGTCCACCATGTTAAAATGGTGTAAGTTTTGTAAGGTCTAAATAGTCTGGTTATAAAGTATTGCTCCACAACTGTCCATACAATGCTACGGCCGCTCTAGCGCTCTCCTGGGTACCTGACAAAATGGCGGAGTGTAGATTACGTGACGTCAACCGCCAGAGCTCAAATATTTCACCTTATTCCGCCCCGCCCACTTTTAATTCTTCACTTTTCCGCATTTTGTCATCCGACTTCCACTAAACTGGAGACGGCACATCCGGTAACGTTAACTAGTTCAGTAGTTATAAGATTGTGTGATGGAATTTTCCTTCTGGGTAGTAATCAAACAGTGAAACAGATTGATTATGTATGCATTATATGTTTTCTCACTCGTAGTTAGAAAAGCATTCTATGTGTGATGATTTACTATGATTGAGAAGTGATAGAGGTAAGGAAACGCAGATGGTCAGGGGGTCAAGGGGGCATTTGCCTCCCTTTTCTGTATAACCATTAATCGGTAAACAAACTGGTATCTCTCCCTCTAGAGGAGGGAAGGAGGAGGCCTTGGAAGGAAAGGACTATAAAACAGACCGAAACTGCTTTCCCTCTCTCTCTCGCTCCTCACTGACTCACAGCTATGTGTGTTATTGACGAGGGATCTTCTCCTGCAGGGGAATAAATACTTTATAATTATAATTTGGACTCAGAGTTGTCTCTTACTCAGTGATGATGTTTGTTAGAAAGAAATTGCCACAACAATTGTTTATAGCTAGCTATAACTGTGTCGAAATGGCAAAGAACGTTAATGCCGTGAATGTTATAAATTGGGAGCACAGTGAAAACTTCCTACGACAATGTGTGCATGAACGAGCGTGAAATACCTTACGTTTCTTATTTCGATCACTTATATTGGGCAGTTTTTTTGCATTTCAATTCTGACTGTTGACATTGAAAATTATGCGTGTGTTTTTTCGAGGGTATCAGCTTGGTAATTTTCTTTAATGTACTGTATTTGCTCCGATTTGATCTATGGAAATGTATCTAGCATTATATTTATATAATTTTATCGTCATTATTTTGTTTTAAGGAGACAAAAATTGCTCTTATTAACCTTGATTTACATTCTGTCACATTATTTTGATAGTTAAAGTTTTGGGCGGGTTTTTGTGAACTTTTGGGCTGGTAAACTTCATCTTGCCGCCACTAACACAGTGCAGTCAGACCAAATGGATGCAAACAAAGCAGAAAACTAAGACAGAACCAGCAAATAAGGCATAAAACTAAGACAAACCCGGATTTGCCTCACACGTCCTGAAAAGTGAAGCTGCAGGCTCTTTGATCGCCCCCTGGTGGCTGGCTGCAGTACAGGTCATAAAACCCTCCCTCTCCGTGTATACGAATACAATTAAAATCAAATTACACTTCCAATACATTTTTCTGAAATATGGTTTTGGTCATTTAAGGTAGTTGTTATCACGCTGATATATGTTCAATTGTTCGTTTTTGTGATACATTTTATTTAAAAAACGAGGCGTGTCATTATGGTTAATTGGGTCTTCGGGAGTTTGGGCGGGAGTCTGATTCCGTGGCTCCACCTCACGACACTACTGCACAGACTCTGGCTCCAAACGAATCTCTACTGCGCAGAATCTGGCTCCAAACTAATCTCTACTGCGCAGACTCAGGCTCCAAAAGAATCTCTACTGCGCAGACTCAGGCTCCAAAATAATCTCTACTGCGCAGACTCAGGCTCCAAAAGAATCTCTACTGCGCAGACTCAGGCTCCAAAAGAATCTCTACTGCGCAGACTCTGGCTCCAAACAAATCTCTACTGCGCAGACTCTGGCTCCAAACGAATCTCTACTGCACAGACTCTGGCTCCAAACAAATCTCTACTGCACAGACTCTGGCTCCAAACAAATCTCTACTGCGCAGACTCTGGTTCCTAATGACATAATTTACTCACGATGGCAGCGGCCATACTCAGATCCTTTGGCTTCACTTTTCTATAGTGGAAGGAAGTAGAGACGCTTCCGCCTTCTTTTTTTACAGTCTATGGACAAAACCAGGAAACAAGGCAAAATCCAAACAAGACACTGGAGTCAGGAGGAGCAGACACAAAGAAGGAGTGTGACAACAACCAAGGCTAAACAATAAATGAGTGAAAATAAAACAGGCTTTTAAATAGGGTGAGACTGATGCGGTAACAAGACACAGGTGAAAGCAATCATTGATCAAGAGTCCAGACAAAGGATTATGGGTAATGTAGTTTTGATGGAGTGACAGCAGTGTGAGGTGGAGTGCTCTCTGGAGGAGCTCATGGGCAATCCAGCCAGTGATCGTAACAAATAAACTGAACAGAATAAATTTTCCATTGAGTAATATTCCATTATGAACAAGAAAAATTAAACAACACTTTGATGGATATTTAATGTAATTATAGCATTAGCTGTATTTATAATTGTACGGAAGTAAATAAGCAGAAACTTGTGACAACTGCTGCTTTAACACTGGTTAATGTCACCGAGCTCAAACTGAACAAACCGAACCACAACTAAAGCTCATCTCTATCTGTTTCTCTTCTCTGACACAGACGGTGTTGAGTTTTGCTCTGATATTTTTCTACATGTGAACACATTTTAATATTCATACAAGACAAGGGATATAAATCAAGGGATTTAAAGTTTTTTAAGCTTGTTTATGTATTCACACCTGTCTTGTTTGGTTCGATTAAAACGAACTCTGGTTCGTTTCCCCCTTTGGTGCGGATCTTTTGGGCAGGTGTGAATACAGCAATCGCACCAAACAACCGAACCGAGACCCAGCTGAAGAGGTGGTCTCGGTTCGGTTCCAAACGAACTCTGGTACGGTTAGCTGACACGTGCGAAAGCCTGCTATCGCTCTCCTATGCACGCTGTTTTTTTAGGTTTCACTTTCGCTTTCTTTGTACCTGATCCGTGTTCTGCGCAGTGCTACTGTCAGTATGCCATGGTAGGCGCACATAAAAGCATGCTCCGTCGGAACCGTCTTGCAGCACTTCTTCGTCTTCGCAAAATCCTTGTTACAACATGGTATAGATGACATTGTCTCATCTGATGTTCATAGGTGTCTGCATATTGCGTTTGTAGCTGATAAAAGAAAATCAGTAAAATAATAACAATTGCACTACGAAAAATCTCCATGATTAGCCTGTTTTCAAACTTCCTGCTTTTCCCTGCTTGAGAATTTCTGTCCAATGAATTGATGACCTTAGCACACGTGTGGTTTTGTTTACAATTTCTGGTTCACTTGAAAAAAGGGCAGTGTGAAAGCGAACCGCACCAAAAAAAAAAAAAAATTCCATTCTATTTGGTCCGGACCAAAGCAAGTAATCTATCGGACTTTCCGGGTGTGAATACACCCTTAATCAATCTGGCTAAATGTTTGGGGAAGAAATTAATTAAATCTTCCTCAGAAGTCTGTTCGGCTCTTTAAAAAGGTCATAGTCTCATTTACAGTTGTTAACTATTGCACACATTATTAGATCTCTCTCTCTCTCTCTCTCTCTCACACACACACACACATACACACACACACACACACACACACACACGTCTCTTCTGACACACAAAAGGGTTAATTATGAAAAACGTAATATATGGCAAACAATTATTTATCATCAGTATTGTCATTCTCCCGGAGTGGCCATCGGGAGAATTCCCGGTGGGCCGCTCTGCCCCGTTCATAAATTGGGCCGGTGTCCTGACGGAACACCATACCCATCAGAATGGCATACCTTCGGTTAATGCGCATGCGCAGCAGTGAAATTTGTGGAATTGCGCATGCGCTAAATTTAAACCATCATTTCAGCATACTACGATTACAAGCGGTAAGTGTTGGTGTAATATATTGCATATTATATACACATTACCTAATTGCATGCCTTGTACAATCACAAAAAATGTTGACAGACGTTTTCAATATATTATTTTAACAAGTGGGGTCGTAAAGTCGCGATTTTGACCGAGATTAAACACATCGACTAATGTGTTGCGCGTTAAATGATTAATGCTTATTTTTCTGCTAACTGTAGTTTAACCATGGAAAATAAGTGGGAGGAAATTTTCAATTACCTTTTAAAGGGTTCATACCCTCTTGAACTAAATAAAGGGCAGAAGCAAAGCCTAAGGAAATACTCCTCCAAATTCAGGATTCACGGTCAGTATTTACATCAAAATACATCTTACTGACAGGAATATGCACGTGTTCATATTTTGTATTATTTATTATTGGTAATGTCAATATTCCTTAAAGATGGAGAACTACTCTTTGGCAGTGACAGAAGAGTCATAAAGACAAAGTAGGAGGCTGTGAATTTATTTAAAGAATTTCATGCCTCACCTATTGGAGGACATACAGGAACCTTAAAAACACGAGCTGCCATGTGTTCACGGTTCTACTGGTATGGCATGACAGTGGACATTGACAAATGGGTATGTAGCTTATCTGTTCATCCATAAGCCATAATTTGTATTTTTATACGTCTATATATACAGATTAATAGCTATGTGAAACTTGCTGTTTGTAATTTGAGCTTTTTTTTCAAGATATCTGAATGTGACCAATGTCAACGGGTGGGGCCACCCCTGAATGCAGTTAAAACTCTGGACTGCATCAAGGTCACCATCTTTTGTAATCGACTAGATTTTAACAATGCTAAGCATTATTTTATTTAATCTATTATGCATTCAAATCACTAATAGGTATCTGCTGTTTGGGAGCTCATCAGCATTGATCTTACTGGTCCACTCCAAAAAACATCTACTGGGTATCAGTATATATTGACAGTCACTGACTATTTTTCCAAGTGGGTGGAGGCCTTTCCTCTAAAGACAAAGTCTGCATTGGAAGTAGCCAAAAACCTTTGTACAGTCATTTATAGACATGGCTGCCCTAAGCGCATACTGTCAGACCAAGGACGAGAGTTTGTCAATCAAGTAAGCTTCACTTTATGCATTTTGTTCTGATGATGTCATTTGTGATTTGGTGCTCAACAAATAAAGATGTATTGATTAAAATATTTGACAGAAGTACTATAAGTCAAATGAAAATAATGTTCTGATTTGTTATTTTTATTTTAGATCAACAGCACACTTTGTGAGCTGCTCTCTATTGCGAGGAGTGTTACGGCTGCTTACCATCCCCAAACAAATGGGCTTGATGAGAAAACCAATGATAACATCAAACGGTAAGCATTCATTATTCTTGCGTTTATTTGCAGGGTTTTGTTGATTTGGTAGCTCTTCTGATCATTATTATCAGAGTGTATTGAAAGTTGGTAGTTTCTGTCTTGAAAAACATTCATTTAGAAATAATTCTAAAAAATATTTTTCTAGGGCACTTAAAAAGCTTGTTAATAATCAGCAAGATGACTGGGACCAGTACCTAGATGCAAGTCTTTTTTCGCTGAGATCCAAAATACAAACCACAACAAAATTCTCACCATTTCTTTTAATGTATGGGAGAGAAGCTAGATTTCCATCAGAAGTGCCTGTTGAACTGCCGGTAGGTTTTTTTCTGTCTTTTTCTTGAAAATGGCTTTCTATTAGGGCCAAGCATCAAGTGACCAAACATTTTAAAAGATAGGCTTAGATAATATAGCTTAAACCAGTATGATTTGAGGTTGCATAGCATATTACCCCAAAAGGTGCAACTGCTCTTTTACCTTGCTCAGGTTTTCTGAATACCCCAACCACAATATCTATTCCTGTAACTCCCAGATCCCACATATGTCCAATAGATGCAGTAGTAATAGATAAATGCAGATATATTGCCCATGAAGCTCAGCTTTATTGGAAACATGTTTAATATTTTATTGTAGATTAATTTTGTGTAAAAGTCTATACTATGAAATGTACAAGTCATTATCTATTTTGTTGTAGCTTTCAACAATAATACTCCCTGAAGACTGCAGTGAATTTCTCAGACACAGTCAGAGAATGCAAGAGAGCACAAGAGAAAAGGTTGAGGAGAATATTGCACTGTCACAAAAAAAATGACAGAGGCATTTGCAAAAAGAGTTCAGAAAAAGTACAGAAATGTGGAGTTTAAAGAGGGAGATGAAGTACTCTTACTGAACATGAGAAAGAGAAGCAGGAAAGGAGGGAGAATGGAAGCAGACTACACTGGACCCTACACAATTGAGGAGATTTCAGGAAAGACAGCAACTTTACAAACACCACAGGGTGTCTGTCTTAAAACAAAATATAGCATCAGTCACCTGAAACCTTATAAAAAAAGTAGTGCCAGCTCTCAGGTCCCAGCTCAAGCCAGCTCTCAGGTCCCAGCCCCAACTAGCTCTCAGGTCCCAGCCCCAACCAGCTCTCAGGTCCCAGCACAAGCCAGCTCTCAGGTCCTATCCCCAACCAGCTCTCAGGTCCCAGCTCAAGCCAGCTCTCAGGTCCCAGCTCAAGCCAGCTCTCAGGTCCCAGCTCAAGCCAGCTCTCAGGTCCCAGCTCAAGCCAGCTCTCAGGTCCCATCTCAAGCCAGGTCTAAGGTCCCAGCTCAAGCCAGGTCTAAGGTCCCAGCTCAAGCCAGCTCTCAGGTCCCAGCTCAAGCCAGCTCTCAGGTCCCAGCTCAAGCCAGCTCTCAGGTCCCAGCTCAAGCCAGCTCTCAGGTCCCAGCTCAAGCCAGGTCTAAGGTCCCAGCTCAAGCCAGCTCTCTGGTACCTGTTTGGGGTAGTACTCAAGAACAAGGTGCAATAGAAACTCATAAGTTAGTTACGACCTGTTGGTCGTTGGTTTAGACCAGTTGGTCATCAAGTTGCATGTTTCTCCCATGACCCATTCCTGGTCATGATTGCATGTGTTCTTTGTTGAAAATGTAAATGGTACAGTTTTTCATCTAAATATTAACAAGACTAATTTGAAATGTTCTGTGTTGCAGTCCAAAAACTTTGGTCTTCTAAAGATACAGGACAAGTGGAAGCGGTCGTGCGACCATACAAAATTTATGATACCTCTTTTAGAACACTATCAGGACACGGCTGGCTTTCTGATGAGGTGAAAGTACATCCATGTGATATACAAGTTTAATGTTTCAGTGCTGTATAAAATTAAATTACTAACAACTTTTTTTGTTTACACAGATCATTGATGCATACCTGCACTGCATTATGAAATTAGCCAAGGTAATAAATAAAATTCAATTCCACTGAAAACTGTGTTTTCATTCTATTGTTAGAAATACTGGATTTTAACAGACCAATACTGTTACAGATACATGTGCATCGGTTGGACGCTGTACTTGGGTCCTCTGTCTTTCATCGTGGCCAGTTCAGAGTTGTTCAAAACCAAAAGGTAATATGGTTTTTATTACAGACTATGCAACCTTATACACATGCATGTTGGAACTTTGGATTTTAAGTGCTCTCTTCTATTTTTAGATGAAGTTACCCACAGCCTCAACTTGGATTTGTCCTGTAAACGTTGGACATCACTGGATTTTAGTGGTACTTTTCTTGATTCTGTATTTACCACAAACTTTATTGGTAGTTTTTGGTGTGTCTGTAAAATCTTTAGGGATTGTTTTAGGATTAACTAATACATTTTTTAAAATTTCAACAGATTGTTAAAATGGATGAAAAATCCCTCCTTGTGATAGACCCCCTCGGTAATGAAAATATGTACCAGAGAAAAATTCTTCGGAATTGGAGGTGATGTAAAACAAGCCTTTCTTACTGTGTTTGTAGACTTATGTATTTGAATATGTTTCTGAACTTATGACTTGTACAATAACAGAAATTTTTTGAAGACAAAAAATGTCAGTGAAGGACGATTCAAACTGAAAAACACAATCTTCAGCAGGACGGCTCTAGTTGTGGAGTCTTAATTTTGATGGTATGGATATTATTGATATATGTTATTGGGGTGAATGTGTGTTACTTTACACCTACACTGACTATTTGTAGTTTGCAGAGCTCAATCTCCAAGGTAGAAGTATCTGCGTTGCTCAAACAGATACAGAGGTCTCAGCCGCAAGAGTCAAAATTGCAGCAACTCTTCTGGAATACAAAGGTATCCATTAATTATCCTTATTACATGGCTTGGCTGAATTCCAATGTAGAATGCGGTCTGTTATTTCTTGACCGTTACCATGAAAAACAGCGCATTGCTATGGACGCAGCAGGATTCTAACCGTAGAGACGGAACGGACTATTTTCTTTAGCGGAAGCAATATAATCGTTTTTAAAACAATAAACTCCTTTTTTAAATCAATATTTTGTGTCAAATTAATGATTTATTTGGTTGGTAGCCATGTAATAAGCGTGATAATGTATAGTGAGGCGGTTGTTATAGCAAATACAATACCTTCAGGCTGATTCAAGATCCCTCCGCTTCGTGTCGGGCTCCCGATCAGCCTGTCGGGGTTGTATTTCGCTATAACAACCGCCTCGCTATACATTATCCCTTACATGTCTGACTTGTCCTTTGACAAGAGACTATATTCAGGATAAATTGTGCTGAAGTTTTGCAGCAAATTTCTTTAAATGAACATTGCTTGTATTGCACTATTTTTGTTTTTCATTTAAGATGGTGTGGAAGATCTCTGTGTTTCCTGCAACATGTTGCAGTTTGATGCTGAGGAGGATTTCACAGAGATGGTAATAAGACAATAGGTTAATAACGACCTCATCGTCCGCGAGCCCCCCCTCCGCGAGTTCTATGTTTTACATATTGTACAATATATACCTATTTGAAATTTGTATTAAAATATTTTTCAACCAGTCTATAAATAATGAATGTTTTTATAATTTATTTTCTTTTAGTAAGATACACAGAAATAGGTTATGAAGGTATGCTGGTAAGTGTGAAAACTAACAAAAAAGGATACCCCAACACTTAATTTTCTATGAAGCAAGACCTATCGAAACAGGGGCTATCAAATGAGCAGGCCCCTGTACAAACTGTATTTTTATTAAACCAGGGGCTATCAAAACAGCATACCCCTTTATAAACTGTATTTTTTTATTAAACCAGGGGCTATCAAAACAGCATACCCCTTTATAAACTGTATTTTTATTAAACCAGGGGCTATCAAAACAGCATACCCCTTTATAAACTGTATTTTTATTAAACCAGGGGCTGCTTTTTTTTTTTTTTTTACATACACATAATAACGTATATGTGTTTAAGTTACAGTGTGACTGATAACTAAGCTAATAACACTAGATTTTAATTTATAATTAAAATGTGACGTTTTCTGTTGTCAGACTGCGCGCGCTCTCTCTCTTCCTCTACACAAACGCGTGTCCCAGGTCGTTGCCATGGAGACAAACCGAAACCATTAATGCTGTGGTGTGAGTTAGCGAGAGTGCGCTAATCGCGGGAAGAATAAAATGGATAGTACAAAAAAAAAAAGATTCATAGAGGAGCTGAAAAAGCCAGGTTAAAAAAGAAAGGCATCGGAGGATGATGCGGCTAAAAGTGGCAAACTGACAAATATTTTTTCAAGAAGACAAACGAGTACACGTGAACTGGCGACTCAAGGTAGCCTACAGTGACTAGCAGGGCCGTGCAGAGACCTTTGGAGGGGCAGGTGCTCAAAATATAAAAGGGGCACATGAAACAAGGCTTTAAATAGGGCTGTGCACAAAATATCATAACAGCAATGTATAGTGACGCATTCCGTGATGATACGCGTATTGATGCGGATGCTGTAACGTTAAATACTGTAACAATAAAAGTGACATTAAAAAGACCAGACCCTTCCACCCCCATGAAACTTTTCTCCCTCAAATAGCACGAACAAAGTGAACACATGCACCTTTGTTTATGGTGCTGCTACTGTGTATAACGTTAGAAGTGGCGTTTGCTGCAGGCTAAACACAGCGATTTAAACAAAAGCTGTGCAATGCATGTTCTCTTCACGTTGTTCTTGTAAAATAATAATAATGATAAGCAAACAAGCATACCACTCCGCTGAGAACCCCACTTACTGCAACCGTAGCGCGGACGATATTGAAGTGGTGCCTGAGCGCGAGAGATCGTTCGGATGAGGTCGTCAGGTGAAAGGTTATCATGTGGGTGATTTTATTTACTTTTTTTAATTACAATTATTAATCATTCATTTTACTAATAGTTAGATTGGGCAGACCTTCACAGAAGGGTGTTAAAAAAATAAATAAATAAAAAAATTGCCTTGACAAAAGGGCACTTTGGGCATCATGGGGCAGGTGCTCAAGCAACATGGGGTGTGCAAAGTATTTATCTGAGATTATAATATACCTTAATGGGTAAAATATTATTTTTGTGAAGAAAATGTACAAAACACATTAATTAATGGACATGACATGTACCCTAAATAGGATAGTACAAAAAAAGTGTTGCACATTTTATTGGTGTAAATATGAGTAGTGGTGATATTTATTTTGTACAACATTTGCAACTTCTTTTCATCACTTAATAAGAAGCAGCACAAATTAAACTATGTCATGTTATAGAGACTACTGAACAGACATTTAAAAGTTGATTTTAAAATGTAAATATTTAAAATAAAAATGAAGCTATGTAAACTCTTGCATTTTTACAGCACTATAAGTTCTACACACACTTTTGGTCTTCATCCTCACTTGAACACTTGGCCCAAATACAGGACATTTGTCATTTAAGTAGTCAAGTATAGTCAAGTGTAAAGACAGCAAGAGTGGGTATTTGGAGAAGGGGTGAATGTGAAAGAGGAAGAGACAAATAAAAGAGTGTAAAGAGAAGTTCACATCAGAGTTTTTCAGATCTTGTTTCATTGATTCATGCTGAACAACATTCAACACATAAGAATATTATTTACTGGTGCTTGCTGAGCATCACTTTTTCTTTCATAAATCTGTAACTTTATTACAGTGTTCATTCCATTGCTTCAAACAATACAAATCATTATATTAGCCACTAACCATTAACCTCAGACCATTGTCTTAAAGATTTCTCAAAACTAGTAACACTATATTATTATATTTCAACTCTAAACACATATTCAGCTCTTCAGCCGACAACCGGCAGTTCTCAGCATGTGAACACTTGTGTGCAACATTTTATACACACCAGTCAGAACCACAGTGTGTGTAAAAATAACCATGTGTGTATTCATTGTGCTGTGGGTAATAAAAGAAAACTGCATATGTGGTGGTTATATAGATTTATAAAAATAAATAAAGAAAATGGAATAAAAAAATTGAAATGGAGTAAAGTAAAAAAGGGATAAATCGTTAAACTTAATATATTCCTTGAATATTATTTCAAGTGTATGATATGGTATATATTGTATTTAACAATTGATTTAGCATGTCATGGTAAATGATCGGTTGATCAATTGATTAGTTTTGACTTTTTAGTGAGTGTTGGCCTATGACGGGATGGTGCGCTGCTCAGTTGATACACAGCTTCAGAAGAAGATGCAGCAGCTCCGTCTCTTGTGGGTTTTTTTTATGTTTATTTCCCCTCATCAGGCCGTGAGTGTACTACACATATTCAGGAATTGTTTAAAACTTGATAGTCTTATTTTTATCTGGATACTAACTGTAAGCAGACACATAAATTAAAGTAATATTATGCTGCAAATAATACAAAAAAACAGACATTTAGAAAATAAATCTTATTCATTAAAGTGAATGGTGGCTCTTCTGCATTTATTCACATTGAAATATTTTTTTTAAACAAAGCTTTAGCTGCGGAAATAGTTTATTTATTTAAAAGGAAACAAACATACAAAAGCATGAAATATTGTAGCAGAATATTTTGTTACAAAGATCTGGAGAGGGCAGAGGGGTTTGTACCATATTACCAAAAATACGTTATTTATCAAAAAGAGCTAAAACTAAATTGATTAAACAGGTTAACCTCCATGTTTCTTGTTAAAGTTATATGAAATCAAAATGGACCCTTTCTATGTAGACATAAAAAATATACATAAAAACACTGGTGAAATTTGTGACAACACTGGGTGCCAAATGTTTACCATTAATGGAAATAACGGTTAAAGGTTGTAAAAAAAAAAGAAAGGTCAGGCAGCTTCAAATAAAAAACAGTAAACTTAAGGGAAAATAATCACAGAATCACACTGAAAACTTTGAAAAAGATGATCAATCGAAGAGATCGATCGAGAGCTTTAATAATAATAATAAAAACAATAATCCACACAAGGCAAAGAGAAGAAGCACCAGCACAAGAATATCCAGAGAACAGGATCCAGAAGAAACACAGAAGAACAGTGCGACAAAACAATACTTCAACAAAGATATGAGAACACGGTGTATTATCTGGAGAGGTAAATGTGTAAATTACAAACAGCAGAAGTCAAAGAAAGTGATAAAGGATGATGGGAAATGAAGTCCACAATCAATAAACAATGATCTGGGAGGAGTGTCCTCTGGTGGATGTCATGGGCACTCCAGGAGACGACTGAGAACAACAGAAACCCTTTCAATCCCAAAAGAACATGAAACACTAACAGATCTCTAGATCTCAGCATCTTCACTTGTTACAAACCAGTCTGTGTGGGCGCGTGTGTGTGTGTGTGTGTGTGTGTGGCGGGGGGGGGGGGATGGGAGGAGTATGCAAATATGGAAACGAAGATGTTTTGTCTATCCTTGAGTGTTAAATGTCATACATCTAAGGACTTGTGATTTGAATGTTAGCCATGTGTACCTGTCATCTTGCAAACTGACTTCCCAAGGTATTTGGATTCTGTTTTTGTTGCTTGTCTTGTGGATCCAAATAAAATAAAATGTGTGTCTGTTATGATGTTCAGTCCCGGTGTTGTTGGTGTTAACCTTGTGTTTGGACTGTTGCTCTGAGTGGATTTTTGCTGTGTGGGTTATTAAAGACTACTACCTTTATTCATCTTTGTGTGTATAACTAATGCTTCACAGCATGTTGTGACAATGTGATCAATAACATCCAGTTTCCTCTTTCAAACACAATGTGTCTGTGTTTTGAGAAAGCAAGGATCTTTCCTCCAATGGCTCTGGCTGTCTTGCAGCCGTCGTTCTTTACCTTCTCCAGTATCGGTCACGTGACCTCAGTTTCAGAGGAATCACTGTTGTGAACCGAGTTGAGTTTCCTCAGGAACAGTCGAGATTGAACAAAGAGAACTCTGTGAAGCTCTTCAAGATTGGGATCAATTACAGAGAGCACCAGTACACCAGCATTTCAGCTCAAGCCATCGGGCCTAATGGTAATTCATCAAGAAAGTGCACACTGTAAAAGCTTTAGTGTGAAATAACTAAATGTCTGCTAAATGTCTTTAGTGTCTGCTAAATGCATAAATGTAAATGTAAATGTAAATAACCGTATAATCCAGGTAAATAATTGATTAATTTCACAATGGGACTTCTCTTGTATCTAACTGCACTCAAAGATTTCTTGTAAACAAACAGCTTCATTTCCAAGCTCCAAGATCCCTAACAAATAATAGTCACTAATCCTACCTGGTCTCATAGCATTTACGTACCTGGATGCACTTTTTAGCGAGACACGAAATATGTACCAATAACTACATATTAAGGCAGTAAACCTCTGACACCTTTTACTCCTTTTCACACAAATTTACAGAGTTTTGATTAATAATAATAATTTCTGATTCGAACCCCGTGTAGTTGCGGTTCGATAAAGCAGTTCAAATCTGTTGAAATGGCAAGATTGCATCAACAAATACGTTTTTTATATCGGTTTTGCATTTGTTAACACTATTGGGTAGGTTTAGGGTTGGGTTTGGTGTAGGGTAGGATAGAGCATTAACTTTTAGGGACAGACCCTGGATATTTGAATTCTGAAACGCCGCTATATGTACCTGTAGCAACGTAATAAAAACAGCAATATATACCTATATCAACGTAATACAAACACAGCAATATGTACCTGTAGCAACGTAATACAAACACAGCTATATGTACCTGTAGCAACGTAATAAAAACATAGCTATATGTACCTATATCTACGTAATAAAAACACAGTAATATGTACCTATATCTACGTAATAAAAACACAGTAATATGTACCTATATCTACGTAATAAAAACACAGCTATATGTACCTATATCTACGTAATAAAAACACAGTAATATGTACTTATATCTACGTAATAAAAACACAGCTATATGTACCTGTAGCAACGTAATAAAAACACAGTAATATGTACCTATATCTACGTAATAAAAACATAGCTATATGTACCTATATCTACGTAATAAAAACACAGCTATATGTACCTGTAGCAACGTAATAAAAACGTGCCAGGGTTCAAGTATTTAATCTGTGTTTTAGCGCCACTCAGTGGACATTTCTCTTTGAAACTGCGGTGAAACGTGCAGTAAGCTACGTAAAACGGTGTTGCAGAGAAACTGCACAGAGGTACGTGTTTTTATGAGACCAGGTTGCACTAATCACAATTATGTGACTTCAAAACAATAACAACTAAAACAACTAAATGGATCTCAGTGGCACAGTTAAAGACACCTATAATGTGAATTCAGAGTAAAACGAGAGCAGTGAATTACTGTGATTTTTTTTATGCATTTAGCAGACGTTTTTATCCAAAGCGAATTACAGTGCATTCAGGTACATTTTTTTAATCAGTATGATAAAATCATTCTGCTGTTCATTCTCAGTTATTGGTAAGAAAATGACCCAGCATGCACTCTTCACAGTAAATGTCTTACTACAGTAATTCATTGTAAAACAATACTCTTTAATCCTGTGAATTTTACAGTGCACATATGAAATGTAAGAAAGACATATATGACACCAAATAGGTTTATAGCTTTACAAAATAAAATCAAAAAGATTACGCTGATGAATTACGTTATTATATTTTGTTATCATTTGGAAGTGCCTTTGCATGAAGTCTGTTAAATTAATAAAAGTCTGTACATGCAATCAACTTAGAAATCTCTAGAAATGCTGCTCACTTTTGTAAATCTTTTTAGCAAATCTGCATGTTAATTTTATTCAAATTATTAACTCTCTTTCGTTTCTGTGCCCAGCACATGCATACAGTTGACATGACGATTTGCACAATGTTGACCATAAGAGTTTTACAGTGCTTTCAACCATGTAATATTGACTAATATTAAAGATAGTGTGCATTCCGCCAGATGTATGTATTGTGTTGTATGTATTTTGATATTTTTTTATTCATGTATACTAAAAACATGAAGACATCTTAAACAAATCTTGGTCTTTTTATAGTTCTTACAAAACAGTAATAAGTAGATTCTGTCACCATAGCATGTGGATTTTTATTTTATCAAAATAAAAACATATATTTATGGTGTTGTGGTATTATCAGGGAAGGTAATTTCGCCTCCATGCTGTCTTTAATTGAGCTGACACTGATCCTGTGATTATAGAAACAGATGGCATACCTTGGTAAAGTGATATGCTGATGTATGCGTCACCCATATTAGGCCCTCTTCAATATTTTACACTGGCGCTGTTAGAAGCTGCCAAAAGTTGTTCTCCGTCATGTAATACAATTACAACACATTTCACAACATAATTAATATAAGTGGTTTCTGATAAAGTATTTTCCTTTTTATTTATCTGTTGATTTTTTCCTCCATAAAGAAGCTAATGCTTCAGTTAAATAATTAATCTCAGAAGTGCATTTGTGTAACTCTGCTGTTTCTCTGTTGTTCTGCCCCTTACGTGTCACCGTTTGCCACCTGCACTTGTTAGGTGATCTGCTGATGATCACTGCTGGCTTTGCTGCTAACTGCAGGTAACATGGCCCAGTGGATTGAGTTTCAGGTGTTCTGTAGTCATCATTACGTCCTCATTAAATACAGAGATGATTTCAAGCATCCATACTCAAAATTCATCATGGGTTGATGTGTTCATTTATTGTACTGGAACACAAAGGTACAACATCTTAATGTTCCTGATCAGCTCACACAACACTACCTTACACAGACTACAATATGGACACTATAGGACAAAATGACCCTTCACAGAAACCTGTACTTTCCAAGTCAGTGCTCACAGATAAAGTACTCAAACACCCACCATACTAACCCTCCTCACACAATTCTGGACAGCACTTAAATTATCCCTGGGACAGCTATTAGCTGAATTTGTTTCGTTTTTTTTAAAGTTAGCATACAAATGTGTGGCAGGAAGTGTTTATGAACCAAATATATGTACAAGAAAATGTACATGGTTCTCAAATTCCATTTGTACAAGTAGAAAAATCATATAAATAATAAAGAAATGCAAATTGCAAATTAAATCATACACAGTTTGATGGTTTAAAAAGATGATATTTTAAATTGTACAACACATAGTGAACACACAGTCAACCTGTCTGTGTTAAAAAACATTGAAATCAAACCAAAAATCTTAGTGCAACTAGTACAAAAACTAAAAGAAATGACCAATAAATGTCAAATCAGCTTTATAGCAGCTAAAAATTATGCTCTTTGTTGAGATTTCAGCTGAAAGTAACAGACCTAGTTTGCATTTTCATAACAATTACAAAAGGCCATGTCTCACTGTCAGTATCCTTCTGTTCTGAACAACCAACATCACACTTACATGGAGACCAAAAACTTCAGACAACTTCATCAGACATGTTTCTCCACGATGAAGAATGCATGGCATATTTTCACTTTTTTTCCAGAAAATGATGCCGTGTATTGAGCACTGCGACACTAAGTTCAGAGTTGTCCTTTGTTTGTTTCACACATAGTCTCGTCTGTCGTAGCCTCCCCCACCGGTCGAGCGAGACGCAGGATATGGCATCCGAGATGGGTTATATTTTTTCTTCTGTGGAGGACAGGAGCAACAAAGCAACGATCCCCCCAAAATCAGGAGCGTAGCTGCTGCCCAGCCGATGTAGATCGCTGCTCCCAGCTCCCGTCTCTGGGCGTCAGGCAGCAAAGGGTTGTAAAAGTCCCTGATGATGCTGTTTGCAGACCAGGACACGGGAATCAGCTGCATAAGCCCAGCTACGATGAACAGCACGCCTCCTAGGATCATGACTTTAGCTTTGGATGACTCCTCTTCAATGCAGTTAGTGCACTTCGCTCCTCCGATGGACACCAATACAGCCAAGACGCTCAGAAGGATGGATATGACAGTCAGGGCTCGAGCAGCTTGAAGGTCCTGAGAGAGTGCCAGCATGGAGTCATAGACTTTACACTGCATCTGTCCGGTGCTCTGAACCACACAGGACATCCACATGCCATCCCAGATGATCTGAGCCGTCACGATGTTGGAGCCGATGAAGGCTGTGACCCTCCACATGGGGAGAGCACAAGCCACGATGGCCAAAAGCCAGCCCAGCACACATGACACGATACCTATGAGCTCCAGGCCTAAAGACATGTCTTCTCAAAGGATCCGTGGGAGCTATGCAATGCCAGAGATGCTGATAAAACAACTGGACAGCTGTGAGGGAACCTGCAGTATAAGCCTAATTTGAGCCAATGCCTCGGAGCAAACAGAGCGCATCTGTGACAAAGCAAGTGTCCTTTATACCCCAGATCAGGTAGAGAGGAGGAGTCTGCTAGGATGGAGACATTACACAAAGAAAGGGCTAGTCACACCAGAACAAAAACTGCCCTCCATTAGAAAGTAGTGGGAATTAAGAACAAAACAAGGCTTCTTTGCACATCAATAGAGGCTGCCAATGCACAAAGGCATGAATTTATTTGATAAAGGTAGAGACGAATCAAACAACTGTAAGATATTCTTTTGAATGGATGAGTCATTTTACTGTTCTCCACGCGATGGCCTCTATTATTAATTTTAAGTTACTAGATTATTTAAATTATTGTAATCCATGAAAAGGCTGTGTTTATAAGGAGCTGGGTTAGTACTGTATTTTAGTACAGAAATCACAAATTTCTGACAATTATTGGCATTTTTGGTTGGAAAACAGTAGCAAAGTTCAAAGTGTGCACAATATACTTTTCTTAAATTAAGAAAATTTTCCAGCATTTATTTTTTTCCACAAAAGTTGTTTTGATCAATAGCTGTAATTAAATAATGTGCCGTAAGTATGGTTGGGAGGTTTACTGTAACAAATTGAATCAGTTACATATCAAAGTATCACAAGTAATGATTAATGATTACTTTTGGATTACTTCAAAGGCACATATGTAAGTAAAATGAAGAAAAAAAACAATATGATCTAAAATATTTGTATATATTCTTGACAGAATATGCATGAGTAATGTTATAAGTTATGTAGTTGTAACTATTTAAGAAATAAAGGACACTTTAAATACTCTAAGCAGGGTTTATACAGACACTGTGTCATGAAATTCCAGGATTTTCAAACTATACTACTTTTAGAGACTGTTATTTATTTACAGTGTCTCAGACACCTGTTGCTATGTTGCTATGTACAGCACGTTGCTATGGTAAATTCACAAGAAGTCACAGCATGATGTAAGTTGCTGGATAATTAAAAACAGTACAAACAGACTCATAGATATTCATTCTTGCATGTTAGCTCATTTTAGAAACTTTATCTGATTTAAAATGTGTTTACATGGCTGCACAGTAAAATTTACACTCACCTGCCCTTGAGCAAGGCACCGAACCCCCAACTGCTCCCCGGGCACAGCAGCATAAAAGGCTGCCCACTGCTCAGTGTGTGTGTGTGTGTGTGTGTGTGTGTGTGTGTGTGTCGCGGCGCGCACGCACGCACGCACTTTGTATGGGTTAGATGCAGAGCACAAATTCCGAATATGTGTCACCGTACTTGGTCGTATGACGCGTCACTTTCACTTTGTATGCATATTTTACTCCTTGAGCATTTAATATTTTGCATTGAATATCTTTAAATTGACAGATTATGTAATCAGCATAATACATATTTTACCCGACTAAAAACCAGAATTGACTTTATTCTTTTTTTGTTTAAAAAAGTACTGCATTTTATAAATATGACCTACAATTCTTGGTCATTGGTTAAAAAAAAAACCTTTTTTGTGTATCAATTGAAACACATTTGCAATCATGTACATTGTATCTGTCATTTAAATTAAATAAATGTAGTGCTTTCCATTTATTATGTGACATTAATATCAGGCTACAAGAAAGTTATGTAGTGATTTATTTATGCATTTATTTGTTAGTTTAGTTTTTTTTTGTCTTATCAAGCACTGTGTTGCAAACGTCTGTGGTTTTATAATCCTGTTATCTGATTTAATGAACAAAATCCTTTTAATTATTCTGCTCTCACTACAGGAATATTTAGTTTTTCTTCCCAAATCCTCGCTTCCATCTCTCTCAGTCTGTTCTCACAAAGTTGATTTTAAATTCGAAAAGCAAACACATATCACATAAGGAATAACTGAAAATAGGCAGTTGAATTATTTGAGAATAATGCACGCCCGAGGTGGTGAAGTGAATGCACCCTAGCTGTATCTGTATCCTGTATCTGTTTTCAGCATTTGAACACAGAGTGAAACAGTTTGTGTTTTCAAAAATCTTAGAAATTCACATTTTAAATTAATTTAAAAAAAAGAAATTACATTTAAATCATCCAGTGTCCATGGTTTTGTAGGTGGACTTTTAGTTTGTAGTCCTGTTTGTTTCCTGTCTTTGTTTTGTGTGCCTGTTGTAGATCTTTTTAGCTGCCCTCATTACTGTTTCCAGGTGTCTCTTGTCAGTTACCCCTGCCTACACTGTATAAACCACTGAATTTCTCATGTTCCTTTGTTGGTTATTTTCCTTCCAGGCATGTAGTGGATTTAGATGACTCTCAGTTCTGTTATCCAAGGGCAGTTGTGGCCTAATGGATAGAGCATCGGACTTGTAACCCGAGGTTGTGGGTTCTAATCTTGGGTCTGGTAGGAATTATCAGTGGGAGGAGTGAATAACGAGCATTCTCTCCTGCTTCAATACCAAGACTGAGTTGAGACCCTTGAGCAAGGCACCGAACCCCCAACTACTCCCAGGCGCTGCAGCATTGGCTGCCCACTGTTCTGGGTGTGTGTTCAATACTGTGTGTGTGCACTTGGATTGGGTTACATTTAGAGCACAAATTCTGAGTATGGGTCACACTTCACTTCGTTTCTTCTTCTTGTGTTTAGGTTGGATTCTGAGTTCCTTTTTTTATTACCGTTTCTAATAAATCTCCTTGCATTTAGGTCTTATCCTGGTTTTCTGAGTCAACCAATTATCAGACATTCAAAACACAGGAGAATCTAAGATCATTTTTTTGGAAGGTTGCCCTCATTCCTTACATAATTGAGGTAGTCCTGCACACTGGTGTTATTGAATCAGACGGCCTACACTCAATGGGCACTTTATTAGACACATTCTTCTGATACTGGGAGAGCCACCCTTTGTCCTCAGAACAACCTGCTCAACATCACACAGTTACTGAAGTTTATTTAATTATTTATTTTTTGACTGTGCATACATACTATTGGATTTAGGTGTGGAGGTCATTGGTGTAACTGAATACATTGTCAGGTTCATGGAAATAGCTTTTGATCATGTGTGCCATTGAAAGATGAGTGAACTATGGCCAAAAAAAAAGGATGCATATGGTCAGCAAAAATATTCAACAGCTGGATGTGGCATTTTAGCATTGTTCACTTAGTATTGAGACCCTAAAATCAGCATCCACACTGAACAGTTTTGATGAAATCTTAAGTTGAAAATGCATGTTTTTAAAGTGCACGACTGTATAAATGATGCCATTAACTTATCAGTGAATCTGTGAAAATGGCGAAGTCATGAACGTGTTACGTGTTACGTGTTCAGTCTGTAGGTGTGGGCATGAGTGTAGTGTTTCATTACAAAGTTGCATCACCAACTACTAGCCTGACGTGAATAATACAGCGTTTTTGGTTACACTTTAGATTGGGTAACACTATTCATCTGAGCTTAATTTGTATTCACTATTAACTAGTTTCTAAGCATGCTTATTGCTTCCCTTATTGGCGGTTTATTATTAGTACTTAGAGCACATCTGTATTAATATATTATTCTGCATGACTATATTATAGATACCTAAACATAACATTATATTATATGTCTTTATTCACTATCCCTTACATAGTTTATGCCATATTGTCCACTATACACTGTGTACAATATGAAGAACCCCAAAAGTGTATGGATCTTTGCATTTTACACAGACTTTACTATTGTGCACCAGAGAGCACTTGTATTTTTTTTTCATTTTTTTTATTTTTTTTATATATAAATGTATGAATTAATAATAAAAAGAAACCGACACTACTTGTGCCATCATCGATAAGACAAAATTACCTATTTGAATACATACACAACATGTATAGGGGGAAGATGCCACCATTAAGAAAAAAATATTTTAAACATATTTAGACACACATCAGCCAATGTGTTAATGAATTGCAAGTTACGTCTTGTATTTAATGGCTTGCATGATATTCAACAGTATCTAAGTTACAATCTTTAAGCTAAAGATCCTTAAAACTGCTTGGAATTTCTCAAAGGCCCATAAGCAGATTCAAGCTCTTCTTCTGAGATTCTTCTGTGTTTGTGTTTCATTCCATGACCCAATGCCTCATCTTCAGCCCTGAAACAAGCCTATTGTCTGGGACTGGCTTAGATTAGGGCCCTGACAAAGACAAGATTCTTGTGCAGAGAGCGAGTAGACCTTTAAAACAGGAGAATAACTAGATCTAGTGATAGTTGATTCTACTCATCACCTCATTATTGGGGCTAAGAAGTTTCTTTTAACTCTGTGTCCTTCATTGTTTTCCAAAGACAACTCAACAAAGATTGCACAGTAAGTTAATTCAGTGCATTTTCAAAGACATTTCTGAGACAAGTCAGTTTTATGTTAACTCTTTCCCCGCCACTGCTAATCCATGTTTTCACTGTTATACGGTCGGGGGCGCTATTCACATCTTCTGAAATAGTACCATTTTTCTGGATCCATAAACAAGCAAAGAAGAAGTAGAAACACATGATAGAATCATTGCTTGTCCACTTGTAAGCTTACACGATCATCAAACATTACTTAAACCTGTTAACTCTCAGTTCCCATTTTTGAGTACAGGGCTGAAAATGGCATTTCCAACTTAAATTGTTATACATTTTGAATGCTTTGGAGCAGAGACTTAAGGTTGATATATTTTTTAAGAAGACACTTGGCAGAGTATTGTAAAGGTGAAAAGTTATAAAACGTTTATTATCAAAATGTTATGGAAGTTTAAGTTTATGAAAATATAAAATGTCAGCATTTGAATATTTATATTTTATATAAAATATTTATTTTACAAAACATGTTTTATTCTAAAACTGAAAAAGAGTTAATAAATTATACTATGTAGGACCCATAAATCATGGATAATGGAAACCAATTAATTTGTATTTTTTTAATGAATGTGTTTAAGGCTAATGTGGCACACGTAGACTACAAGTATTTATAGAACATGAACTTATACATCATGTAAATGCATGTAATCAAAAGTTTACAAAAAAAACAACATACTAAAACACTGACATTTAATTATTGGTAACACAGTGCTAAAAAGGACAACCTCGATATCAATATACACACGGCTATGAATATACTTTTTCATGTGCTTATTTTTAGTAATAATATAATACTTGCAATTCTTCAGAACTGCTTGCATAGACTTGGTAACAAAATAAATGGCAAAACAGCAGAACTCACTGCACAGAAACACACACTGGCTTGTGCTGTATCATCATGTACTCTGTTCAGGACACATGAACAGAGAGCAACACAAAAAGAGCACGTTTGTTCACACATAGTCTCGTTTGTCAAAGCCAGCGGGTACAGACCGTGCAGCAGAGTAAAACATCCTGCTGGGTGGACCGTACCTATTCTCCTCTCGTGGGGGGCAGCTGCAGCAGAGAATCCCCCCTCCAATCAGCAGAAGGGCGCTAGATGCCCATCCCAGGTAAAGAGACGCACCTATCTCCCTCTTTTGTGACTCTATGATTATGGGGTTGTAGAAGGATCTGATGATACTGTGAGCAGACCAGCACACAGGGATCATATGCATGACTGCAGCGCAGATGAAGGTGACTCCAGCGGTGATCATAACTTTGGCTTTGGCCCGCTCCTCCTCTAGGCAATTAGTGCACTTGGCTCCCATAATGGAGAGCAGGAGTCCCAGTACTCCCATCACAATAGCAATCACACACAGAGCCCTAGCCGCCTGTAGATCTGAGCTGAGAGCCAGCATGGAGTCGTAGATTTTGCACTGCATCTGGCCAGTGCTTTGCACCACACAGTTCATCCAGATTCCCTCCCATATGGTCTGCGCCGTTACGATGTTCACACCGATGAAAGCCGTGACCTTCCACATGGGCAAAGCGCAAGATACGATGCCTACAATCCAACCGAACACAGCTAGGGTGACCCCGAGTATCTCCAACCCCAGAGCTGCCATTCTGTTTTATACAAGAATGTGCTATGAAATGAATTCCATTCACTAAGGAAAGGCTCTCAGCACAATGGCTCATGCTTTATAACGCAACGATGAGGAAGGTGGAGTTATGTTGGTAAAAGTCTGAGGGGATTGGCTAAACTTTGAGTGAGCATAACCTTGGCATGGAAACGAGTTAGTTTAATGATTTAGCTCTCTTCATCTGGTATTTCCCACTCAGAGACCAAATGGTGGATAGATAACAAAAGCCCAGAGGGAGCTGGTTAAAGGATAACTAGCATGACTACGGCAAGTCTGGACTTTTGAGGAAAACTTTCAGCGGCTTAAAATTAAAATGCATGCTTCAGAACAGGGATACCACAGAAACAAACATAATTTGTTTGGATACTATGAGTAGGTATTGATTTGAATGTGATAATTGAACTGATTTGTCACCTGAGAAGGAGTAGTAAAGTCACTGAGAGTCAACAAAGACATAACCAGTGATGCCTGACAGCGAGACTTTAGCTGTTATCAGCAGTCTGAAATTCCTCAACTTTAAACTAAACAGCATCAGGCATTATTAACTCTCTCTCTCACACACACACACACACACACACACACACACACACACACACACACACACACACACACACACACACACACACACACATCATACACACACTTACTCTGTAATCAGTCATGCATAGGTATGTGAAGCCTGGTGACCTTGCGTCAGTCGTTGCAGTGTTTATTTATGTTGGAGCATGTGGAACAAGTTGAATGAGCATCTTCTAATTCTATTTACATCAAATGTAGGTTTTCTTTCAGACGCATTTGTTGTATATCTATGCCAGTATTTTTAACTTACACGAACAGTAAACAAAATACAGTTATTGCAACTTCAAGGATAATGTTTAATGACTTAAAGATGAAAGTAAGTTAGCATGTTAACCTACCAGAGCTTTAAATATAATTATTGAACACTTTGAGAAAGAGTTACAGTAAGTATGTATAAAGTCATAAACTCCGTAATATGGCAGGTGCTTTTATCTGCACCCGTGCAAGTCTCAGTTACACTCTCTTGACTAAAGCATTGGGCACAAAGAGGTTTCAAGATTTACTAGAACAACCAGAGCATTGTTTCCATTCCCGTTTGGGCCGACAGAGAGAGTATCATTTGCGTTTGTGGTTAACCTTTAAGAGCAGGATTGATTTCAAATATTGATAAAGGCCACTCTTTTGCTGGCATGTTTTCGTTACTCTAGTTTATAAGTCTCACAAGTTTTTATGTTTATTTTTATTTAAAAAAAATTGTTTTAATGTTATTTAATGCCTGCTTAAATTAAATGATGTGTGATTAATGCTTAATTAACGAAACTGACTTTATTTTCCACTTTAGACATTGCAATAATTAACTATAAGTGACTCCATGTCGTCTAGCAGTCATTAGAGTATTAATAACTGTCTGCGTAATATCTGCTAACACTTCATTTTGATGGACATTCAACTGACTATAAGTAACTTTACATGTCAACATATTCTACTTGCCCTAACCTAATAGTTTACTAATACTCTAATGAGGATTAGTTGACATGCAGATTCAAAGTTACTTATAGTTCGTAGAATGTCTAAAATGGACTGAAAATGAACTGTAACCATTCATTTTTCAATTTTAGTGGAAATGCCACTTATTATAACCATGTAAGAGCTACTGATTATTCAACTATTAGCATTTGGATCATGCAAAAATGAGATGTTAACAGTTAAAAGGACTAAATTGCTTCTTGTGACAATATCAAATGTATTAAAATGAAAACAAAAACAATAATACTAATCTTAAATATGCCATGTTGGTAATCAAAGTTCAGCATCAGTCATTCCTTTGTTATTGACATTTAAACGCTTGTTGCTGTCATTTAAGGCTTTTTTCTTAGTCTTTCATGTGGAAAGAGTCAGACCTCTCAGACATAGTCTCTCCTGTCATATCCATTCACAGACATAGATTTGACCCCTGAGTAGTCCACTCTTGTCGGCATGGCATTGTTCTGTGCTTTCGGGGAGCAGGAACAAGACAAAATGGCTCCCCCTAGGATCAGCAGGCAGGAGGCTCCCCATCCGAAGTACAGCGAGTTCCCAAACTCCCTCTTCTGCGTCTCCTCTAGAAGCGGGTTGTGGAAATCCATGATGATGCCGTTAGCCGTCCAACAGACAGCCACTAGCAGCAGCAGCCCACATGTTATAAACGTCACCCCAGCTCCCAGCATAATGTGTGGCTTGTTCGCTGCATCTGATGTGCAGTTGGTGCACTTCGCCCCAGCCACAGCCAGAGCCATGCCCAGCACACCGAGCAGCGTGCTCACGACCGTCAGAGCCCGTGCCGCCTGCAGGTCGTCGGAAAGCCCCAGCATGGAGTCATAGACACGGCAGTGCATCTGTCCTGTGCTCTGCACCACGCAGCTCATCCACAAACCTTCCCACACGATCTGCGTGATGACGATGTTCTGGCCTATGTACGCCGCCACTCTCCACATGGGCAGACAGCAGGCCACCATCACGCCGAGCCATCCGGCCACAGTCAGGATCATCCCTAAGATCTCCAGGCCGGCTGAAGCCATCACGCTTCACTCCTCTGTTTGCCTTCACAGACCGTGCTGGTCAAGATCCAGGATTAGCTGTGATATTAGAGCTGTTCTCAGACGTGAAGACTTGCTTAAATGAAGAAACGGTGAAAGAGAGAAAGGGAGAGAGAGGGAGGGAGAGAGAGAGAGATACAGTTTCTACTTTCTTTATACTGCTAAGAGAAGATGGAAGGTGGAGTCTTAGATGGTGTTTTGTGTGGTACAAAAGAGATTGGGGCTTTTTATAGCACTTTTCTTGTAACGGGATGGCAATGTATTAAAATGATCAACTCAAAATGCTTCATATGTGAATTGTTTATTTTTATCCCATTATTTATTTAGTTTTTTAATGACACGCAACAATGAGCATGTATCATGCCTATCCTTAGTGGAATAAAAAAGTGTCCTAAGAAGGAAGCTTATTCAAAAGTTAACTTATTAGTTAAAAACAATGCGTTAAAATTAACAAACATAGCATTTCTTTCTCCCTCACTTGTTCAGCCCCAGTAATTATATGGCTCAGATTTCAGTCTGATTGATCTTTCAACAGTTGATCTGCCTGCCTTGGCATCATATAAAAGTATACATTTTTGTCCGACATTAAAATGAAACTCCTCTAGTGTCTCATGTGTCTTTGAGAAAATCTGCTGAATCACTCCTCTTTGAGTTGAGACAATTCATCTCTTTGTTTTCTGGAGTGAGACACATAATCCAACGGGATCCCAGGAGTAACCATAGCTATCCATACTGTATGTAAAAATGTGTTTCTAGCACACTTACAGTTTCCATCTGCTTTCATAGATATGGAAACATACATTATTAATAAGTACTTCATACAATTAATAAGCTAACTCAATACAAGGTCTGACAATTAACAATTATGAGACAAAACCCCAACAAGCTGGTAGAAAATTCAGCTGCTTTGGTTCCAAAACCATACTTTTTTTTTCTCTGATTAATTCGCTCAAAGCTACAAAAATCATTAATTGAGGTAATGACGTATTTAAGCATATATGCGCCACTGGGTTAGGGTTAAAAATGACAATATGTTCTAACGTATCTAACAGTGCATTTCGAAAATAATTAAATCTGTTCATTATTTTACTAGGCATGGTAGAGAGGCCTTTATAGAGAGGTGATCAAGAATACAATGGTCACTCTTGTTGGGGTCTAGAGATCATGTTTGGAGATGTGAGAAAAATTTAATATTCTGAATGATTCCTTATTGTACTGTATCATGGTGTAAAGACCACAAAACAGCCAGTGTTGGGGAAAGTTGCTTCTAAAAGTAATGCATTACAATATTGTGTTACTCGCTACAAAATAACTAATTACATTAGTTTTGTGGAAAGTAATGTGTTATGCCATACTTTTGCATTACTTTTTAAATCTAGGCTGACCTTACTTGTCTCATTTTAATATCAAATGTTCTGTTTTTGGCATGTGTAAAAGCCCTTTCACGTTAAAAGTGAAAAGAATAAACCTCCGGCTGAAGAAAATTTTAATTCACATCTGTACAGTACACACTAAAAAGAATATGGTTCTTTAAAGGTTATTTACATGCAGTAGTGGCTTTATTTAGAACCATAGCTTTCTGAAGAACTCTTTTATGTCGAAATGGTTCTTTGTTAGAGTTTCGGGTTTGTTCCATCTGTAACTGTCAAAGCACTTCATTACTGGTTTTCTGGAGTTCAGTGATCCAACTATACAGACTTTCAACACACTCTCAACAGGTAAATGATTTAATTATTATATTTAAATACGAATTTAACTTTCAAATTATAACCGGTTTCCAAACAAACATGTTTTTGTTCATATAGCATAAGTGTGTGCAGCTCTGCGAAGCTTTGGGAACTTCTCTCCTCTTCTCCACTAAGTAAGTAAAAAAGACAATGAATTCATATAGTTAGACTTTTTAAATTATTACTTGTGTTTATGTATAAGCATACTCAGTCACATACAATATTAAAACTATCCCATGACTTGTTATCACTTTTTTCTTTTAAGATTGTGAAGGGCTCACATACTGTCCATTTTTGCTTTAGCCTTCATAAACATAATTGCTTTTACATATACACATGGACACACTATAACTCTAAACTAAATTGTGTATTTCAGATGTATCAAATCCTACAACCTCATCATCTGCAATGAAAAATCACCACGTAATCACACCAAAATAATGGACTTTAAGGCATCATATTGTCTGGAATGTGATTGTTTCTTGATTGTTTCTGAAACTTGGTTCTATTTTTTGCCCTTATTTTGTTTTTTACTTCTTTATGTATTTATTCATGTTCATTGTCAATTGTCGTTCATTAATGTATTCAGCTAATAACTGTTGTTATGAGCATTGACAATTTTGCATGTCAATAAAACATACTTTATTCACACAATACACTGCTGCTGTTGTGGTTATTGTTGTGGTATTAATGTAAAACCCGAACCGAGGCTACACTCTAAGATCTGGAGCTCATCCAACTACACATACTGTCAACACTCTCAACAGGTAAATCATGTCTTTCTTAAAATGTCTATAAATTATAACTTTCAAATGCTAATTGTTTTTTTAGCTTAAGAGAACATGTACGTGTGACCAGCTCTATTAAGATAAGGATATTTTCCTCTTATTCACTAAGTAACAAAGATATTGAATTTATGATCCATTTTGTTAGATATTTTTATTACTAGGTTTGATGCATAACCATACCTTTATATTACTTTTTCCTTTAAAAAAATGCCATTCAGTTGCTCACATACTTTTGGCCTTCATAAACAATAGTTTTCACATAACCAAATGAAAGGAGACGTTGTATATCTAAACTCAATAGAGCATATCTGATGCTACAACCTCGTCATCTGCAGAGAGAAACTACCAAATTACAGATAATGATTAAGTGAACGGCATCATAGAGGATTGTGAAGATATTTCACTGGAGCTTGGTCTTAAATACACTATTTTATGTGCTATTTTATTTTACCTGTTTAAGCATTTATTTATGTTCAATGTCCATATTCATTCATTAATGAATTCTACTAATAACTGTTGTTAGAACACTGTCATTCTTGCTACAATTTCACGTCATAAAAAAATAATACAATTGATACGTTATTGTTGTTGTTAGACACTTATTTTATAAGATATTACAAGAATATTATAAGATATGTAAGATAGATTATAAGACCAGGCAGATAGAGGGGTAAAAAAAACAATATTAATAAATAATATAAACAAATAATACTAATATTAATGATATTATTAATGAAAAACTATCATTCAAATTTATTTATAACACCATTAAGGCCCTATGTAGCATTTTCAAAGCATGGTTCTGTATGGAAACTATAAAAAGGTTCTATTTAGCACTAAAAGGGGTTCTGTTACCCTTTTCTGGTACTGTTTAGAACCACTTTTCTTTAGAGTGTAGTGGGCGCAGCTCAAACAAACCTTCCAGCTGTGCTGCCATTCTGGATGTCATGAAGAATAGGATGCAGGAGAAGAAAGTTCAACACATTCTTCAGCAGTAAATGGGGAGGGGTATATTTGAATTGGATCAATGAAGGTCAGCAGCAAAGACATTGGTTATTAAAATTGGATTAAATACATAAAGGTTCCCCTTCATGGGAACTCGAACTGCGTCCCCTAGGGGTCGCTACGGGGAACTGCCCTCAGCGTGACTCGTGTCTGAAGATACATATGTAAAAACACCACCTGTTGGCCGGCGACAGCCCATGACGTCACTACCGGCATGCCACAATATAAGTGCCGCCGGGAGAATACATCATCAGCTTTTTCGTCTTCACTGACTGGTTTGTTTGAAGCGTGCAGAGTGAATCTGGTAAGAGTACAGTTTTCTCTCTACTATGGCGAGCACTAGTAAGGCGTTTAGGAAGTGTGTGGATCCGTGTCCTCGTTATTTGACACCCGATGACACACACGACTGTTGCGTCTATTGTTTGGGCATGTCCTTGAGGGGGCGGTTTGCGTGCATTGTGAGCGGCTCTCTATGAGGAAGCTCAGCTCTCGCCTGTCCCTCTTTTCGAGGAAAGAGGGGCAGCCGTCTGCTTCCCGCGATTCAAGACCCACCGTTGCCGAGGCACGGAGGCGAATGAAATCGTGGGGTTCGCAGTTGGATGTGGCCGATGAGTTGGAGAGGGACCGCCCCTTTTCGCGCGCGTCGGCCGAAAACGAGACTGAGCTGCTGGATTGTGATGATGCGATCTTTCTGACATCATCAGATGCAGCAGCTAGTGCTCTGCTGCATATGAACGAGTTTTTGGAGGTTATGGATCATAAAAAATAAATCTAAAATAACCCCCAGCTCGAGTGAGCCTTCCTTT
Source organism: Oxygymnocypris stewartii (assembly GCA_003573665.1). Classification (NCBI taxonomy): domain Eukaryota; kingdom Metazoa; phylum Chordata; class Actinopteri; order Cypriniformes; family Cyprinidae; genus Oxygymnocypris; species Oxygymnocypris stewartii. The sequence goes on from QVTF01024441.1 coordinate 261,578, forward strand.
CTTCATAAATCTCGATGTGGAGGTTGAGAAGGAGTGGGAAAAGCAATTTTTTCTCGTATTCATAGGTTTCAGCATACTAGTTATGCTGACACTGAGGGGATGCGTGAAAATGGCTATGAGGGGATGCCCCCTGTGCAAGAGATGATAACCAGAAAGCAGGCTTATCTCTCTGTGGTGAGACATCCTCTCTCAAGGCTCCCTCCTGGCCATCTAAGCCCCTGAATCTCGCTTAAATGGCAGGGCATATGCAGCAGCAGGTCAGACCGTCGCTTCGTGGCACACGAAGGCGTACCAGACTGACCTGCTGAAAGTCCTGAATAAGGTCCAGGTCTGAGCCCGAACAACCAGGGGTCTTAGCCCATCTCGGTCTGAGGATCAGAGATGGGCTCAGAAGGCTAGTCTCGCGACTCATGCCCCTCCCCCTCTTGCGGCTAGGGTGAGAGAGAGGCGCGGGTCAGAGAGAGGCAAGCCCTCTCATTCCTCTCTAATTCCCCTGTAACCACCGTAAACTCCACCTGACCGAGGTTAGGTGGAAGTTTCCTGCCAAGCACCTAGAGGCGCTCCCTTGTGAGCGGCGGAGTTCCCTCTCATTCTGAGGAATGAGTTCTCCGCTCCTCAGAGCTCTGTGATAGGTCGCTCTCCGAGCTGGTCGAGCTAGCATTGCTAGCTAGCTAGCAACGTTCTTCTAATAAGTGCACACGCGAGACTTTGGGCACTTTCTAAAATCCACTCAGTGGTAAGTCCGCACATCAAAGATTCTGCGTTCTTTCTAAAAATCCCATAAGGGTAGGGTTACGTGCACAGCTTCGTGCCCTTCTTTGAGTTGGTCAAAGCCCCGGCTTGTGCCTTGGGCCCCGCTCCCTTGTCCCATATATGTTGGGTCCAAAAAAAAAAAAAAAAAGAAAGGGACGCTACCAAGAGGTCTGTTGAGACAGTTCCCTCAGTAAGCTTGAGAGCAAGTGGTAACCCCTGAGTGATCGGCCGGGACCTAGTGACGAGGTGCCTGGCCATATCCCCTTAAAGGAATCTTTTTCTGATTCCAAGACTTTGAGCTCTACCCTAGGCCCGGTAATCCCGGCACCTAGAACAGGTAAGTACTAGGGTATGCAGCTCGGGCCTTTGGCCGAAGGGGATAATATCACTGACAGCCATCAGCCATCCCAGGGGCAACTCCCTTAGCCGGGTAGAGTTGGCTTAGTGCTCGCCTTTTTCGCGAAATTGGCTTGCATTCCCCTCAGCATGGTGAAGTTGGTATAACGTTCCCCGTAGCGACCCCTAGGGGACGCAGTGTCTCGTTCCCCACTTGGGGAACCATGGTTACATACGTAACCTGAGACGATATTTGTGCTATTTAACAGTTTGCATGTCAGAGTTTTTATTGATTTAGAGGAATACCGAATGTGTTTTTGTGCAGTGAGATGAGCAAGTTCATAACCGTGTTCACAAAGCACACACAAATCCTCAGCACTTACTCCTGATTTCTCTCAACATGGGGACAGGAGAGCTGGCAATCAATACATGGAAAAACAATGTAACTGGCATTATTTCAAAAATAACTCTCTTGTAAGTTAAAAAGTAAAGTTGAAAACTCGGGGGTTGCATTTCAGCGTAAACGGAGCAAAACGGAGACTTTTGTAAACGTTGGCGTGCCTTCCCACGTTCTCTCTGTGTATCCTTGATGACCGTATCTATGCTTGTACCTGCATGAATGGTCATATGACATGCGTTTTCAGTTGTGTAGTGTAGATGGAGATCGTTTCTGAAACGTGGTGGAAACGCCAGTGTAGACAAGGATCGTTTTTAATCTAAAACGCCGTTTTCAAACGAAAACGCACTAGTTCGCACTAAATGGGGCCTTAGTTCTCCCAGTGCATTTATCTGTGCATATCTGTTGAAAATACTCACTTTTGTTATCTAGGCTAAAACATTGTGCTCTGTAAGATATCTCTCGATTTTAGAGTAAAATCAAACAGATAAACAGTAAATAGATTTTCATGACATATACAAGTTTACTGTTTTTTGATAATATTTTGTTGGGATCTGTTTACATGCAGATAGTACAGCATGTATTGTGTGTTTAAGTTCTTGCATTCCGCTGATAGAGGGAGCTATTACATAACTACTGTTTGCATGTTTATGTGTCTGTGTGTGTGTGTGTGTGTGTGTGTGTGTGTGTGTCTGTCTGTGCGTGTGCCTGTGTGTCTGTGTGTGTGTGTGTGTGTGTGTGTGTGTGTGTGTGTGTGTGTGTGTGTGTGTGTGTGTGTGTGTGTGTGTGTCTGTGTGTCAAAAGTGCAGGGATATGAAAGTAGAGTGTAATTTAAAATGTGGGAATATTTTCTTAAGCACCAAGATAATAATTTAACTGATGATCATTGGCAGTCAGCCTGTTATAAAAAATTTATAGAAAAACAATAATACAAAATAAATAAACAAGTGACATAAGAGTGACATTATTATTTTGTATTTTATTTAGGTTGTAATGTTTACAATATTACACAGCCTGCCTAAGCGCAGCATGTTGTGGCTTTGGTGTGGGAGTGTGAACCTGTTCCACCACAGATTATCATGATTATTAATCAGGCACGATCAGGCATATAAGCCTTGCAGCCGCAGACTGGGAGGGAAAACAGGTGCAATGGATATTTACTATTCTTTGTTTTCTTACAGTAGACCACCTACAGTAGCTATATTGGTTTTCATAATGTACAATGTTGTGATTTGTTTTGCTCATTTAATTTTGAAATTAAAATCAGTTTGTCTTTATCTGAGATCAGTTAAAATGGTCAAATTGGTTTAGCAAAGGCATTTTATCATTTTTAATTTTGTTAATAATATGTATAATTTCAAACACTATAGAATAGGCTATTAACCTTTTGGTGCCACCAGAAGTGAACACGCTGTTTATCGCTGAAGTGCCAGTCAATGAACACGTCACTATGAATGTGGCATGAAACGTGGTACAAGCAATATCATTTAAAAAAAAAAATCATGGAACTGGACTGTTGATATTATTTATAGCACATAATGTGGCACAATTGTTTACAGCGCAAGAATGTAAACAGAGCAACATATTTCACATTTTACAGAAATGTAGGGGAATCAAAAATTTTCTATCAGTCTGTGTTACAATAGTATGTGCATGTGTTGCATATGTGGTCAAGGCGATAATAGTAACACCACACCGTTATTGAATTAGAATTTGTTAATTTTCCTAGTAATAATTTCTATAAATATTCACGAGAGAATACCTCAGGAAAACACTTGTCTTCCTGTCATTTCCTGAGACCAGACAAGTGTTTCAACATTTGGAAACCATTGTGTGTGCTATAGGCCTCCCAAAGACATATCTGATATAATTCAAAGGACACTGAACTATCTTTTAAAAAATCTGTTTAGTACAAAAAACACTTGAACTAAACGTGTCTCAAAGTAGGCCAGTTCAACTCTGTTATGGGAAAATACTTTACAGAAAAAATACATTTAATTCCATTTTAAATGATTCATTTATTGACTTTCACTTCACCCCCATTTATATGCATTATGTCAAACTTGTCCATTGATTATTAGTTTTTGTACTTAAACATTTCTGTTCTTTAAATTTATATTCCCTTCAGAAAGTGAGATTCACTTCCTGAAGTCTTCTTATCGCATAAAAGTCTTAAGCTTTTGTTTTCTGATGTGTAGTCCCCTGTTCTTCCTCTCTTCTAAGATGTTAATTGTTTAGAAGCTCAACGGTCTGTAATTAGCTGGCCGGGTCAAGCATCAGGTGCTCTCAGTGTTGAGCGGTCAGGTTTGAAAGCAAAAAGCTGAGAATTAGAAAGCACAGCTGAGTCATATCTGTTCATTCCTCTAGATCGCTATCACAGAGTTGATCATCCACAGAAACCCTCCCAAAAGCCCAGGGCTGAAACTCTCTGACATCACGCATGCTGCGTCTCAAACTATTCCCAGTTTCATTAGTAATCACACCCGGATCAACAGAGTGTGCGACAAATGACTCACTGCTGGAAGTAGAAGTTTGTGTATTTGTTTCTTATCTCAAGACGTTGTTTTTATTTGATTTACATTCTGAGCGAAGAGTCAAAGTTCGACAGTTTTTGAAACTCTTCATCTTATGATATTATAAAACTCATAGCTGCTCATGTTTGTATAACATTTCACATCTTTCCATACGTGTAATATTTCCCATGAACTCATTTTCCTAGAAACTAGACCAGCCAGTTCTCCACGTAAGCTAAACGTTTCGATGTTTTTTAGAAAAGCCTTAAGCATGTAGAAACTTCGAACTCATGTGTTCAGATACACGTAAGGACAAACCCAATTAAATGAACTAAAAGTGCGCTTGGATGTTTGAACAAACTACAAAGTATGATTCACTGTATTACGGTCATGTGATTATATATTTTAATATCAAATTAACTGTTTAAAAAAAACCTGAAAGAAGTTGACTTTGTATTTAAATGTAATCAAACCCATCCTATGTTTGTATTGAAATGTTGGATTCTGCTAGAGCCTCAGATATGCTTTTAAAGAATTCAAACAACCCTTCTGAGACGGTAATCTTTGGCAAACCATCTTTCCTCGAATCCTTTATTGCAGACATTCCTTACCTGAGTATGTGTGTGCGGAACCGTATCTTCTTTCTCCTGGCCAAGGGGATTTTAATGAGCTGCCATGTCAAATAGAGCCATTATTGTCATTCTGGCCAACAAACAGAGCCTTCTTTCATTTATGAAACAATCGGTATCCCTTACTCTGTCCTGCTTTTTTCTATTTTCTACACAGCAAACACCTGGGATTGACTTTCACCCCTCCACCATGTGCCTCTAAATGTCTGCAAACCCTTGGACAGTGAACACTTTTTAGTTATTTTAACTATATAGTACTGCAGTGGCTTTAGGGAAGATTGCACCTCTCTCTTTCTCTGGACACTGGAAACCAGGTCAGCAACTGCATGTTTGTTTCTCTCGCTTTAGAAATGCTTCTGTTTAGAAAAACATGAAATATGAAAACGGATCTTTCCAGTCTTATTCAAACTGTTAAAGTCTCTTTGTGAGAGTAAAAAATGTATGTAGCGAGAGGGTGGCATGTGATATGCTCTGCTCAAAATGAGTAATTTACTAAAACCCATAATTAAAATGATTCCGTTGTCACATAATTATCTCTAATTAGAGATGAAGTGTATTGTGTAAAATCCTCCTCCTAAGCTTAAGTTTTATCTACAATTAGCAACAAGAGAAAAGACAGTGGATCAATACTCAGAGTATTTTGGGTGTGTGTGTATTAGAGGGAAAATACCTATTTTAAAATACTAAAAGGCTTATTTATTTTATTTTATTCATTTTTTAACATATTGCCCAGTCAGTCATGTTACTTTAAAACCCTTCACATGCCTTGGGACGCCTGTTTTTTGGTATTATATTTGTGTCTGCTTTGTTTCAGTTTTTTTTTCGATTACTCCTATGCTCGGTTTTTCTTTGGATTTTTCTTTTTTTTGTCGTTGAACCATGAGTCACGCTAATGTTATTTTCCATAAAAACTATGAATAACTATGACGTTGTGATTCATAAAATGTTCCACTCAGCGAAAACAAATCCACCCTAATGTAATTAGAGCTGAGGCTCGTCACTAGGATTTGCTTGATTAATGACACCTCAGCCAGGGATAATGGTGATGGTGCACCTGAGAGTGATTCGTGCGGCCCCTCCTTGTTTCATTTTGCTTAAAAGGGCCCGCTTTACTCCCATGTTCACTAAAGCAGCTCTAGAGACTGAAGACTCTTCTTTTACACACAAGCAAAGCAGCGTGCTAGTATGGTATCAGCAGGGTTGCAGATGCTGGGCATAGCCCTGGCCATCATCGGCTGGATCGGGGTGATCGTGGTTTGCGCTCTCCCTATGTGGCATGTCACGGCTTTCATTGGACAGAATATAGTCACTGCGCAAACAACCTGGGAGGGGATCTGGATGAGCTGTGTGGTGCAGAGCACAGGACAGATGCAGTGTAAGGTGTATGACTCCATGCTGGCGCTCAGCTCAGACCTTCAGGCGGCTCGAGCCCTGACTGTCATCTCCATCCTGGTGGGTGTCCTTGGCATCCTACTAGCGGCTGCTGGAGGGAAATGCACCAACTGCATCGAGGATGAGCGTGCCAAGGCCAAAGTCGGCATCATTTCGGGAGCCATCTTCATCGTGGCTGGAGTTCTGTGTTTGATTCCCGTCTGCTGGACGGCCAATACAATTATAAGGGACTTCTACAACCCCATGACCATCAGCGCACAGAAGAAAGAGTTGGGAGCTTCATTGTTTATTGGATGGGCTGCCTCGGCGCTGTTGATTATTGGTGGGTCGTTGCTTTGTGCAAACTGCCCTCCTAAAGATCAGTACACTGCAAAGTACACTACTCGGCCTGGAGGAAACAAAGGCTATGTATGAAGAGGAACCGAAGAGAACGGCAAATAGTGACTTTAATTAGTGTAGCTTGGTCATTTTTTGACCTGTTGTGTTACAGTTGATCGTGGATGTGAATGCTTTTTCACTGCTTGAATTAGCAGTCAGCTGCCAACATTAGATAGTAATAGTGAAATACGAAGAACAGATCAGTGCTGCCAAAAAATGTGTGAAAACTGCAAATACCTCTGTTTTATTTTGCTTGCTGGATTCACGCTCTGTGCATTCCCTCTTATGATGTGCTTAAAGTGTTAACGATTTATACAAAATGTAAATTTAATCTTGTTTTGCTTTGTGACAGATATTTGTGCCATGCTACAAAACATTTAAATATATGCATTTCATTAAATAAATTCTTTACAAACACATTATTGGTTCTCGTGCTTCATTACACATAGATACAAATGGATTGTATGTGAATTATTTTAAATAATAAAAATCAGGACCTAGTAAACAGTTAAGTTTGTACTCACTTTGTTTAGAAAGACAGTTGGGTTCCTGATAATTATCTGATAAACAAGTAATCTGAGAGGTGTCACAAGTCATGGGACGTACTACATGCAGTGCAAAAGAGTCACCCACACCCACACTTACACAGAGTACATATATATATATATATATATGGGTAGTTGACGTACCAGTGTGTCCTCTGGTGCAAAATTAAAAGCAAAACGGAATAATGTAAAACACACAAATAAAACTCTAACACGGATGATAAACCTCTTTGATGCGATTTGTAACTCTAAGAATGAAGATACATTTTTCTCATGTTATTTGTATGATATGCTATGTCACACCATGGGACACAGTCCAATTTGTATTTGTCAACTACGCATATATATTGTGATTAATAGTTTGACAGCACTATATATATATATAAAGTTGAAGTCAAAAATTTTACATACACCTTGCAGAATCTGCAAAATGTTGATTATTTCACCAAGTAAGATGTTTACATGAAGTCCACAAGAGAAAATAATAGCTGAATTTATAAAAACGACCCCGTTCAAAAGTTTACATACGCTTAATTCTTAATACTGTGTTGTAACCTGAATGATCCACAGATGTTTTTTGTTTAGTGATAGTTGTTCATGAGTCCCTTGTTTGTCCTGAACCGTTCAACTGTCTGCTGTTCTTCAGAAAAATCCTTCAGGTCCCACAAATTCTTTGCTTTTTCAGCATTTTTGTGTATTTGAACCCTTTCCAGCAATGACTGTATGATTTTGAGATCCATCTTTTCACACCGAGGACAGCTGAGAGACTCATTTGCAACTATTACAAAAGATTCAAACACTCACTGATGCTCCAGAAGGAAAAAACATGCATTAAGAAAACTTTTGAACAGAATGAAGATTTGTATATTTTTCTTGTTTTGCCTAAATATCATTTATTTTTTTCATTTAGTACAGCCCTTCAGAAGCTACAGAAGATAGTTACGTGTTTCCCAGAAAACAAATTAAGTTAAATTTACCCTGATCTTCAAATTCAAAATGTGTTATTGTTGAAATGTATTGATAAGGTCAATCGTATTCGGTCAGATATTATGCTTGAAGGGAATGCTATAACTATGTCTCACTGCCTGAGTACATTTTAATTGATTACATTAACTCAGTTGGAAAATATAATATTGCATTTAAAGCCGACTACTTCTCTTCATGACATTCTTCCATCTGATTGTTTAAGGAGGTGGTAGACACTATTGGTCCCAATATATTATTGATTATAAACAGTAGCTTATTTCATGGCATTGTTGTTATTGATCCAGTCTTAAAGAAAATGAATTTAGATTCACAGGATTAAAAAAATGTCAGGCCTATTTGCAAATTACCTCTTGTGAATAAGATTTTAGAGAAAGTTGTCCATAATCAACTTGTTGATTTTTTGAGTGGAAACAACATAATGGATATTTTTCAGTCTGGATTTCGGACCAAACATAGCACAGAATCAGCATTATTAAAGGTTACAAACTATATTTAGCTAAGTATTGATTCCGGGAAAAGTGTTGCCTTAATGATGCTGGATTTGACTGCAGCTTCCGTTACTTTAGATCATGCGATTTTAATAGAACGCCTTAGAGATTATATTGGGATTAAAGGTGTAGCCCTTAAGTGGTTCTCTTCTTATCTGCAGGACTGGACATGTTCAGTTAAAATAGGAAATCATGTCTCGTCATCTATGACTATCACTTTGGGGGTTCCTTAGGGATCAATCCTTGGTCCGACTTTATTCTCATTATATATGTTACCTTTGGGGACAATTCTTATGCAATATAATATTAATTATCATTTCTATGCTGACGACCTACAATTGTATTTTCCATTGGAGTGTGATGGCTGTACATATTTTGCTCATTTTTAAAAGTGTCTGACTGAGGCAAAGAGATGGCTAGCAAATATTTTTTTACAACTGAATGAGAATAAATCTGAGTTTATTATGTTTGGGAACAAAATGCCTGGAAATGACCTAATTGAAAGCTATGGACCACTGTCCAATAATAGTTATGTGAAGAATCTTGGAGTATTTTTTTATTCTGAAATCCGCTTTGATCGGCAAGTTAACAGCGTGGTGAAAACATTTTTTTTTTCAGTTAAAAAAATTGTCTAAACTGAAATCTATCCTTTTAAATAAGGACTTGGAGACTGTTTTACATGCTTTTATTTCCACACGGTTGGATTATTGTAATGCTCATTATCTAGGCATAAGTGAATCCTTGGTTGCCCGTCTTCAGTATGTCCAGAACGCTACCAGTCTAAACGTCATCTGCGTCTTCTCAAAATATGTAGTGGAGACCGCGCTTTCTCTGTTGTGGATCCTGCACTCTGGAATGTATTACTGTTATCCATAAAATCAGCGTCAAGCATGGACATTTTTAAAAAGGACTTGAAGACCTATCTATTTTATCAAGCTTTTGGCGTTTAATTGGGTTAGAGAATTATGAAGGATGGTCTTTATGTCTTATTGTTATTTTATGTTTGTATGAATTTTAGTATTCTTATTAATTATGGACAGCACAAACGGTTTTGAACGTGCTCTATAAATAAAAGTTGAGTTGAGTTTAATAAAACATCAATATAAATAATAACGAATAAATGAATGATACATGAATACTGTCTACAAAAAATGTTGTTAGTATAAAGTCTTGAATTCATGTGCTGTGGGTGGACACATAGTTTACTTCAGCCATCTACTGGCCATTATTGTCATTGCATGATTTTTACTTCAACATGAAGTCATGTTATTTTTCTTATTCTCACCAGAAGGCAGCATTCTGGCCCAAATTTAAATTTTCCTATTTTCTTTGTGTTTCACATTTTAGAAGTGTAGGTTTTTACTCCAGTGAAGCTCGAATAGTTTTAACATATGTTTTTACCTGGGAAAATGTCCAGTGGAGTTTTGTAGCCATTAATCTGTGTCTACACACACACACACACATTTGTTTCTGTGAATTGTGGGGACTTTCCATAGACTTCTATTACTTTTATACTGACCACGTTCTATCACGTTCAAAATGCTCTATCTTTGTGGGTACATTTGGTCCTTACAATGTACACACACACACACACACACACACATACACACACACAACTACATTGAGAGGTGACTGCAATAAAGTTATTTTGATGTGTTGATAAATAATTATGATTCACCATTATGTTTCCCTGTTGATGTACAGTTTACTGTGAGCTACTAAACAATGTAATAAATGCCAAAAAATTAAAAGATTTACTCATAATTATGACAGTTCATTATATTATTTTCAATATTCTATCAGTGACAGACTGGGCCCATGCAATGTACATATTTACATTTTTCTACTGTAACAAATGTTCTTGCATGTGTGCGCCCATGAGGTAAAGATAGTTGCCTTGAGGTCACATTCTTCTGAAGAATTTAAGCAACTGCCATTGAGATGAATGGAAACACAAACAGAAAGCTCTCTCCGGTTATTATAGATCACAACTTATCAGTAAAAAGATCCTTTAATGATCCTTTTGTGTGGTTTCAAAATGGATGAGAACATTTTGTAATGTGTTTTATGGTTTTATGTACTTATTATCTACCTATTATTAAAATAGTGAAGACGGCATACATAAAATATTTCCAAACACAATCATTCACATGAAGACCATATCTTTTCACATTGCCTTTTTATGTCAGTGTAAGGTCATTTTCAAAAGCATTTTTTAACCTTGAAGGACCTTGAAGTGTTGCTGTGCTTCTGAAAGCCATTCGTTTTGTGTGTATAGTGTAAATATGCAATCATAAGGGGAGCTGCGTAGACATAATCAGCTCAGGAGAATCAAACTCCACCTTTTCAAACCTTTCCTATAAATGGCAAAAGTTTCTGGTTTGCACACTTTCTGCGACTTCTTTATAGTAAAGGCTGTGGTTTAAGTATGGTCTCCCAAGGACTCCAGATCATGGGCATATCCACAGCCACGCTGGGTTGGCTGGGGGTCATTATTGCGTGCGCTTTGCCCCAGTGGAAGGTGTCTGCATTCGTCGGGGCCAATATCATCACAGCACAGGTCATCTGGGAGGGCATGTGGATGAACTGCGTGGTGCAGAGCACTGGACAAATGCAGTGTAAAGTCTACGACTCCATGCTGGCGCTCAGCTCTGATCTTCAAGCGGGCCGGGCCATGATCATCATCTCCATTCTGACTGGTCTCTTTGGGATCATAATTTCTCTGGCTGGTGGAAAGTGCACCACCTGCATTGAGGACCAAGGGTCCAAAGCAAAGGCGTGCATCGTTGCAGGCATTCTTCTAATTATCTCTGGAGTTCTTTGCATGATCCCAGTGTCGTGGGCGGCACACACAACCATACAGAACTTCTATAACCCGATGATGGTGGAGGCCCAGCGGAGGGAGTTGGGTGCAGCTCTGTATGTTGGTTGGGGATCGGCTGGCTTGCTTTTACTGGGAGGAGGAATGCTTTGCTGGAACTGCCCGCCGAAGCAAGAACACATCTATAACCCCAAGTTCTCCACTGTGAGGACCAATTCTGCTCCGAGAGAGTTTGTTTGAGACACAGAACCTTTACGACAGGCCTTTAAGAGCCACTCAAGGGACTGATTGATCTAATTCATCACTTAATGTCAGCAATTCATCTGTATAATTACTTGAGACATTTTTTTGTGTCATAACATTCATAACATCATCATAAAATTTTCATTATTCCTCTTCACAAAAACACAAAGGATTACGAATACATATCTTATAAAAAGAGATCACGTTGAGATAATATTCATGCCTCTACATGTATCATTTAACACTTTCTGTTGAATAAATAATTTTATGTTGGCAATTCAGTCGCTCAAACAGAGCAAAGCACTAGAAAAATCATGGGTTAAATTCTCTAGGAAAGCATGACCTGATCAAATGTGTTCCTTCAGTGCAATGCAGGTTGAGTAATGTATATATTACAGCTTTTAGAGTGGAATTCTAAATACAGATTGTTATTTATTTAAATTGTGTACAATAGTGTCGAGTAGATTATGTACAAATTGTAATCTGTCACTGTTTCAAAATTACATAAAAATTGAATTAGTAACAATTCATTGCATTGCACATTTTAGGTGATATAACCTGACTATTTTCTGATTACTTTTAAATTCATTTTGACCCAGCTATTTGCAAATAAGAAATAACATGAATTAGTGTATCGTGTTTAAAGACAAAACCTTCTAAAGTCATAGTAACACACAGTTAACTCATTGAGTGAGAAGTCAAATAAACATTCAATGCTGAAATGCTGAGAAAACACTGAAAAACGATTTATTATTTTTTGTAAATCCAGTGGTCAAATGTTGCATTTTCTGTGTAATTATATCAACATGACTGGTATTTGTGTGCATGTCCACACAACTGCAATGTATTTCTGTATTTTATATTCTAAATGTATATACTGTAAGTGTAATGCTATTTTAGAAAGGAAACTTTAAAAGATGAAAAAAGTAGAGTAAAACGTAAAAAGAATCAATTATTTATAAATAATAAATTTCCATTGTGTGAATAACATGTGATCACGTCATCAATAAAAAAAAAGTAATTGTAGTCTGATTATAAGTATTTTAATATGTAATTTAATCTAGTTACGAGCACTTAACTTTTGTAATCTGATTACGTAATCCTAATTACATGTAATCAGCTACTACCCAGCTCTGGTGTACAATAATACCCTCTAAATTATCATGTGTATTACGTATTTCAATAAAATAACCTAACGATAAGTATCCTAAGTCCTCTGGCTGTGATGTATGGTATTACACACACAAGGAATTCGTCTTGGTATCAGGAGCTGCAAGTACAGAAAATACAAACACAGTGCAGACATACATATAATTGAAGGTAATAAATCACTAATAATAAATTAATTAGACAATAAATTATAAATAACAATACAGCAATTAAAATAGAGACAAAAGTAACACATATGTGAATGTGCATATGTGCTATTTACATGTGAAAGTTTTGATGAGTTATTTCCAGATGAACAGCCTGTGTTATGTGTTGTTCAGGTACGCCGGCCAGAGGGGGTGTGCTGGATGTGAAAGGTCCAGGGGGATTTTTGAGCCCTTTTCATGGAGGTTGGGTAGAGGGCACTGATAATCCTCTCAGCAGTCCTGACTGTCCGTTGCAGTCTCCTGATTTCTTACCTGGTAGCCGAGTCAAACCAAAGAGTTATTTAATTAAAAGCATATAACACAAGTTAATACATGTTTATTATTTAAATGACTAATGGGCTCATAAATAGGCTCTTTGTTTGAAGGCACTTAAAAGAAGTATAATGAACTGTGTGATGCAGAGCACAGGACAGATGCAGTGTAAAGACCAAGACTCAATCATGCTTCTGACCCAGGACTTGCAAGCGGCACGTGCGCTGACTGTCATCGCAATAGTGATTGGCTTCATTGGGATGCTCTTGACGTTTGTGGGAGGCCAGTGCAGCAGCTGTCTGAAGAAAGAGTCCTCCATGGCTGAAGTGCTGATTCTGGGCGGGATCCTGTGCGTTGTAGCTGGAGTCGTCTGTCTCATTCCGGTCTCCTGGTCCTCAGCCTACACCATCTCAGATTTCCAGAGCGTTCTCACAATTGAGACTCAAAAGAGGGAGCTTGGGGCATCCATATACATCGGCTGGGGCGCCTCAGGGTTTCTCCTTTATCAACATTCATGGAATCTGGTCAGGCTTGAAAATTCACCTTAACCCGGTTTCAGCTACATCCGACTTGCACTCCTCCCTGCTGAGACAATCTTAAAACACTGAAAGCTAGGATCAGAAGTCATTTCTACGATTTACAGAGAAGCAAACACTTTCAAGCCAACAAAGTTGAGCAAACGAGAGAAAAATTGTGTTTATGTGTCGACAGATCCTAGGCCTGTCCCTGGGCATTATTGGTTTTTTAGGAACTATTCTGAGTTGTGCCCTTCCCATGTGGAAATTGACTGTGTTCATTGGAGCGAATAACGTGAGAGCACAGATAATCTGGGAGGGCTTGTGGATGAACTGTGTGGTCCAGAGCACAGGACAGATGCAGTGCAAAATCTACAACTCGCTCCTGGCTTTACCTCAGGACCTGCAGGCTGCTCGGGCGCTTGTGATCGTCGCCATTATTGTCTGCGTCTTTGGGATTGTCCTGGGGATTGCTGGTGGAAAATGCACCAACTTTGTTGAGAAAGAAGAATCCAAGGCAAAGGTGGCCATCGCCAGTGGTGTGATCTTCATCGTCGCTGGAGTGCTGGTCCTGGTCCCCGTCTGTTGGTCTGCAAACACCATCGTCAGAGATTTCTACAATCCCCTTCTCATGGATGCTCAAATGAGGGAGTTTGGGCCTTCTCTCTACATCGGATGGGGTGCTGCTGCGCTGCTGCTTCTGGGAGGAGGTATTTTGTGCAGCTCCTGCTCACATGAGAAAATAGATTAAATATGTTGTGATGATATGTATGCCACTGTATGTAACATTTAATACAAGCCCTAGGATAAATGTTTTTTTTATGTTAGCAATCCAGTAGCTAAAACCATAGAATTAAAAACATTATGGGTTCGATTCTCTAGGGATGCTTGAACTGATGTATTCCTTCAGTGCAATGCAAGTTGTGTTGTATAAAAGAGCCTAAATATAGATTGTTATTTTTTTTCAGTTTTGTATAAAATTACCTTTTTATTATTTTATTTGTATTAATTGTTGTGTATTATGTATTTGTATCATAAAACAGTGCCATAAACAAAACAATAATAAAGTATCCCAAGTCCTCAGACTGTTGTCATGTGTATATTATGTTTTGGTTTAGTGTTCTGTACCTGTTTGACTACCTGAATGTTCTAGTTAGTTTCCTTGGTTGTTAATTATTACCCACATGTGTTCTGCTTTTCCTTGTTGCACTCCTGTAGTATTTAAGCTCATGTTCCTTGTCTGGTATTGGTTATGTTTGACCTTGCATTTAAGTGCTTGTGTTATATTTCCATTGATCCTCCTGTGTTTGCTTGCGCATTTGAATAAACACTGTTTACTTTGTACTCCTGTGTTATGCATTTCACTGCAACCACCAACAGTGGTACAACTGTAAGGTATATCATATTAATAAATAACACATGCAGTTTAAATGTTATGGTAAACGCTGATCCCTAATAATCAAAACATCAGAATATTTCTCTATTGGCTCAGTGCAATATATAGAGCATTAGCCTCTTTAATATACATTCTCAATTCCAGTCCTCAAGTACCAACGCTCTGCATGTTTCTCTTATCACTTCAGACATTTGTTCTATACAACCATAAGTGCCCTGTGGAGTGTACTTCACAGGATATTCCACCAAGATTTCCGGTTCAAAGGGATCTTATATGTTCCATTCAAAGGGCATTAAAGTGTGCAAGATGTACATTTAAATTGTATTTTAAATATGTTAAGTCACATTTCACACATCTCTAGTAGGTTTTGTCTGTGTGTGAAGACGCTACAGGCCGTGGCGTAGCACAAATCCATGAATGAATGTTCTGAAGTGAAGTAAAGTTCAAAGAATTAGGGAACAAAGAACACTGGGGCTCATTCACTAAGCATGCGAATACGAATGAGTTTTTCACCCTACCTTTTTGAACCGAAGTACACAGATGAAGAACTGACCACGGGTGACCTTTCCAACATGATTATGCAATGCGTGAAGATGCACATCGCAGAGCTAGTGCAAGATAAGCATTTGTGGTTAAACGTATTAAAATGTATTTATTTATGTATTTAATTTTTAGAAAACGACTAATAATTTCTCTAGATAAGACTCATATTCCTTAGCTGGGATCGTGTAAAGCCCTTTGAAGCTGTATTGAAACTGCATGCTATTTGGACCTTCAACCTATTGACACCCACTAAAGTCCACTATTCAGTATGGAGAAAATTACTGGAATGTTTTCCTCAAAAACATAAATTTCTTACAAAATATGCATAACAGTGGCACGCGAGGACTGGAATGTTAACGTTATTTGAAGGCATTTAAAAGAAGTCTTGCGCTGTACCATTATAACCTAAAAAAACCTAAACATTCTACAATCTCACTGTTATCTTGTCTATAAAACATCTTGAGCTCAAGATATTTCTACATTGAGCAATTTTTTTAAAGTACTTAATTTCTGCTACTGCATCTGGTAAGAAATCATTATATTTACATTTAGTCATTTTGCAGACGCTTTTATCTAAAGCGACTTAAAATTAAAAATTATATGTACTTAAGAATGTATTTCACCTCTTTTAAATATTAGATTCATTGCAAATCTTATTAAACAGCAGTGTTCATTAACTTCAAATCGTTTACAGTTAAGAGAATATAGACAGCAGCTATATGCAGCCAAAACCAGATCTGAATGCATCGTCATCATGGAGAGCACTGAGCAGGAAGCTTACATGAAGAATCTTTCTTTGGAATCTTGTTCAGCAGGTTTAACCAACCAGAGACGCAAAATCCCTCCCAGTGAGGATCTGTGTCTAAATCAAACAGGCCATCACTTCCTGCTTGTTTCTCAGACACCTATGGGTTAAGACCAGACCAACAGCTGCGTTTGAGTTTAACAACACTAGCAGCTTCAACATGGGGAGGATTGCTAAAGAGGTTTCCGGCCAGATCCTGTGCTTCATTGGATTCATTGGCATATGTGTCAGCTGTGGCATGCCCATGTGGCGCGTCACTTCGTACATCGGTGCCAACATCGTCACGGGCCAGATCATCTGGGACGGCTTGTGGATGAACTGTGTGATGCAGAGCACAGGACAGATGCAGTGTAAAGACCAAGACTCAATCATGCGACTGACCCAGGACTTGCAAGCGGCACGTGCGCTGACCGTCATCGCAATAGTGATTGGCTTCATTGGGATGCTCTTGACGTTTGTGGGAGGCCAGTGCAGCAGCTGTCTGAAGAAAGAGTCCTCCATGGCTAAAGTGCTGATTCTGGGCGGGATCCTGTGCATTGTAGCTGGAGTCGTCTGTCTCATTCCGGTCTGCTGGTCCTCAGCCTACACCATCTCAGATTTCCAGAGCGTTCTCACAATCGAGACTCAAAAGAGGGAGCTTGGGGCATCCATTTACATCGGCTGGGGCGCCTCAGGGTTTCTTTTGTTTGGAGGAATCATTCTGTGTACTTCCTGCCCACCAAGTGAAGATATGTATCCAAAATACCCAGGCATGTACCCCTACCAAGGACCCATGTATGGGCCTCCTGGATCTTATATGCCTGCCAAAACATACGCACCGAGTGCCGTATATACTGGAGCTTATGTTCCTAACAAACCTTATCCAGCCCCAACTTACTCACCTGTTCCAGGACAGTATCTTTAGCTAATGGACACTAATATTAACTGACACTCTCTGAAATATTTTTGAGTGAAATCTATAGTGTTTGGTTAAATAAAATGTGTAAATGTATGTATGACTTGCAGTGTCTTAATCTTTGCTAGCCTTTGAATAGAGAGGATTTGGAAAATCTTGTTTGTCCTCTTTCTCCTCTCATTCCAGTTATTCTACTGGTAGAGATGATGTAATGCTAATGGAGTATATATATATATATATATATATATATATATATATATATATACACGTATGTAAGAGTAGGTGAAATTTGCAAGTACTCACATTGTTCACTTTTTTGCTAATTCAAGCATTTTCTGTGATATTTCCCAAAGAATTTGTAACTTTGATTGTTTCTCCGATGGGGAATATTTTGACAATATGTATAGCTTTGTATATTTAAATTGCTTTGTCAATAAATATTATTATAAATAATCTCAGAGTTTAATTTATTTATTTATCCTTCATTAACTAAACATTGAGAATTAAACCTTTATTGCCTATAGCTGTCAAATAAACAAAACATATTAAATATGAACACATGCAAAAATATGACTAAAATGCCCATTTCATTTTCAAGAAAAGTGTTGATGTAAGTGTATTGTCAATATTACTTGGAAAGCACGATGAATGCTGCATAGACATTAACAGGAAATACATTCAAACAAATGTTATTGTTGCATTGGTTGAGTTTTTCATTACAGTAATAGGAAAACAAAGTCATGTTCAATAAGCATTTAATTCATCCTACCATCAAACCACTTATGGTGTACGGATGTCTTATACCACTTAGCTTTATTTGTAGCTTCAATTTTTTTGCTTTGAGTCTCACAAGTTTGTGTGTGATATCTATCCAATCCTTTTTGTTGATGACTTGGTTCTTTTCTGTTTGTGTGGCACTTTATTGTTCCTTGTTGATGCGCATCTCACCGAAACTAGCCACGTATCGTCATTCCATGCTGGGGAATCTGGTCGAGCTTGAAAATTCACCTTAACCCGGTTTCATGTCCATCTGACTTGGACTCCTCCCTTCTGAGACAATCTTAAAACTCTGAAAACTATGATCAGAAGTCATTTCAACGCTTTACAGAGAAGCAAACACTTTCAAGCCAACGAAGCAGAGAAAACGAGAGAAAAATGGTATCTATGTGTCGGCAGATGCTAGGCCTGTCCCTGGGCATTATTGGTTTCTTGGGAGCGATTGTGATCTGCGCCCTTCCTATGTGGAAGATGTCTGCGTTCATTGGAGCCAATATTGTGACAGCACAGATCATCTGGGAGGGCTTGTGGATGAACTGTGTGGTCCAGAGCACAGGACAGATGCAGTGCAAAATCTACGACTCGCTCCTGGCTTTACCTCAGGACCTGCAGGCTGCTCGGGCGCTTGTGATCGTCGCCATTATTGTCTGCGTCTTTGGGATTGTCCTGGGGCTTGCTGGTGGAAAATGCACCAACTTTGTTGAGAAAGAAGCATCCAAGGCAAAGGTGGCCATCGCCAGTGGTGTGATCTTCATCGTCGCTGGAGTGCTGGTCCTGGTCCCCGTCTGTTGGTCTGCAAACACCATCGTCAGGGATTTCTACAATCCCCTTCTCACAGATGGCCAAAGGAGGGAGCTCGGGGCCTGTCTCTACATCGGATGGGGTGCTGCTGCACTGCTGATCCTGGGAGGAGGTATTCTGTGCAGCTCCTGCCCACCTAAAGAGGAGAACTACA
The DNA here is from genome assembly GCA_003573665.1 of Oxygymnocypris stewartii. Taxonomy (NCBI): domain Eukaryota; kingdom Metazoa; phylum Chordata; class Actinopteri; order Cypriniformes; family Cyprinidae; genus Oxygymnocypris; species Oxygymnocypris stewartii. The sequence continues at coordinate 280,574 of QVTF01024441.1, forward strand.
ACACCAAGTACTCTCAGCCACAGTCCACTGCCACCAGCAGAGCCTACGTCTAAAAGTAATCAAGCTTGCAAAGACTTTTTTCTTACAAAGACCCTTTTTTCGTAAAACCTCTTTATTCCCATCTCTGGATTTTTTTTCCCAAGGAGAAGCGAAGGAAGGACAGTATCTGATATGGCATAGTTTCTTTACTGAGGTTTTGTGCTGTGATTCTTAAGATCACTGAAAGAGAAAATGTGCATTTATAATGTGATGAGAGGAATCAAACAGAGATCTGAAATGTTCTGAAATGTTAATTGTATTTTTTTTAAATCAGATGTTCTTGACATTTAGGTTTAATATGACAATATGAATATTTCCATTTATCAATATAGATATCTGACTGCTAATACATTACAATGACTATGATTTTATAAAATGTGCATATCAAGATTCTTCTATGATTTTTCTAAACATAAATAAGCATTTTTGCACAAAGATGTCTTGATCAGTAATGTTTTTACTAAAATAAATGTTTCTGTAAAACAATTTATTGAGACTGCTTTGACATCATTTCATAATAATAATTTGACAATACTGAATATTCTCATATCAAAGAAAATATTACAGATCGTGTTCACCTCTAATGGTGACTAAACTGTTGAAAATAGCAACAGAGATGTTGGAAAAGACCTCCTGTAAAACCTGTTTTAGCAACGCTGTAAAAAAATATATATTTTGCTGTATAAAATGAATAAACAACTATAATGCATGTTTAGTCTATCTCTGCTTCATTCAAATCTGAAGTCTAAATTTGATCAAAATTAGACTCACTAAGCAAAAACAATTGATCCTTCAGTAATATTTGCTCTTTCAAATGGGTGAATGGTAAGCTCTACAACTTTGTTGAAATCACTGCCTAAAAATTAAATGATGTTGCTTAGTGGTGATCGAAAGAACAGCCAGTGGAGGTTTGAAATCATTTTGTAATGTTAGTCAGCAAGCTTAAAAAGGGAAAATATAATTTTTTTTAGCTTGCTGGCTAATTCAACAAATAAAACGAGTGTAAAATCACTAGATCTACCACAAGGTAAAAAAAAAGAGGAGACTGGAGAATTTTTTTTTTTTTTTTACTATTACTACGCCTAAATACAGGTTCTGCCAGCTACCAGGAATACCAGTTTGGCCCATTATATAGTAAAGACACAGATACATTTTGACCAAAATCTGATTAATAATATAAAATTATTCTACAAGTACTGTAAACATGGCCATTTCCTGTTCTAGAAGAGAACAGGAACAAATAAAACAACATTTAGTTCAACTTGTAGAAGGCTTTGAGTATTTTCATGAAGCTTTTCCCTTATCCCTTTCTTTAGGAACTGACAAAGTACCGTAAACCGATCTCTCATAAACTTTAAACCCCTATATTGTCATAAACACACAGAATCTCACAAAGCTGCTTTGCCTCAGTTTGTGCAGATCCTCTTTGAGAAAAGCATGCGTTTTTCTGAATCCAATGTATTTTCCTCATACATACAGGTTTAGTTTTTTAAAATGATTGATATTGATATGCTGTCTTTGGGAATGCAGTTACTGGGTTGCATCCTGGCGCTGTTCGGCTGGATTGAAGTGATAATTGTGTGCGCCCTAACCACGTGGAGAGTAACAGCCTTCATTGGCACCAACATTGTGACCTCTCAGACCTTCTGGGGGGGATCTGGATGAGCTGTGTGATGGAGAGCACCGGACAGATGCAGTGTAAGGTCTACAACTCCATGCTGGCGCTGAGCCCCGATCTGAAGGCTGCTCGTGTCCTGCTGGTGTTTTCCATCCTGGTGGGCATCGCTGGTATTCTCCTGGCACTTGTCTCAGGGAAATGCACCAACTCCATAGCCGAGGAAAGTGGAAAAGTGAAAGTATCCATTGTTTCTGGGGTGCTTCTGATGGTCTCTGGAGTGTTGTGTCTTATCACTGTGTCCTGGACTGCGATCATTATAGTGAACGACTTCTATAACCCCCTGTTGCAGGGAGCTGGGTGCTTCGCTGTACCTCGGCTGGGCAGCAGGGCTGCTTCTGCTGCTGGGAGGGGGGCTGCTTTGCAGTTCTTGCCCACCAAAAGAGAACCGCTCAGCATCTGTCATATACAATCCTTTAAAGATGTCAAAGCCATCAAGTGGGGTCGACGCTCTTCTGAGATGCACGGTGCCAGTATCACGCTCTTCAACTCCTCCCAAGAACTACATCTAGACCACTTGACACCGTTTGAAATTATTTAAAAGAAAATGTTGTAGCACATTTTGAAATGATAAAATAGTGCAGGAGAAATTCTTGGAGCACTATTGAACTGTTCGAATTGTCTTTTGTAAATGCTTGAGCAAAGCACTTGTTTTCATTAATGATATGTGGTTTTGTATGAAGTAAACATGCCCTTTTTTCTGGCCAAAATATATTTTAGATACTGTATATGTTGTAAATAATGAAGTATATATGAAAGAAAAATGGAAATGGAAAATATATTCAGTTTTTACCTTCATTTACAAAACTCTTTTTTTAAATGTATTTCAGATGCAAGAAAATACTTTTCCAATCTTACAGTATAGCCAACATTTATTCTAAATACAAATGTGGATGGAATAGCTTATTATCAAAAATGTTCACATGTGTTATAGACAACAAATATTTTTTTATCAAATGTAAAATATGAATGTATATTTGTGGAATAAATATGGAGGGGAAAACAATTTTTAAATGCCTTCAAAAATGGTTAAAAATAATAATTGGTAGAAAATATTGACAAATATATATTGAAATATGTTTTTAGCTAATTTATTTTTGTATACATTAAAATATATGTATCTTTGGTTTTTGTTTTGAAGTATGAGCATTCCTAACATACAGTATGGCTGATTTTGTTTTGTGAGACTGAATTTACTGACAAAAAAATACATTATGCTGCTCAGGTGAAAGAGCATGCAGTGGTGGATGGAAATCATACTTTGCTTTACTTTTTAGTCATTTAGCAGACGCTTTTATCCAAAGCGACTTACAAATAAGAAAAAGTAACTAAAACTATAAGTTAAAACTCTATAAATACTATATATACATATACATAGCAATATTAAATATATATATATGTTTTTTTAATATAACCTGCCAATCAACATAATTTTTCTACTCTTCTATGGAAGGTAGTGGCCATATTTACATGCAGAAGAACATGTCATTAATCAGAATACAAGATTACGTATCTGTGTTATTATGTTATCATGTGTTACATTATGAGTCATACAGGTATAAACAGCTGCCGTGGATAATGTTTTGCTGATGGGCCATTTTTGAGACGTTTTATTTTAATTGAATATGAATTAAGATGGTTCCTAATTTTTTGTATTGTTTTATTTTATTTTATTGTATTAGTTTTTATTTTTATCATTTTGCTTTACTGTGATCACTGATTTGCTTTTCTGTGAGTATAAGGATTGGAACGCACAGTACACAACACTAGGAAAACCTGCTGTTCAGGAACAACTACAGATACCATTAGTCAGTCGAACAAAATGTGCACGCTGAGAACAAGATGATGCATAGCTGTATTTATATATATATATAGTACACACTATATATATATTGTATATATATATACATACACAATGAACAAAATTATAAACGCAACACTTTTGTTTTTAACCCCATTTTTTATGAGCTGATCTCAGAGATTTAAGGTTTTTTCTATGTACACAAAAGGCCTGTTTCTCTCAAATATTGTTCACAAATCTGTCTAAATCTGTGTTAGTGAGCACTTCTCCTTTGCTGAGATAATCCCATCTTTGCTGAGATGTGCACGCTGATCCAGAGCCGACTTATGGCAGAGAAATGAACATTCAATTCACAGGCAACAGCTCTGGTGGACATTCCTGTAGTCAGCATGCCAATTGTACACTCCCTCAAAACTTACGACATCTGTGGCATTGTGCTGTGTGATAAAACTTCACATTTTAGAGTGGCCTTTTAGTGTGGCCAGCCTAAGGCACACCTGTGCAATAATCATGCTGTCTAATCAGCATCTTGATATGCTGTGAGGTGGATGGACTATCTCTGCAAAGGAGAAGTGCTCACTAACACAGATTTAGACAGATTTGTGAACAATATTTGCGAGAAATAGGTATTTTGTGTACATAGAACAAGTCTTAGATCTTTGAGTTCAGCTCATGAAAAATGGGAGCAAAAACAAAAGTGTTGCGTTTATAATTTTGTTCAGTGTAAATATAGCCTGTACTGTATAATCAATTTTTATTAAACTAGAGCTAATTTTACAGCGGTTTTATGGTACTGTAGTTATAATGATGACATGATGATGTGTGTTCTGTATTGTGTATTGTTTTTCTTCATGTACTAAGAGTTAAAAACGTTGAGTGGGCAATGTGACATAAGTGCTTCTTTCTATGTCTGACACATCTGAATTCATGGTTAATATAAACAGAGTTCAAGAGTTTCAGTTAAACTGAAAACCAGTTATCCCACCTAGCCTCCCTCACAGGCTCGTATTACACAGTTCTCAGGCTTGAATACACAAACAATGGCCTTGCTTACGAATGAAAGCCTCATTTGTTATTTTTCTTATTTTCCCTCCTCAACAGTCCCAAGTCACATTATTTCAGATAACCACTTCAAGGAAATGTCATGTATTCCTTTAAGCAAAGCACATACGAATTATTTTATGTCGGAGAACATGCATTGCATTCTTAGAGACGTAAACAAATGATGTCAAAGACAGGAATAAAAGCATGACAAGCAGCTCTACAGCTCTCTGTCGAGGAACCTGCTCCTCAGTCAGTATCGGTTTCATTCATGCTCCAAACACAAATGTCTCAGTTGAACAAATTCCAGTTAAACATCACCCGTAGTTTGATTTACTGCCCCCTTGTAAAAGAAAGCCATTCATATGCTACTGCTGCAACTAAGGCGAGAAGGGTTTGGCTGCAGACTTGCACTAGCACTCATTCTAAGACTTGTGCTTGCAGACACCTGCGCTTCCGCAAATGACGTCACTTGAAATCTTTTTTATTTTATTTTATGTATTTATTATTTATTTATTAAAACTCTCAAAATTGTACAACAGTAGACAGGTGGTGTAGACAGGAAAAAAGAAACTAAATTATAATATCACTTGCAATCGCCACTTGCACTCTCCGCTACCTGCGACGTCATTTGCAATCGACACAAATTGTGCATGTTGCCAATGTAGACAAGACGCTGTGGTGGTTAAATGATTAAAACGAATTTAGTACTATGATGTACAGGGTCTTGCAAGTCATCTATTGGAGAAAAAGCCGTGGCCACAGAACAGCAGAATATGAACGCAATGCGCAAAGTCTCTCGTTAAGCGTTTTCCTCCCATAGAAAACCACAAACACTTAATATGGCTTAATGTATTAAAATAAATGAAGTGCAATTAAAAGATCAAATTCTATATGTAGGCTAGTTTATTAATTTAATGTAGCAGATGGCCATGAACACAATGTGCAAACTTTCACTTGTCCATCTAATACATAAAAACGCTTAATGTGGCATAATAATGGACTAAGAGGATACAGACTAAATTCAGTATAAGTCTTATTGTTGATGCAAACTATACAGACTAGCAGATGTGAACATGCATTAAGAAATGCATTAAGAATTGGGTAAGTCGTGGCCTAATGGTTAGAGTGTCGGACTCGTAATCCAAAGGTTGCGAGTCCGAGTCTCAGGCCACCAGGTATTGTCGGTGGGAGGAGTGAATTTACAGCGCTACTATTACTTCAATACTATGACTGAGGTGCCCTTGAGCAAGGCACCGAACCCAAAACTGCTCCACAGCACAGCATAAATGGCTCCCCACTGCATTTGGGAGGAAAATGCTCAACAAGAGACTTTGTGCATTGCGTTCATATTCTGCGGTTCTGTAGCCACGGATTTGTGGGTCTTGTCTTTTTCTCTTACAGGTGACTTGCAGAACCTTGTATGTTATAGTACTAAATTATTTTTAATCGTTTAACCACCACTGCATCTTGTCTTCATTGGCAACATTCACGATTTCTGTGGATTACAAGTGATGGTAGAGTGCAAGCAGCGATTGCGGAAGCCACACCATCGTTTTCAAAAGTCTCCGTTTTGGTCCGTTTACACTGAAACGTAACACCCGAGTTTTCAAACTAAAACGGGGTCTGCAGCATTTTCAAAAAAAAACGTTGGAGTAGTGTAAACCACAGGCGTAACCGTAGCAAAAGTTATGCGTTTTAAAACAAAAACTCACTGGTGTAACTTGGGCCTAATGGCCTTTCCACACTGAGCGCAAAAAAGCTAAACGAATTTCGGACTAAATGACGCCATGGAATAAAACAAATCATTTTAGATCACAATCGGAAGTTATTACAAGCACTCGATTATGATTTCAAGTGGGGTTTGTGATAATTGTACCTCTAATTATTTCATATGTATTCTTGTAAGCATTATGGATATTGTGTGTTTATTTATCTTAATGTAATGCTGTATATTGTGCAGCGGACGAGGTAAACCACGCGAGATACATATGCTACATGAAGAAAAAGTGCATTGTTGGTCGGCGCCACCTAGCGTTCAAGGGTGAATTAGCAGAAGGCAAACATTTCCTTCGTGCTTGTGCTCTTTTTCGCATCGCATCGCGATTTGCACCCCCTAGCGACCGATTCAACCAATTCGAAGCTTGTCGCAAACGATTTTTTGTCCAAAAAATCCTCTATTGTGTGGCGTCGTTACGAATATTTAACTGCTCTCGATCGAGACGGAGCGTCTCCGAGCCATGTTTGATATTTAAGACTCGGGCTGCCTCTGACGTGATAGCCAATGAGAGCGAGCAAGCGTCACTTACCAGATGTTGCGTGATTCTACGGCTGAAACTTGGCAGCCACAAACATGCCATGAAAGCAGAATATTGAGAAAGAGCATCACCCATATTCCCTTTCATATTTTGTTTTTCACTGTGAAACAGAATGCGTGCCGGGACAGACAGCTGACGGCGTCGATTGTTCTCTTTTTGTTTTTCCTTTTCTAGTCGCGTTTGATCTCACGAGTCTCTGTGAGATCTCGTGTCACTGTGAAATCATTCCCACAATTAACAAGTGTGTGGTCTCGCGGTCTGGTTGAATTGTCTAGTGTGCGTTCAAACTGTCTTCATGTCTGTGGTCTCCCATGGTTTTAAAATCAATTAAGATTTTTACATTTCCTAGTGTATTTATTTATAACATTGTTTCTCAGAAATAATTTCCTAATGGTTGTCTCTGTTTCCTATCCTCCCCAGCCCCTCCATGGCTCTGCAGGTCTTGGGAATCACTCTTTCAATGATTGGCTTTGCAGGAACCATCATCATCTGCGCTCTGCCCATGTGGAAGGTGACGGCCTACATCGGCACAAACATCGTGGTGGCTCAGGTCTTCTGGGAGGGGCTGTGGATGGCGTGTGTGTACGAGCGCATCGGTCAGATGCAGTGTAAACTCTACGACGCGCTGCTGGATTTGGATCCTTCCCTGCAGGCGGCGCGCGGGCTGATCGTGACCACCATGGCTCTTGCCTGCTTGGCTTTCCTCATCTTTCTGGTTGGGGCTGACTGCACAAACTGCCTCAGTAACCCACGGGCCAAAGCACGGATCGTTGTGGTCTCTGGGATCACCTTCATGCTCTCTGGACTGACTGCTGTGGTGCCCGTGTCCTGGACGGCCGACTCCATCATCAGAGACTTTTACAATCCCATAGTGCATGAAGCGCTGAAGAGGGAGATGGGGGCGGCGCTGTATGTGGGCTGGGTCACGGCGGGATTTCTGTTCGTCGGCGGGGCCATTCTCTGCACCAGCTGCCCTCCAGAGCGCCACAACTACTCGCCGAGATACACACTAACAAAGACGAACACCCACAGCGGCCATGCCATAAATAACTACGTGTGATATACAACACATGACACCAAACAGACATTGATCAAAAGCAAAAGTGATATTACACAAGTGATAAACAAGAAAAGTTAATCTCAAAGAATATACTTGGCTTTTGAGGTTTCTGTGCTAAATAAGAATTTTTTTTTTTTGTGTGTGATAAACATTTAAAACCTTAGATGACTCAGACTTAGATGACATCAGTATATGTGTATTTTTATGAGTAAATGTGTGTGTGTGTGCGCGTGTGTGTGTGAGTTTGTGTGTGTGTGTGTGTGTGTGTGATCATGTTTATGTGATTTATGAGGACGCAAATTTGTATAATGACATGGTATGACAGGTATTACAAGAGGAGGTGATTTATGAGTACAATTTCAGTGTCCCCGTAATTCAAAAAGCGTATAAATCATACAGAGTGAGTTTTTTGGGGGGAGGGGGGAGTAGAAATGCACCGTCTCCTGTGAGGGCTAAGTTTAGGTGTAGGGTTGGTGTGGGGCAATAGCACATACAATTTGTACAGTATAAAACCATTACACCTATGGAGAGTCCCCGTAAACCACAAAAATCAACATGAGTGTGTGTGCATGCGTGAGAGAGAGAGAGAGAGAGAGAGAGAGTTTAATAATGTGTTTTCTGTTTTGTAAGACTTCAATTTTGAGAAATAAGATTGTGTTAAGAATAATTATCTTCTGTTGCTGGACTGAACTTGTATGCTCTGTTTATATTTGTTCAGTAAAATGATTACTGAACAATATCAATGAACAAGGTTTAATAATTGTTTTTAAATGTCATAATTGTGATTTTTGGTTACACTTTACTTGAATGGGTGTGCATAAGACTGACATGACACCTTCATAATCATGACATGACACGTCATGAATATGAAGGTTTTTTATGCATGTTTATGACACCTGTTATTAAGTATAATTCGCTCAGTCATGTCATTTTTAATACAAGTATGACATTTTTTGAGATGTCTTTGTTTATGGACTAGGGTTAGGGTAAGGGTAGGGGTAGAGTTAGGTTAAGGTTAGGTCAAATGTCATCTTTGCATAGCCTTTAAGGAATTATTTTGTTACTGTTAATTAATGAGTGCTGTCCCCATCAAATAAATACATGAATAACAGGTTTAGTTTTGATTACTATTGACTACCATAATCTGGAGAGAGAGAAAAAGGTGAGTAGATTAATGTAGAAATGTAATTTTTGAGTGAACTGATCCTTTGTTTTAAACCCTGCAGCTTTAAATCAATGTCAGGTACATGGAGTGCTGTTGTGAACCAGACAGATCAGAAAGAAAGAAGGAAAGAGGGCATTACTAATAAAAAAATGATTGCACATTTTTAAAGTGTTCATACAACAGTAACTGTACCGAGTACTTTTTTGATAGGAGAAAGTAAAATTGTATTCAAATAGTGTTTTATCTCTTGTTGGAATCCCCCCCCCCAAAAAAAATATAGTTGATAAAAAGTTACACTTAAGGTATTAGGTCACTTTGGGCACCAGGGAACTGTGACACAAGTAGGAATAACTGTGGGTTACACTCAAGAAAAACATTAATATCGTCTCTTTATCACTCCCCAGAATAAAACGCTACTGTAAAACCCGGGGCCGGCAACTTTTTGGGCATAAAGTGCCATTAACCGCTGTGCCAAAACCATCTGCACCAATATGTATTTGATTATCATACAAATGGTGCAGAAACTTAAATATTTCTGAATCACTTTTTTCTTAAGTTGTTGGTTTGTTTGTTTTTATTTTTCTAAATCCTAAAGGTTTCTTTATTTTAATGTTTAAATTAGACTGAGTAAAATATTTACAGTGTGCCCTACTGTGTGTGAGAGACAAGGCCAATTGTGCATTAAAACCGTTTTGATTAATCACTGTTTTATAATGTGCTGCTTTTATTGAGCATTTGTGGTTAAAAAGTATATAATATATATATATATATATATATATATATAGTGTTTTTTTTTTTGAAAATGATTCCTCCGCTTGGATTCTGTAGAGCCCTTTAAAACAGCAAAAATGCTCAAATGGTTTGCTGGCGCCAAAAGCATCTGTAGACTAGTAAAAGTAAATTATCTGACTAGTATTTTGTTTCTAATAGGCTGTAACTATGAGGAATGATTGCCTCAAAATGTAAATCTGTATGCAGTTTTCCCTACTGATTGAATGCCATGATTATCCCTCTGCGTGCCATTGTTGGCACACAAGCCTGGCCTAGTCAATCAATGCACAATGCACATTATGCATTAATATTTACCGGAGATTGCTGCAGATATAGTGAAACTGCTGTCTATTCTTCTGCTTAAACCCATTCACAGGTTGATAGCACAGAGCTGTTTGTAAGTATTGAGAGCTACATTAACCACGTGAATGCATTACATCACCGGAAACTAGAGTCCTGCATTACTTGAAATGTCACAAAGCGTGCACAAAAGTGGAGCAGTCTATTGGTGAAGCATGGTGGTGATGTCATGGGTCTGAGGCACACAGAAACTGCATACTTTGAATGCTTGAATGATAGGATTGGGAAATGAAGCCTCATAAAACACACAGGTTTTCCCCTAACTGTTCCGGGACAAGATTCGCGAGAGCGAATGAATGAACACTATTTATTCAACTGATTGATGACATAAGTAGTAGCCTAGTAGTCATAATAATGCTAATAATAATAATAATAAAGTGTAAGAAACAGAGCAGCCAAAAGCCTGTGAAAGAAGCTGTCAAATGAAGCAGCCACCACACACTCTACAGTAGTCTCGAAGTTATGAGCAAAAATAAATGTGTTTCTCTCTTTGTTGGCACGAGTCCCCCCCAGTGCATTTTTGGCAATTCCACTACTAATATATATATATATATGTATATATATATATATGTATATGTGCGTGCGTGCATGGGTTGGTGCGTATAATACAGGGGATGGGGGGGCTCAGATTACCATATGTGTACGTAAGGGGGAGCCATGAAAAAAAAGTTTGGGAACCACTGGTGTATGACATCAAAGAACCACAAAAGCGATGGAGCCACATGTTCTCTAATCACACTGGCGGCACTTTGATGTCATGCGCAGTGGCCCTTCATATTTCACACACAGCTTGAGGCTTCGTTTGTCATCGATCACGTGACTCTGTGAAAGCAGCAGACGCCCTGATACTGGGCTTCACTGAAGACTGTGCTGCGTGCTCGGTACGAGCCTCCAGGCTTCTTCAGTGACATTATCACTATTTTTATTTTCATCATTATTGTAACCATATGTCAGCCTGGTCCACACTGGAGAGAATAAAATTTACTTTTGGCGCCACTCAGTGGACATTTTACTTTATTTTACAGAAGTGAAGCATGTCAGTGTCAGCAGATAGACAAGGCCCAAGGGACACAGAGGTAAGTGAAATCAACAGCCGGTTTATTGAACTAAGGCAGGGAAATGGAGCAATGCAGCGTACACAGGTGAGTGAATCAGAGATGGAGAAGTTTCTAGAGAGTCTTATCTGTGAGTACTCAATCCTTTACTTTATCCAGGGGGAGACGGAGGAGATCAGGGAGCAGAACGAGACTGTAGACAACGGTAATCGGCTCAGGTGAGTCAACATGGGATGTTTGAGACCAGACAGTGACTGTTCGGGAGGAGTGTGTTGATATAGGGCTCTTGATGACTGTGAGAGGTGGAGGTGATCAGTAATCAGGTGAGTTGGATCTGGTGTGTGTAGTTCATGTGTGGTGACTGTTATGACTGTGACTCCCTGACAGTTAGGTTTTTAAACAAACAAATACATACATATAGGCTTACCTTATCATACTCATAAACATGGTCTACATAGTTTTTCTCAGCAAGTTGAATTTCGAACATTAAATCAACAGATGATTAAATTCAGTCGAACGCTGATGTGTCAGAGCTCTTTATGTACACTTCTGGAGGGTCAGTGACCTGTTGTGTTTAGTTCAACAAGCTAATCACGATTACCACAATTACTCGCAAATTCAAGAATGAGGGAATCATTTACTGTTATTGCTATAGTAAATGCAACGTGTAACAGGGACACATTAAAATAAAGCACGAGTGTCCATTACTGCTCCTGGAGGAGGGGAAGAGCAAAGTCTTACTGAGACTTTACTGAGAGTCTCAGTAAAGTATATTAATAAACCCTTACATGTCAATTAAGATTAGAGTATACAGACTTGAGTATGGTTTTATGATAATAGGCTATTTCAGCAAATAAGTCATGTGTTTTTCTATTGGCTGTTTAGAATCAGAATGTGCTTTCACGAATGAATCACTCCTTTGATATAATTGTTCATCTGAAACCGTCCGGGACTGAGTTTGATTCTTTTGGACAGTTACTCGTGTAATTGATCATTTGCAGTGGTTTCTCACACTAAAACAGTAACTGGCAGAGCTGGGTGTAACTGATTACATGTTATCCGGATTACATTGGCTAATAGGATTACAAAAATTAACTTCTTGTAATTCAAATAAGTTATATTTTAAAATATTTGGATCCGACTACAGTTACTTTTTATTGATTACATGATTACATATTATTCACATAATAGCAATAAATTATTTATAATTTTTTGATTGTCCCTAATTCTTTTTTTCATCTTTTAATTGTCCTTTTTAAATAAACTTACCGTTTGTTATAGATTTGAAATGCATAAATTGATGTTATTTGTTATGTATATGTAATGCAGGGATTTCCAAACTTCATTGTCATCTGAACCTTGTTTATCTAATATATATATATATGGTTTAAGTTTTTGAAGTTGAACATTTGAGTGTTCATGGTTGGTCAATGGTCATCTGGCATGCTGCTAAATAAACAGAAAATGTCATCTTTTTAAATAAATGTTTTAATTTTTGTTGTTATTTTAAAATAATTTATTTAAAAACATTTCAAGGTTCTCAAGGTTCTTTATTATTTGTCACATACATAATCATACAGGGTATAATAGGTAGTGAAATGTTATGATATGTCATTTAATTAAACTCCTGCAATTTCTTCATGAACCCCAGTTTGGGAAACCTTGATGTAATGTAATGTGTAATGCACTATTGCTAATAACTATTGCTAATAATAATAAATATTGTTAATAACAATGAATGGACTATTTGCTGTCTCTTTGTATTTTTATATCAATACGGTACAATATTATCCTATTTAAATCAATTTGATAAGTGAATTGGGTCAAATGTAATCTAAAAGTAATCAGAAAGTAGTCTGATTATATTACACAAAATGTGTAATGTAGTGGATTAAGTTACTAATTATTAGTTTTTTTGTCATGTAATTTGGAATCGGTAAGGGACTACAATCTGTAAGTAGTCTTCCCAGCACTGGTAACGGCATATTTTATAAGACTGAAAACAAAAAGAGCTCTGTATGAGGTGGATATTTGACTTGCAAATGTCTTCTATAGTTTGTTAATATGAAGCAGCTCTGTCTTTATTGTCTATGCAGCTTGTGAACAACTCTGACACTGTACTGCAAGTAAAGATGATTCACTCATATGGGCACTCTCTTTGATGAAAGCTGGCTCCAATCTCAATTAAACACCTGCATCAGCAGAACAAGGTCTTCTGGAAACGTCCAGGCAGATGTGTTGGAGTAAGTTACAACAAACTCTGCAGGATTTTGTTCCTCCAGAAGCAGACTCGTACAGCACTGGAATTAAGAAGAAATCACTGGACTGTCAAACCACAGGTTCTTCTGTTTGACCCCTCGAAGGTTTTTCCTCCTACTAGAATCTGTCAATTAGTGTGACCAATTAAAGATATATTTGAGGAAAAACAACAGCAAACTAGCTGTAAGCAAGATCAGGCTCTCTTACCACGGCTGGCCTTGAGCTGTTTGCTTAAGCTAAGGACTTTTTAATGGACAGCATTTTCCCAAAAAGCATTTATTATTAAACCAAAACTTTGGAAAGACTTTATTTAGATAACTAAAAGTAGCTTTGCAACTCCATGTCGTCCAGCAGTCATTAGAGTATCAGTGACTGTCTGTTTGATATCTGCTAACACTTTATTATGATTGACAGTCTAGTATACTTTATGTAGTAAGTATACTAATATCAGTGTACTAGTAGTATACTTGTAATTTCAATACTCCTGGGAGTAAATTGGCCCACTTTCTAGTATATAAAAAGTATACTTTAAGTATACCAGTAGTAAACTGTGAGTACACAACTAGTTTACATCAATGTGTTTAGCTTGTACTGCAACTATATTAAAAGTGAACTTTTAGATATACTGATAATTTACTAATTAAATGTGTGTAGTAGCAATTTTAGGACACTATGAAGCAGAGGTGGAAAGTAACGAATTACATTTACTCGCGTTACTGTAATTGAGTAGCTTTTTTGTGTACTTGTACTTTTTTAAGTATTTTTTTTAATCTGTAATTTTACTTTTACTTAAGTATATTTTGTGTGAAGTATTGTACTTCGCTACATTTTAAAACACATTCGTTACTGAGTAAAAAAAAATCGCTCCGTGGAAACAACTGCAGCAAATAATGGGCAGAAGAAGAAACTGGCGCTAAAATCGCACGAAAGATGCAGACGGACAAGACAGGCGTTAATGGTGCAGACCCAGCTGAAAACCAGACCCCGTCGTACTCTGCTGAAGTTGAACTCAAAGGAATGAAGTGAACCCCTGGCCATATTCATGCTCTATTATGCAGTGTTAGCTGTGTTTGCCTCGGGAGACCGAACTAGCAGCTTATAACATCTCGACATCGCCCTTCGCAAGCATGTAACGTTAGAGATAAGATAAATACTTCACTGCATTGGTGGTTAAAATGAAGCTTTGACGGTTTAGCAAAAATGAGCCAAAAAGACAGTGGTGCATGGTGTGCAATATCATCTGAGATAATATAGTAATTGTTGTTTTAACGATGTGCGATTTGACATTATCAGTATTTTGCTCAAAACCAAACAAAACACTCTAAACAGTGTGCCGTGAAATATAGTAACGTTAGATTAGACTAATCCACGTTCATATGGAGTGCTTTCTTTCACTGCGTGATTCAGTCTGTTAAAATGCGTTTAGAATGATCACAAAATTGAAGATATATAGAAGAAAAGGCAGAAAATGTATATATTTATATAATTTAATATAGTAAGTCAACATCACATGAAGAATGCCGTTTTTCTCAAACAAATAACAATGATTAGGCCTGTAGTTTTGCTTTACAACAGTTCAAAAAACAATAAGTTCATTAAGAGACTTGCGTTTTAGACACCATATTGCCTGTTTTTGCTCTATTTCGACAACAAAAATAATACCAAACACAGCCATCATACACAGTTTTGCGTCTCTGACTCTGAGCAATGACGTGTTTTGTTCCTGAATGAATTAACCGTTTAAATGATTCTTCAATCGCAATGACTCTCTTATGAGTGACTTGCTGACACCTACTGGTGGTTCTAATTTAACATTTAAAGTATCTTTTTATTTTTTTATTTCAAATGACTATTTAACATTTGTGACCCTGGCATGGAGCTCAAAACCAGTCTTCGCTGGGGTATGTTTGTAGCAATAGCCAACAATACATTGTATGGGTCAAAATTATACATTTTTCTTTTATGCCAAAAATCATTAGCATATTAAGTAAAGATCATGTTCCATTAATATATTTTGTAAATTTCCTACTGTAAATATATCAAAACTAAGAGCTTAATTTGAACAACTTTAAAGGAGATTTTCTCAATATTTGGATTGTTTGCACCCTCAGATTCCAGATTTTAAAATATTGTCCTATCATAACAAACCATACATCAATGGAAATATGATTTATTCAGCTTTCAGATTATGTATAAATCGCAATTTAGGAAAATGGACCCTTATGGTTTTGTGGTTCAGGGTCACATTTTATGTCTTATTTATCAAAACATTATTTCTGCATTTGTAACTGCAGGCTAAATGCATTCATGTCAGTGTATAAATACATCTATGCCACTTCAGATGAAGCTTCTGCGTTTCCTCTGCATTGCAAAGATGAATTTTGTTGATACTGATTTAATTTCCCTGGTAACAGCCCAAATGTCTTATTGTTCTAATTAACCGATTCATTTAATTAAAAACACCTAGTTTGAGATTTATAGGCCCATATCCCAGGTGTGTCAAACTCAGTTCCTGGAGGGCCACAGCCCTAAAGAGTTTAGTTCCAACCCTGCTCCAACACACAAACCATGTAGTTTTCAAATAAGCCTAAATGATTAGTTTAGCTGTATCAGATGTGTTTAATCAGGGTTATATCTACACTGTGTAGGGCTGTGGCCCTCCAGGAACTGAGTTTGACACCTTTGGTCTATATTTTTCTCCTCCTGTTAAAATGTACTAATAATTTTACTCTGATACATTTAAACTACTGTTTAGTAAGTATATTTTAACTGGTACACTGACTTATAAAAGTGAATGTAATATACTAGTACAATATTTTGTACTCTTTGCTATGAAGTATAGTCTCTGTAAACTACTAGTTTAGTAGTTTTACACTGCAAATATACTCATAAGTTTTCTTTAAGTGAACTTCACATCATACTTTAAGTAAACTACTACATCCCTATTTAAGTATTCATTTGTATATATTTTGTTATATCTGAACATACAACATGTCAAAAGAAAGAACCGAGTATATCTGCTTGTAAACAAACACATTTTATCCTAGCTTCATGCATTCTGTTTCAAACACTTGAGTGTGGGAAAGTTTCATAAATAAATAAATAAATCAACAACTTTTTGAACAAAAAACTGAAAGAGACTGAATTGGATTCAGAATGATAATCAAAACATAGATGGAGTCGATCAGCACCCCAAAGCTTGACAGTCATTATTACCTCTTCATTGGTGATATTTTATTCATAAAGTTACTCAGTTATGATGCTGTTTTATGTCTGATGATCGTGTTAGATTACACGTGGAAGCATCTGTTGTTTCAGTTTCTTCTTCACTTGTGTTTTTTTTATTCTGTACAGAAGATGTGTACTAGCGCCTCCTACCGTATAACAATGACAACACTCTCATTGTTAAGTATACTTAAATGTCATTGTTAGTACTTTTCTGAGAAGTACATAAAAAGTCAACTAAAAGTATACTTACCTATTTTTAGTTTAAACAAAGTATACTAATAGCACACCCGAATAAACTTATTTTTCGTAAGGATATAAGTGACTTTGCAAGCACATGTCAACTTATTCTACTAACCCTAACCTGACAGTCACTAATACTAATGAGAGTTAGTTGACATGTAGTTGAAAAGTTACTTATAGTTAATAGAATATCTAAAGTGTACTATCAAAATAAAGTCTAACCAATATATTTGTTGGGGTGGATGGAGCATATGAACTGAAAACAAACGTGAAACCTATTATAAATCGGTACAATATAATATATTAACACAAACACACACACACACACACTGTTGACATGGTTACAACATATGATACTATATACATAGTATGATATAGACATTATTAACATATGTACATATACAGTCTATATGTACATATACAAAAAGATATCTTCATCCATATAAAATTATATATCACCTTATAGGTAACATATGGCAAATTCACTCTTGATACAGTGCAATATACATCATATATTACATTTCCATATGGGAAGAATGGAATTACAACACAAAACCTGGAAATACATAGTTTCAAAGACATGCATTGTCTCAGTAAGGATCTGAACCTTGTCAGTATTGCACATTCATCTGCTCCCTATTCATGTCTCATCGTGTGAGGAAACAGAGGGATTTGTTATGAAACCATGGCAAAAACACAAAGGGATCCTCCATGTTTTAACCACAGCGTTTCTCTCCACCCACATCTGGAATGCAGTAAAGTGAGTTTCCATGCTATGAGAAATAGTTCAGCTCGGCGCTGCTGAATAAACACAGACATGAATATTAGGGTAGAGTTCGCAGTTTTAGGGCTGGCTAGTATGGGCTGGTTTTGCTCTATCCTTACAAAATTTCTACCCATGTGGCATGTAACCGGAATGGTGGAAAACATCACAACAACACTTCCATTGTACTGGGATGGAGTTTGGCTGAACTGGCAACACCACACGACCGGCAGACTTCACTGTGCTTTCTATCAGTCTCTGCTGAATCTAACCGTGCACTTTAACACCTGGAAAATCCTCGTCATCTCATCCATAGGATTGGGAGCCCTTGCCATTGCAGTTTATCCTCTTGGCTGGATACGATACCCTAGGAACGTATCGTTTAAAATAGCCTCCGGGCCCATGTTTGTTGTGAGTGGACTGGTTTTACTGGTGGTGATTTCTTGGACTTCACATTTAACGGCTTCGAAAGCTGGTGCTGTATTAACACGGGAGTTCGGTGCAGCGATCTACACTGGCTGGATAGGCACAGTGCTGCTTTTGGTGGGTGGTGTAGTGCTAACCATTATTTGCAGTATAGCACTCGGGGAGCAACGACGGGATGAGAGACCGGCGCAAGCTTCAGAGCCGGGCATTCAGGAACCACTCCAGGCCATACACAGCACTTCATTTACACAATATCCCTAAGTGGAAAGTGGACTCGGAGTTGTTGCCTCTACTGTAGAAATTAAGTTGACATTTTAGAAGATCTGCTGGTCATGTTACATTTGTATTATTGTTAGATAAAGAAGTAAACTCTGCTCTGGTTCCTGATTCAACATTTGACACCTGGCATACACATGCATGCTTTTGTTTTTGGTTTAATTTGCATTTCATTGACTCTTTGTTTGTTTCTTTAGTTATCATATGCTAATTTGTTTCCATTGATTATGTCTATCACCTGTGTCTTGTTTGGTTCCTTGTTTACCTGTATTTTTAGTCCCTCGGTTTTCTTTGTTCAGGGTGCGGTATTGACTTAAACATTGTGATGCTTGCAGAACTGGCCTGTTTACCTTCTGTCAGATCCCTGGTTGAGATCGTTGTTCATTTGTTTAAATAAGGAAAAGCTAAGCTGCGTGTAGATCCAAGCCTCACTTCTTCCCTTTGGGGGCAACGCATTACATGTAACACAAGTTATGTAATCAGATTACTTTTTCAAGTAACTAGAAAAATAATACATTACTTTTTTATTTGCAGGGAAATATTTGAGTTACTTTTTCATATATGAAATGCCGGTTCATTTGTTTTCCCATGTGCTGACTGACAGCTCTCCTGAAGCACAGCTGAAAGGGTTGTTTGAGCTTATGAATTAGCAATTTCATCCGCCTGGGGCATGTTCATTTTACTTTTGATGTGAAAGGCCTTTGACATTTGCAAAAAAAAGTACCTTTTTTATATTGAAAACAAATGCCAGAGGAGAAAAAGTAACACAAAAGTAGCGTAACGCATGAAAAAGAAGTGTGCTTAATTGTCTTGAAAGTGTTTTGTCAAGGAAGAGAGTGAGGCTCAGGATTCATCGCTCAGGCCCTAACAGTGGAAAAGTGAGTGGGTACACAAATCTTTCTGCTATGTGATGGCAAGCGATGAAATGTCACACTTGTTATTCCTCTGTGTCTGGAAGGAGAGGTCAAGATTATACACAACTGCACACAAACCACTCAGGGAGTTTCTCCCAAACTGCCATTTAAACTAAAGTGTAAATGTAACCGACTGAGATTTGAAGTGTTAAGAACAGCCTTTGGGTGAACCAAACTGTTAAAAAAATATATAATTTAAAAGCGGTCTTGAGTTTCATGAATGTGACCATTTAATGACTGCCAGATGTTAGGTATGATTGTAACAGTATTTTGGTAATTGTTGTTACCACATTTATTGCAGTAATTTATTTAAAATGAAATAAGTTTATTTACTGAAGTAGAGGGAAGATGTATTGTGTGGTTCAGAGTATGACCGCTAGATGGCGCTAAAAGGAAACCGAGGGAGAGACTATGAAGAAATAGAGTTGATGATGACCCCCCACGCTTACTGACATCATAGACTGTAGTTACTGCATTTTGATTTGACATCGTTCTTTTACACCATTAAACACCACACCTCCATATTCAACAACTCTTGCACAGATGGCATCTGTATGTATTGTGTTGTGGTGTTATCACACCTCAAGGACCTGTTTTGTTTTGTTGTGTTGTGTTTCCTTCCCCATGCGCTCTGTGCGACCTAATTTTCCTTTGTCTGATAATTATTGTCATTTGGTTCAGGTGTGTTTCATTAGTTACCCTCATCAGCCCTCCTATTTAAGTTGTGTTCATTTCACTGTTTGTCATCTGGTCTTCTTTGTCTCTGTGTTTGTCTCCTGGCTAGTCTGTTATTTACACTTGTGTGGATTTATTAAAGACTATTTGCATTCATCGTCATCTTGTATCTCACCGTAGACAGACATGTTAAGTCTCTTATCCTATCCATGTGTCTTAATTTAAAACATTTTAAATTAAATGCTATATGGAGACACTGCATTTAATTTGTGTTTTTAGTAATGTAATTTATACATTTTAGCAAGATAATTTATGTAGGGTTTTCTAGTCTGAACTAGCTATGGTTAAACTCGGTTATTGATTACTGTTGTTGAAATTATAATGTGCAGACAGGAAAAAAATAAAATATGCAAGCTACCGTTATCAACACTGGTTTCACAGATAAAATTACAAAAGATGCACCAAATAGATAGCGAATGTTACTTCATAATTAATGCTAGCTAGATTGTGAGATTGATTGGAGCTTTTTATAATTAACTGGGTAGCAAGCTGACAAATTCTCACAAATTAATCAAAACATTTAAAAAATTGTAATTTAGAACGATATGCTTATGTTTGTTTGTTTAATATAGTCTGTACATGTTTATGGCAATGTAGTGTGTCATTTTTTTATTTAACGAACTTTTAATGCAAATTATCCACTGTTTGTATAAACAATCAATGTAAAATGTTTCACTCCAGATGCACTTTGAAATAATGTATAGAAGTTAAATAATATCACACTTTTATGGACATTGAGACAGTTTTGGGGAAGGTAACTTTTAAAAGTAATGCATTACAATATTGTGTAACTACATAAAAAAGTAACTAATTGAGTTAAATTAATTAATAAACGGCATTACATATTTGAAAAAAGTTACTGATATACTTTGTTGTAAATGTAAAAGCATGTGTTACTTTACTTGTTACTATAAAAAAGCAATCTGATTACATAACTTGTAATGTGTTACACCCAACACTGCATTGATATTTCAATCATTACATTTTTGTTCCACCTGAAGGCCTGGCTTCTCAATATGACAGTCAAGCTCTTGAATAATTGTTTACAGTAAAATAAAGACATTTAAAAAGGTAGTAATTAAATTAGATAATGCAAAAATGCTTTATTGTGTATTAGTTATTCTATTTGTGTTTAAATATAATTTCAAGATTGACTGTCTTTGTTAAAAATCATCACTGGCACTCCACCCAAAACTGTTTTCCCATAGAGAGAGAGGCACTTTGACGCAGCTGTGTTATGTTCATTTCCTTCCCTTCTGCAGATACAAAAGAAATTATGAAAACAGATGACAGATAATCGCTGAGCTCTTCAGTCTCTGTAAAAGGTGCATGCATGTGAGTTGGCAATGTGTGATCGCTGAATCAATCAGAGCCTTTAGAAAATGAGTAGACAACACGCTTTAGTCAACATCCACTATAACATGCTGTCCAGCTTTATTCTTCATTAATGATCCCAGGTCCAAGTGATCTATGCTTGCCAAACCCATATAATTCTCTATGGACAAAGTACAGTCACTTCTGAATAATTCTTAGTAATGTTTAGCAATCATGTTTGTGAATGAATACTGAAGAACTGACAAAAATGTGTTATAAATATTGTGTAAATAAAGTGTCACGTCACTCCTAAAACCATTCAGGGTTGCCAGGTTTTGGAAAAATGTCCAGCCCAAAGCAGACTCAATGCCCGCCCAAATTTCCTCCATCCAATGACATTTGACAGCTGTAAGTTTCCTATAAAAAGCGTAAAAAAATATATATATATTGTAATTATTTTATGCTTTAAATCGTATTTATATGACTTTTAGCTATACTGCTGTGGTTATAAATGTGCCTGCTTAGTTATTAAATCTGTATTTTAATACCCCTGAGTTAATCTCTTTTATTTATTTTATTTTATTTATTAAACCAAATTCCGTTAATGTCAAATTTTTTAAATTTGAATAAAATTAAAACTAAAAGAATTTCAAAATCACATGAGCCAATATTTTATTCACAATAGAACATTCTCGTTTAAAACTTGAGCTCATTTAAAACTTGATGCCTGCCACAGGTCTCAAAAAAGTTGGCACGGGGGCAACAAAGAGCTGAAAAAGCAAACATTTTTGAAAAGATTCAGCTGGGAGAATATCTAGCAACTAATTAAGTTAAATGACATCAGGTCTGTCACATGATTAGGTATAAAAGGGATGTCTTGGAGAGGCAGAGTCTCTCAGAAGTAAAGATGGTCAGAGGCTCTCCAATCTGTGAAAGAGTGTGTAAAAAGATTTTGGAATACTTTAAAAACAACATTCCTCATCATCAAATTGCAAAGGCTTTGCAAATCTCATCATCTGCATAACATCATCAAAAGATTCAGAGAATCTGGAGAAATCTCTGTCAGACGACACTGCATCTCTCATCGACATTATTCTGTCATTGACATTACTAAATGGGCCCTGGAATACTTCCAGAAACTTATTTCTGCATCTGCCACCTACAACTATGTCATGCAAAAAGGAAGCCATATGTGAACATGTTCCAGAAGTGCCATCGTGTCCTGTGGGCCAAAGCTCATTTAAAATGGACTGTTTCAAAGTGGAAAAGTGTTCTATGGTCCGACGGGTCTAAATTTTACATTCTTGTTGGAAATCACTGACGTCGTGTCCTCCGGGCTAAAGAGGAGGGAGACTTTCCAGCGTGTTATCAGCGTTCAGTTCAAAAGCCAGCATATCTGATGGTAAGGGGGTACATAAATGCACACAGTATGGGCAGCTTTCATGTTTTGGAAGGCACTATGAATGCTGAAAGGTGTATATAAAGGTTTTAAAGCAACATATGCTCCCCTCAGATGACATGTATTTCAGCAGGATAATGCAAAACCACATACTGCAATTCGGTTTTTATTTGATTTGGGTCTTTTACTGTAATTCTTATTTTAACATTTCATTTTCAGCACTCTTGGTAAATTATTTTAATGTGAGCTGTAAATATGAATATGACTGTCACAATGTGATACCTAGCCCTCTATAAAATGCTATGCAACCTAGTTTTTGCCTTATGTATTGTGTTTTAACTTCCTGAAAGGAAAAAGGGCAGGTGTTGCTAAAGTTCAGAGCAATATTTTCAGTGTTACTAAAATATCTGGTTTCAGGTATAATTATTAGTTGGAGGGAAGGTGTCTTCCGGTGTCTGGGGAGTATCCGGGCCAGAACCAGCCTGCCACCGTTCGCAGCCAACTCAAGTCCGCCGCAGTTCACTGCTCACTAAAGCACCGCCGTCCGCGGGGAAATAATTCCGTAATCTGCTGCACCCCCCAGCTCGCTATACGCTGGGAAATTAACACCGGCTTCCGCGGCTCCCTCAAGCCTGTCGTCGTCCGCGGCTCACTCAAGCCTGCCATCCACGGAGAAATTAACGCCGCCGTCCGCGGGGAAATAAACACCGCCTCTGTGGTTCCCTCAAGCCCACCATCATCCGCGGCTCTCCCAAGCCCGCCGTCCATGGAGAAATTAACGCCACCATCGGCAGCTCCCTTAAGCCCGCCGGCCGCCGCTAGCTCAAGCCTAAAGCACACTCCAATGCCAGTCCCTCGAAAGTGCTATGCTGTTCATGCGCCTCCAGAGTGCCCTCTGGTGCCAGCCCCTCGAAAGCGCTATGCCTTGCCTGCACCTCCAGAGCGCCCTCCAGAGCCCGCTCCTGGGCAACGCCCTCAAGTGTCCGCTCCTCCTGAGCACCAGCCTGAATCAGCCCCTACTTTCCACAAATATTTTTATGGGGGGGGGGGGTGGTGGGTAGAATGGCTCCAGCCGTAGAGGCCGTGGCGGGGGCTGGGGCCGCGGCCTCAGAGGTGGACTCACCACGGCCGCCCGAGTCCCCTGTCCCGCCATTTTCGCCCAAATCCCGTGAGCCGCCATGGCCTCCCGAGTCCCCTGACCTGCCATGGCCCCTGAATCCCCTGATCCTTCATGCCTGCCCAAGTCCCAGGATCCACCATGGCTGTCCTGGAGGCCTTCCGTCCCCAAAATCTGCCCCTTGAGGCCCCCAGAGTGCACCCCCTCCCGTTGGATGGTATACAGCGTAGGACGTGCCTTTGGGGAGGGGAGAGTAAATGTAATTTTTTGTGTGTTCTGGCCCTTGTTTCCTGTACGCTGTTAAACGTCGTCTCCGTCAGTGATGATATCGTCAAACGTCAGTGATAATATCTAATATCTATGATCATTACCTAGTCTCTGGCATGCTCTGTTCAGCTAAAACTGCAAAATCCATGTAATGAATATGGCGGAACTATAATTTCTAGTATTAAATATTGCTTTATTAACAATCTTTCTGAAGCACTTGATGTTGCAACATAAACTATGGATTATATATTCTACCACACTAGATATTATTGCTCCTTTGTGCTTAAAGAAATAAGCAGAACAGTCTGACACCTTGGTATAATGAACACACTGACAGCCTCAAGACAGCAGCATAACCAGAACTAGAGGTATTTCTCATTGCACGGAAAGATAATGTTGCTCCCTAGTGAATTAGCAAACTACAGACCCATATCAAATCTAATGTTTATTTTATAAAATGTTAGCAAAAGTTGCGTCTGCTTTATTGTTATTTTTTAAATGTATTTGTTTGTGCAAAATAATTATATCTGTAAATAACTAGTTGTAGAAATATTTTTTTATTTCTAAAAATAGTTGTTAAACATTTTAATGTTAATGTGTGGTTTGGTTTTATTTTGCTTTAAAATCAATAATAAAATTACAAAAGATGAAATATCACTCTACAGATGGTGCAAGATTTTGTATAGGACTCTGAAATTATTTAGTTTTGAATGATTGCTTCATAATAATCAGCGGTTGTCATCACGACCATGCACACACTCGGGGCACACATTTGAAGTCATGGATAGCAGTGTTTGGGTGATAGGGTTTCTCTCCCACACAGACAGCCTCATGCATGATTCAGAGTCTAGTGTGCACACTGGAGAATCAGATAGCTTTCTGTTAACAACACAGACAATGTTTTGGTATTCAATAGCAAATATGCCTGTGGTTCTGACACTATGACAATGAGGAAACAAAAACAAACAAAGATCATCATTTTCGTATTGTTTTTTTTTATAATTTTGAACGTGAATGCCATTTTGACTTCATAATGGTTAAAAAGAATATCATATATTTACATTTCATCGATCTAATAAAAATATATTTGCTTGTGTGCAAAAAGAACAGAGAAACAACTACATAATTTCTTGTTTGTCAAATGTGGAAATGTTTTAAACCACCCTATTTTGTCTTTGATGAAATTGTGATCAGTGTGAAGAGGAGAAAAAAACATTAAAGCAGAAACAACTGCATACTGAGCTTAGCCATGTTGTGCATATGTATATTGGGGCTTTTTTCTGTAATTTCCTCCATTTTATGTTCTGTTGTACACTTGTATTTGATGTGTATTCGTTAGAATTAATTATTTGCTAGACTCAAACAGTATTTTTTATTCTTGTGCCTGTGCTATAACTAAAGAGTAATATCCTTAACCTCTCTTTTATGCTGCCTTGCCAAATGCATATTCATTTGAGCTCATAATGACACTGGATAATGGTGTATAAATAACACAAACATTTCTTTAAGGGTGCTAATTACAGATAATGATTGTGGTTGGTTTTCACTGATTGTCGCTTCCTCTTCTTTCTGAGGTCTACAACATGTTGAGGTCTATAATTTATGTTGCTAAATATTCTTATTTATTTTGGTATGGACATTGGCAAGTCTCCTAAAACTGAGAACAAAATGATTATGAATGAACATATTTATATGTCAACCCCTTTAGTTGTAATAAATATGTAACTAAAGTCTTCATTTTATTTCCACAATGCTGAAAGCTTTAACAACACATGGAAGACTTTTTTAGACATGATGTAAAAAAGATCATATCTGATGAGACCAAAACTGGAATATAAATAGTTATTTGAATCCATTATCAAATGGCAATTGTCACTTTAGGAGGATGTGAAGGGGACATGTAATAAGGACATGCTTATGGGGAACTTTTCCATCCTAGATTTGTTGCTACTTGTTGACTGACCTGATGAATTTTTTAAGCTCCTGGGGAGGCGCATCAGTTACCACTGAACCTATCACAGATCTTCATCTCTGTCTGATGACAACTTAATTGCATTTGTCCTCTCAGAGAAAGAAAATTAATCAAGATGTTCTTGCAGCTAAGTGTTGTGTGTCTATTTTGTTTACTTTGTATGGTTATTTTACCTCCATATACACCATTCTGGACAATGCTATAAGGAAACTTAACACTCTGTCTGTGATTAATAAAACATCGTCCCGGGGCCCAAAGGGCCAACCACCCGAACGCTTTCAGCTGTATAAGTGGTGAAAGGTGACATAATCTCCTCGAGACAAGATTTGGACTGAGATTGAACAACGCTGAGGTCCGCTATAAGGGGTGGAAAGAGGACTCTTCAAGCACTCGAATGGACAGATAGTCTGAAAGCATGGAGAGCGGACGGAGCTTGGCGCAGGTCATCTCTGAAATGCAGAATGAGATCAGAAAGCTGGAGAGTGAAAACAAAGCGCTCCGTGGGCAGCTTGACCGGCCGGCTTCAGCCTTGGACTCAGTGAAGCAGGATGGGCCACAGGACAGCTCGACCCATGCCAGCCTGAGACGAAACGTGTCCGCACCACAACTTGAAGCACAGTACAAAGGTACATAAATATCTTGTGTTATTCAAACTTTAATAAGTACGTCACATCTTAATCCAGTGGAATGCAAATAAGTGTCCTGACTGTAAAACTGGTTACACTTTATTTTGATGTCCTTTCTAAAGTAACTTTGCAACTACATGTCAACTAAATCTCATTAGAGTATTAGTAGATTTTAGGTTAGGGTTAGTCAAATAAGCTGACAAGTACTTGCAAAGTTACTCATAGTCAATAGAATATCTGTTGGGAGCCCATCACAATAAAGAGATGGCATATTTTAATAATTGCTTGCTGATATATACTGTAGTTGCAAACATACATAAGTAGAATGTGGACTCTCAGATTATAGTGCTATTGTTAAACATACAATTGCTATCAGGTAGGTTTATCTAGCCGAGTAAAAAGACTTACTCAGTGGTGATGTTAAATAACAGTTTTTGACTAATAACAATTTGGATATTAACTGGTAAAGAATGTTTTACAAGCAACCTGACATTTCATATTTACATACATTGTTATTTTTGTTGTTGTTGTTTTATATTTTCACACTGTGCATATACAGTAATACCTATTGTTTAATTACGGTCCAATAGCAGGACCTGAGGCAGGACTGGGCAACTCTGGGCTATGTCTACAGTCATCCAGATACATCTAGAAATTGTGTTTTTGTTTTCAATTTCAAAACACTCTCCATCCACACTAGTCTTTTAAGCATTTTTCAAGAGTTTCTAGTTCACACTGAAACACCAGAAAACGCTAATATTATTTTACTGCGTATGTGTAAAACCTCATAAAAGCTCACTGAGATGGTACAGAGAGACCAGACGTAGTAAAGTTCTCACACTATTATTTTGCTACAATCGTGTTATTAAAACATCTCATGTTGGTGCATCCAGGTCGCACCCAATCACATTATATGCTTGGCGTGTCCTCATGTTTGCTTCAGGCCAGCAAATGCAAGGTAAAATGTATGTCATCTTTACAAGAATGCAATATTAAGATTGAATATATATATATATATATATATATAGCAAAACTGTGAAAATGAATAGCACATACTGAGAAACAGATTTAAACTATGTGTCACGTGACTAAACATGCGTCATCGTTTTTAAATACCTCTGTTATCACAGTCTACTCTACAACGCTGTTTTCTAATTTATCCATTAAGAGCATCTTAAAAACCTAATTGTTTTGCTGAACAAAAACGCTATCTGTTTGCAGGCCAAAACTTTGAGGAAAAGAGTAGATGTCAAACACTAGTCAAACACAAAGCCTGTCACTTTTAAGCAATTCTGAAGACTGTGGTTCGATTTTTTAGATTGAAGACTGTAGATAGGACCATGGACCTCGAAGGATAGAGTCGCCCAACCCTGCCCATTTATGATAAATGCACTGATGAAAATGATAAAGATGCAGAGATCAATACATGTATCTCTTTCCAAACCAGTAATGTCATTCTTAGTCAAGTATTGGTTATTATTCAAAAAGAGGTTATAGTACATGCCTTCTGCTTTATTTCTATAGAAAACATTATTATGACCGTGCGAAGATACTCCATATCGTCAAACTCCATGGACGGAAACTCTCGAAAGAATGAGATTTTGCACAAGCCGAGACGATACGAGGAGACTGTGAACAACATTAAATGGGCAAAACTGCATGATGGTTCACACAGCCGTCCTTCTAGTACCTATTCTAAACCAGACATAGAGAAACTAACCAACAGACATTCCCTTCAGGAGTACGTCAACAAAAACAGGTGAGTTTGGCTTTAGTCGGTATGAAATATTAACTAGCACTTAGTAACTTCCATGCTAATTATTTTATCTCACATTTTAGAGCCAAAGTCAAGACGGTAACTTTCCTGTTGCCAGTGGATGACATTTACACCAATCGACCTGTACTGGCCGATCACCTGTCAGAGAGAAGCACCTGTGAACTCCAAGCAATAGCGGAAACAGACTCGTGAAGCCCAGACTAATGGCGGGAAAAACAGAAACACCCACACAACTGATGTTTGTGAAGCTGACAAAGAGGAAGCGCAGTAATGCGGTCAAACTCTATCCCATGAGTCCTGCGGTGAATTAATACCCACACCTGACCTCAATGCTTTGACTCCTCTTACAGATTTGGTTTCTCAAATTCATCCACCTACAGAAACTCAAGTCATCCCATGTTCTTGTACGATGACCTGTCAGTCCCGCTCTGGCGTTTGGATCGGGTGTCTGCTTGTGTGAAGAACCAGTGGAGACATGCGCTTCACACTCACTATACTGAGTTTGGTGTAAGTGTTAGTTCATAGCGCTTTGAATGATGAACATTATTTACATCAGTTTGTGCTTCACAAAATCTCCCACTATTTTACTCAATCTTTGCTCGCTTAACTTTAGCACAACAGTTTCTTTAAAAACATGATTCTCTTATAATTGCTCATTCTCAAGTTGTTCCAAAGCAAAGGAATATATTTTGAAGAATGTGGGAACCAGATAGCAACATTGACTTCCACAGTATTTGTTTTCCCATACTATAGAAGTCAATGGCTACCGTCAACTGTTTGATTACCAATGTCTTTCTAAAATATCTTCTTTTGTGTTCCCTATAATAAAGAAACTCATACAGGTTTGAAACAACTTGAGGTTGAGTAAATGATGATAGAATGGGTGAAATATCCGTTTAAATAAAAACTGTTATTAAATCATATTAAAACGTATTAAAGCAGTGACACTTTTGCTACAAGGAAGAGAAAGCCAAAGGAAGGTTTACACATTATTATTATTATTTTGTTAAGATAATGAAAATGCACAAGGTTTCAGGGGTGACAGTCCAAAGGCTTCGGTCCTAAAAACACTTTTTTACACTCCTGAAATCAATCAATTATCAATTAACTTCCCTGTTTAACCCAAAGCTCCTATTTGTGAAATTAATAAAGAGAAAATAGTCACACCTAAATGCTAAAGACAGAAATATATATCTCAGACTATTTGAGGTGTAGAAAACATTTTTAATAATTTAGCACATGACCATTAACCATTTTCATATTAACAGCGTAGACCATTATATTAAACCCTTTCGAGTTCCAGTGTAACATCTGGGCTCCAGAACCAGGCCAGAATAACAAGCAGAAGCTAGTGTGAACATGTTTGCTGTGTTTATCAGCTGAAGGTATCTTGTTGGGTGTGCCGTCCTTCATGATCTCAGAGGACTCGTCCTCACTGTAAAGACTCCCGTAAATCTCCGAATCTCGTGGGTTACCTGTTAGTGAATAGAGCAGTCAATGTGAATAAGCAATGTCAGTGCACCCTTTTTTATCAATAAAACATACTTTTTTTTAAAACAGTTGTATTGCATTGTTTAATATCTACTGTACTGCATAGTAATACCGGTTATAGTGCTGTGCTCAGGTTCAGTAAATCGTGTGGGAGGTGTGCTCTCGGTTGGATTATCTCTGTATTTCATTGGTACCATTGGAAATCTGTCTCCTTTCTGTATAATGTATATAATGTATATAAATGTATATATAATGTATATAAATATATAATGATATACAGTGGTGGCCAAAATGATAAGAATACTTGGCAAATTTAAGACGCTTCGGTTGTTTTTGTTGAATTAGCCATTACAACACCCATAAAACAAACTATTGCCAGAACTACCTGCAATGGAAGGAATCTGCTGAACACTGAAGATGATGGACTGGCCCCTCAAAGTCCAGAACTCAACCCCATCCAGCAAATTTGGAAAATAAACTGGACAGATCTATTGTAGATTCAGCGGAAAGCCTTTGGCTTGAGTTTCAGAAGGCATGGGGTAACATTAGTGTTGAGTTCTCTGGAAATATACTGAGACTATGCCAGAGATGTGCTGCTGTATGTGCTGCGAAAACGTGGACATACCAAATAATAACGTTAATAATGGATAAAAACAGTACGACTTACTTCATCTGATATTTGTTGTGCTCAGAGCAACCATATGCATGTTTCATAAACATTATTAAATTAAATCATGTTTTGGAGGCTAAAAAGGTAAATATCTGTCATGTGTTCTAATAATTTTGGCCACCACTGTATAAGTAATTAAATATATTTAGTACAATATAAAATATTTCATCTAACATCTAAAGTTCTCCCACTAAATTATGGGATTTCTGGCCTTATTAAAGCCCAAAGTACATTTCTGTTTTGTTACACTTCAAACACGCAGCTTTTCAAACTCCATTTGATAGTGTGAGTAACTTAGGTTTACACATGCTTTTAAGAAAGTTTTTCCAGAAGTTCTGACCCAAAAAACGATCTTTGTACTCTTTTAAACTAAAGTTGCGGCAATCTCATAAACCTCTCACACAAGCATTAATCAATGCAGCGGTCTGTTTTTATAATGGTTTTCTATGGGAGGAAAATGCATAATGTGAAAATTTTGATTTCATTCAGATTCTGGGCACATCTGCCAACTTGTATATCTAGTTTGCCACATTAATAAGGTGTATACTGAATTTTGTCATTTAATATTACGTTCTTAATTTATTAAGCCACGTTTGTTTTAGTTTTTTAACTCTTTTATATGAGGGGGAAATGCTTAACATGTAACTGTGCATTGCTTTCATGTTCTGGGCTCCTCTGCATGCAATGCACTTTTAGAAAGGCAAAGAATATCCACGTAGCTTTAAGGTGAATGTAATATTAGTCATATCAACATTAGTTATTGCTGATTTTCAAAGTGAAGTTGGTAATTTAAGTATCGGTATCAGTATCGGCGATACTGGCCCTGTATTTACTCTGTATCGGATGGATACCAAAATTTGCCCACCCCTAGTCTCCGCTATTTTTTTGTTGTTCCCTCTCGTTAGTTTCATTTTCTACTGTGTTAAAACAGCTTCGGTCAGAGCTGCCACCTTGGGGAACAACTGATTATTGCAAAATCAATCAATGTGCATGAATGCATAGTTACAAAAATCAGGTGGTGCACGTACAATACATACACAGTAGACTTGTGACAAAATTTGTGTGCAGCCTCACACAAAAACTAAAGTATACTTTGGGCTTAAGAATGTATAGTGGGACACCAATGTGTATGCCTTTGCTTATGAATGGTAACCAAATAATAAAGAGACATTCAACTGACCTTCTAATGCTGGCCTATAGTGAAGTAGCTGTGAAGCTCGTGTAGAATGATTCGTCTTCCTTTCTAAGTCAGCGTTGGGCACCAAAAACCCCATGATCTCACTCTCCGTGACTTTTTGGTTCCTCTGCAGGAAATAGGTGCACATTTTTCTTTTACCTCTATCTCTCCACGCTCCTCCATCTGATAGCCTTTATTTCTTAGAGCACTGATAATAAGAAATCAGCCAAAGAGATTTAAATCAAGATTATCATCTAAAGTCAAGTATCAATCTACTTTAATGTTTATATATACTGCATCTGTACAGCGCCAAACAGAGATTATTTGAAGTAACTAAGACAGGGGACTTATTTTTGTGCTTCTCACTGATAAAAACTGGGACTGAGGTGGATTGTGTTAGGCAGTCCATGACTCTACATTCGGGAGGCCGTATTAACTGTGTCTCCAAACAAACAATACCGAGGCATCTTCTCACCAACCACCCCTGCCAAGACCGGTCCGCAGTGCAAACCCACTCGAATCTGGGACACATAACTCCAAAAACTCTTTTCTAAATCCCCAAAACAGCTGGAGATCAAATGTCAATTACAAGAAAGCAGGTACAGTTTGAGGTTACAGGTTGAAATACTGAACTCAAGCATTAATCAAAGATAACCCTCAGTCACCTGAATAGGGCCATCAGTCACAGAGTCAGTGACCTCTTTTGCCGCTATGATCATGCCCAGGGCGAAGTTAGCCACACGCTCAGTGTGACTTGACATTGGGATAGGCACGCCACCGACAACATGTAAGCATCTCCAATTGTCTCAACCTGCAGAACACAGGTTGCAACACTTATTAAAATCAATAGTCTTACATTTAAGAAGAATCCTCAAGACTAATCCTCACCTTGTAAACATTGTATACAGTGGTAAGGCGGTCAAACTTCAGGGATATGGAATTGAGCATGGAAACAATCTGGATGGGTTCACACTCAGAGAAGATGTTGGTAAAGTTCACCACTTCGCTGAAGAGAACGGTGCATTCTTCAAACTCACCTAAAAGAAAAGCAGTGTAAAATTAAGATGTGATCCTTGGTAAGAAAAAAAAAAGAAAAAATATGAGTTATTTTTCCAAGATATGTCTATATTTGGGTCTGTTTGTTAAAGATAGGTAATAAAATTGTGTAACCTTAATCAGAAAAAAAGACTTTATGAATGATGTGGGACTTTTAATTACAAAGAAGACTAATGTACACTGGGACTCTTATTTTGAAATGTATATACCTTACTGCTTCCACCTGCTCATTCGCAAAGATAAACAAAAAACTATCTACAGCATAAACACCATGAAGTAGCTCATTAGCAATAGCTTTGCATACATGCTGTCTGCTGTTGTTTGTGCATTGTTGTGACACACACACACACACACACACACAAAAGCATAGTGAATGTGAACAGCCGAATTATAGCTCTCAAGGTCCACTTTCCTGCAAAGTTTAGCTCCTAACTTGATCAAACTCACCTGCCTGTCACTTTCTTGTGATCCTGAAGACCCTGGTTGGTTTGTTTAGATGTGTATTATTATGGTTGAAGCTAAACTGTGCAGGAAAGTGGATCTTGAGGGCCAGAGTTGAGCTTTACACTATAAGCCACACTTCTGTTGTCTCACACAAACCATACTTATTGCATTTTGTGCTCTCCTAACCATCCATCTTTCTCTTTGATTCACCTGCCTCCACTTTCTTGCCCTCTTTCACCTGGTTGGCCACATGTTTGGGCAGCATGGCATACTGTAGCTTTTCCGACTTCTGCTTTTCCGCCTCAAGGTGTTTTGAGAGCTGGTGCAGCTTTTCGTTTTTTCGTACTAGCTGGTTGGAGAGCTCCATCTCCGCCAGTCTCTGCTGGTTGAGCAGGATCAGGTCACGTGTAGCATCATGTGGAGCAATATCAGAGAGGTGCATGCAGTGCTTCTCCAGCTCTTGCAAGCTGTGAAGTAATGGTGATGCTAGGTACAGCATACAACGCAATGGAGGCATCCATAACATTTGTCCTGGGAGAAGGAAGAAAAAGACAAGCTTATTTGATATTCCCTAAAGGTACAAAAATGTGTGAGGTGGACACAATGAGATGAAAAGAGGAGACTGATAAGTAAGTGATAATCAATGGCTAGCCGTGCATTAAAGGATCTTAACAGGGTCATAAGATGCGATTTCTATGTGTGTTAGAGTATATAACTGTTTGTGCATGTATACGATCTGCAGAGTTTCAAAGCTCGAAGTCTCCCACAAAATTGATTTATTCTATCTAAAAGAAAAGGCTGATCCAGACCGGGCTAAAACGGCTCATTCAAACACGCCCCCACATGTCTACATCACGATGTGGAAATATTTGCGTAATGCAGCCCAAATCATGCAAAGAAAGAAGGCGTGGTTTCAGTAACCACAGTAGTATTGATGCAGCCATGTCAGGAGACGCTGTCTGTTTCTGTGCGAACACAAAAGCACTTTATTTGGCCTTCAGAAAGCAGATAAAGTTAGAAAACATTAAGATTATTTACAACAGAGCAGCAAAACCCAGATGTTCATATTTAGTTCACATTTAGTAATGCATTTAATGGACAAAAGTTTCATGAACCTTGGAGAATACAAGACTGGCTGTGCACTTGGATACTTAGTTCCCCTCCGGGAACATCGAGCTGCGTCGAACGCTAGGGGAACGCCATCAGCGATGTCCAGCTCTGAATCATAAGTGTAATCAGTCAAAATTGACAGCCAGACGTCAGGTGCGGGTGACGTCACGACCAGGATGCTTAAAAGCACGTGAAGTGCAGCCGGCGCCAGCTTTTTGTCATTCAGCAAAGCTCTCTGTGTGTGTCAGTCATTGTCTGTAGATCTGTTATTATCCAGTTAGGAAATAAGAAAGTTTGTTCTAAAAAAAAAAAGGCAGGCAAAGAAAGATTAGTACAGACATGTCAAAGGCAACCTTTAAATCTAAGAGGGGCGAGAGTGGTTCACAGTACAGACAGTGTGTGACTCCCTGCTCTCGCTTCATCACGAGTGGGGATACACACAGTCTGTGCGTGGTCTGCTTGGGAGCGAAGCACGCGGAGTCGGCTTTTGAGGAAGCCGGCTGCCCGCATTGTGAGCGGCTTCCTATGCACACGCTTCGCTCCCGGAAAGCTCTCTTCGAGGAGGGAGTTTTCGCGAGCGCTCCTCGCGGTGCTGGCCCCGCCTCCGCTGAGGCGGAGCGGTGGCTACACTCGTGGGGCTCGCAAATGGATTTGGCAGAGGGATTAGAGACGGGTAAACCCCTATCTCTGTCCTCACCTGCCAGATCCACTGCCCGTTCTCTGGGTTCGGAAGCCCGTTCTGCGGATTCTTCCCCTCAGAGGGCGGGGCCAGTGTTTCACCTATCTCCCTCCGAGGAGGAAGATGTGGAGAGCACTGGGTTTTCGCCCACTCTATCCCCGCAATACGAGGAGTTATTAGAGGTAGTTACTCGCGCGGTTGCCAAGTTAAACATTAATTGGCCCGCCGATGATCAGACTGAAGAGCAACGAAGTAAACTAGATGAACGCTTTCTGCATAGTAAGTCACTACCTCTACGCCGGAGCCTGCCTTTCTTTCCCGATCTTCACACTGAGGTGTCGAGATCGTGGAAAAGACCCTTTTCTGCACGCCTATTTATCCCCGCCTCTGACTATTATGGTAATGTAGCGGGGTTAAGTGAGTGTGGTTACAGAGCGATGCCCCGGGTTGAACAGACGCTTGCGAGCTATCTGGCACCCGGTGCGGCATCGTCTCTGAAGGCTCCGGTCTTGCCCACCAAGCCGCTGCGTGGGTCATCAGCGCTGTTGGGCAAGGGGTACGCGGCAGCAGGTCAAGCAGGTGCATGCCTTCACACTATGGCTGTGCTTCAGGCATATCAAGCAGACCTGCTGAAAGAGCTAGATGAGGGCGAGCAAATTAGTTCAAGTGATGTCGGAGAACTAAGGAGAACCGCTGATTTAGCTCTCCGTGCCACTAAAGAGACCGCCCGTGCCATTGGGCGGTCTATGGCAGCAATGGTGGCAGCGGAGAGGCATTTATGGTTGACTCTGTCCGACATGAAAGAGAAGGACAGAGTCGTCTTGATGGATGCCCCGCTTGCGCCTTCTGGGCTGTTCGGCGATGCCGTTAACGCGGTCGTCGACAGGTTCCAGGAGGCGTCTAAACAGGCGGCAGCATTTCAGCGGTTTCTCCCTCGCCGCTCTGTAGCTCTAGGGGCTGCTGGGCGGGAGCAGCCCCAACCGTGTACCAGCTCCTCATATAGGGAGGTCCAAAGGCAGAGCGTTGCCGCTCGTGCTCCCCCGCAGCGGGACCGAGGTCGACAACGCTCTAGAAAATCGAGGCTTTCGGAGACGAAGCCCGACCTGAGGGTCGTGCTTCAGTCTAGGAAGCCCTCGATGAAGCGGTCCTGACGTCTATGCAGGACTGTTGAGGGCGGCCCCTACTGGGGAAGAGCGGGGTGCACCGCATTACACGGTGTCCGTCTCTCCTCAGCGCCCTCTGGAGATCGTTCTGCCAACCCTGCCAGAGTTCCAGGGCGCAGCGGTCTCCCGCGAGTGCTTTTCTCAGTTCTTTCCGCCCGGAAACGTAGCGGAGCTGAGAGCCTCGCCACGCCTTCAGGGATCTCCCGAGCAGCTACATCGGTGGCCTGCCGGTCCTCCGTGTCAGGGCATCGATCTAGCAGCTCCAAACACACCAGAGGCCAGTCTCGAGAGACTGGCTCCCTTAGTAGATTATTTAGCAGCGTGGAAACTACTGCCAAATGTATCTCGTTGGGTCCTGCAGACTGTAGAGAAAGGTTATCGTATTCAATTCGGCGCTCCGCCGCCACCTTTCAAAGGGTTGTGTCTCACGAGCACAAATCCCGAGCAGGCTCTGGTATTAGAACAAGAGGTCAGCTCTCTTCTGAGGAAGGAGGCCATCGAGGTGGTCCCTCCTCTCGACAGAGAGTCCGGGTTCTACAGCCGGTACTTCGTTGTTCCAAAGAAGGATGGAGGGTTACGTCCAATTTTAGATCTGCGGCTACTGAACCGCTCAGTCAGCCGCCTGAAGTTCAGAATGCTTACTGTAAAACAGGTCGTGTCTCAGATCAGATCCGAGGACTGGTTCGTCACGATAGATCTAAAAGACGCCTATTTCCATGTATCCATCCTTCCCAGTCACAGGAAGTTCCTGAGGTTCGCTTTCAGGGGCAAAGCTTACCAATATCGGGTTCTTCCCTTCGGCCTAGCACTCTCACCCCGAACTTTCACGAAGTGCGTGGATGCTGCACTGGCGCCTCTGCGACTTCAGGGCATCCGCATACTCAACTACATCGACGATTGGTTGATTTTAGCTCATTCAGAGCAGTTGGCGGTTCGACATCGAGATGTCGTTCTCGCTCACATGAAAGAATTGGGGTTAAGACTAAATGCAGAGAAAAGTGTGCTGTCTCCATTCCAGAGAACCACTTATCTAGGCGTGGTGTGGGATTCGACCACGATGCAGGCACGATTGTCCCCTGCTCGGATCGAGTCGATTCTCAACACGGTCAGGAGAGTCAGAGAAGGCCTGTCACTCACTGTCAAGCAGTTTCAAAGACTGTTGGGTCTGATGGCAGCAGCGTCCAACGTGATACCTTTTGGCCTGCTGTACATGAGACCCCTACAGTGGTGGCTCAAGTCCAAGGGGTTCTCCCCGAGGGGAAACCCATTCCGCATGATCAAGGTCACGCGGCGATGCCTACGTGCCTTGGACATGTGGAGAAAACCTTGGTTCTTGTCTCAGGGCCCGGTCCTGGGAGCTCCTTGCCGCCGCGTAACGCTAGCGACGGATGCATCCCTGACCGGTTGGGGAGCGGTCATGAGTGGCCACCCTGCCCGCGGTCTGTGGAGTGGTCACCATCTCACGTGGCACATCAACTGCCTGGAGATGCTGGCCGTGTTTCGAGCACTGAAACATTTTCTTCCGGACCTAAGAAATCACAATGTGCTAGTACGCACCGACAACACAGCTGTGGTTTCTTATATCAACCACCAGGGAGGTCTGCGTTCGCGCCCCTTATGCAAGCTGGCGCACCAGATCCTTGTGTGGTCCCAGGACAAGTTCCTCTCGCTGAGAGCGGTCTATATTCCTGGGCATCTCAATGTAGGAGCAGACATCCTGTCGAGGCAGGGGCCGAGGCCCGGGGAATGGAGGCTTCACCCCGAGGTGGTGAAGCAGATTTGGAGAGTTTTTGGCCAGGCACAGGTGGATCTGTTTGCGACTCGTCAGACATCGCACTGTCCCCTCTGGTACTCTCTGACTCATCCGGCTCCGCTGGGGCTGGATGCTATGGTACAGACGTGGCCGAGGCTTCGTCTGTACGCCTTTCCCCCGATTGCTCTGCTCCCGGGAGTTCTAGAGAGAGTGCGCCGGGACGGGGTCCGGCTGTTGCTAGTAGCCCCGTTCTGGCCGGGCCGAGTATGGTTCTCGGACCTGATTTCTCTCCTCGACGGCTCCCCGTGGGAGATTCCAGTCAGGAGAGATCTCCTCTCACAAGCGGAGGGTATGATCTTTCACCCCCGCCCGGAGTTATGGAAGCTGTGGGCATGGCCCCTGAGGGGGCGCGACTCATAGCGTCAGGTCTCTCAACCGAGGTTGTTGAGACCATTCTCCAATCTAGAGCTCCCTCAACGAGGAAACTGTATGGCCTCAAGTGGAGACTCTTCACTTCTTGGTGTGGAGACCACCAGCTCGACCCAGTTAACTGCCCGATTGGTACAGTGCTGGAGTTTCTGCAGGCTCGGTTCTCCGCAGGGTTATCCCACTCCACCCTGAGGGTTTATGTGGCAGCTATAGCGTCTTACCACGCCCCTATGGGTGGACAATCAGTGGGCAAGGACCCCCTGATCATACATTTCCTCCGCGGTGTGCTGAGGCTCAGGCCTAGAGTACGGTCCAGGGTCCCTCCTTGGGATCTCACTGTTGTGCTAGAAGCTCTCTGCAAACCTCCGTTTGAACCCATCGAGCAGGTATCAGAGCGTCTTCTTACGCTGAAGACGGTGCTACTTTTAGCCATATCTTCGCTGAAGAGAGTTGGGGATCTACAGGCCCTCTCGGTGGCCTCTATAGACTTTACGCCCGGTCTGGCGAAAGTCTTTTTGTACCCTCGTGTGGGGTACGTCCCTAAGGTCCCCTCCTCGGTACCGCGACCCGTTGTACTCCAGGCTTTTTGTCCTCCTCCCTTCAGGGAGCCCAACCAGGAAAAGCTTAACTGTATGTGTCCAGTGCGAGCACTGGACGCATACGTCCACAGAACTGCCCTGTGGAGAAAATCGGACCAACTGCTGGTATGCTACGGTCCTCCGAAAAAGGGTCTTCCAGCTGCTAAGCAGACCCTTAGTCGGTGGATAGTGGATGCCATCATAGTTGCCTATGAGTCCTCTGATCTCCCCTCGCCTTTGGGGGTCAAGGCTCACTCAACCAGAGGTATGGCGGCCTCCAAGGCCTTTTTCGCAGGTGTCCCTATTCAGGACATTTGTGACGCTGCTGGGTGGTCTACGCCCCTAACCTTCGTCAGATTCTATGACCTAGATCTGCAAGCCACTCCTGGCTCTGCTGTTCTCTTGCCGTAGCTGTGCATTCCACACACTGAGCAGGGATTGGTAATTCTGGCGGCGTGGACATCTCGTTCCCCTAGCGTTCGACGCAGCTCGATGTTCCCGGAGGGGAACGTCCCAGGTTACGTATGTAACCCTGGTTCCCCGAGGGAACGAGACGCTGCGTCGCAAGGCCATACTTCCGGCATCCCTACTAGAGCTTTGCTTCATTCCTGGAAGCTGGCGCCGGCTGCACTTCACGTGCTTTTAAGCATCCTGGTCGTGACGTCACCCGCACCTGACGTCTGGCTGTCAATTTTGACTGATTACACTTATGATTCAGAGCTGGACATCGCTGATGGCGTTCCCCTAGCGTTCGACGCAGCGTCTCGTTCCCTCGGGGAACCAGGGTTACATACGTAACCTGGGACGATATTTAGGATATTTCTAGAAAAATAAAATCGGTCAATTCCGACTTTGCTCTGACAATCTGTCTTAATAAAGCTGAAGCTCACGTTTATGTAAGGGGTGTAACATGTCCAACGTGTACTTTTGGTGTTCGGCCAATCACAATGCACTAGGTCAGTCGGCCAATCAGAGCAGACTGTGCTTGTCAGAAGGAGGGGCTTTGAAGAAAATGACGGTTTGAGAGAGGCGGGGCATAGAGCAACTACAATAATGTACAGTATTTAAAAAAATTATGTGTTTTTTGAACATTAAAGCATTTCAACATATTCTGTTACACCAAATACACAAAATAATGATCTTTAAAATAACATCATATTACCCCTTTAATGCACAACGTGGAGGCAAAGAACCGCCCAACGCGAAGTGCATTAAAATCCTCCAATCCTTTAATACACGGCTAGCCATTGATTATCTCACTTATTGCATGGTCATTTGCCAATTAATAGACAAGTTAAAACTTGTCTTGCTCTTTGCAGTGCAATATTTTACCGAATGGGTAAAAATTACAGGTATTTTCTTCAGTTATGGCTTCGTTAGCACAAGTATTCTGCCAGCTTCAACTCACACACTGAGATCAAATAGTGCAGTAAGACCACATTTATTTGAATGAATTATAGCATGTATTTAAATTAATTATCGATCAATCGAGAGAGAGAGAG
The DNA here is from genome assembly GCA_003573665.1 of Oxygymnocypris stewartii. NCBI lineage: Eukaryota > Metazoa > Chordata > Actinopteri > Cypriniformes > Cyprinidae > Oxygymnocypris > Oxygymnocypris stewartii. Next base: position 321,224 of record QVTF01024441.1, read on the forward strand.
AGAGAGAGAGGGGACAGTTGTGTGTACCTGCTTGCTGCATCTCTCTCTACAAAAACAATTACTTCAAAAACAGTGATTTTTATCAAATTGTTGCTGAGGAATATAATGTAGCGATCTAGTAGCTACAGTTCGTGGTCAGAATTATTGGCACCCTGGGTAAATATGATCAAAGAAGGCTCTGAAAATAAACCTGCATTATTAATCCTTTTGATCTTTTATTTTAAAAAAATCACAAAAATCTAACCTTTCATTGAACTAAAACAATTGAAAATGGGGGCAAATCTCATGAAATAAATGTTTCTCAAATTCACGTTGGACACAATTATCGGTACCCGTATAAATTCGTGTGAGTAAGATATCTATATGAAGTATATATGAATATGTATTAAGTATATTCCCATTCATACTCACAATTATGAGCACTTCGAGGGGAATTATGAACATGAAATTTTTATCCAGTCATGGCTTCCTGTTTCACAGAAATATAAATAGGAGGGAAAACAAAGCCCAAATTCCCTTAATCATCCATCACAATGAGAAAAATATATTTCTGATGTGCAGCAAAAGATAATTGAGCTTCACAAATTAATGAAGTGGCTTTAAGAAAAGAGCTAGAGCAGTGAAAATTCCCATTTACACCATCAGGGTAATAATTAAGAATTCCCAATCAACATAAAATGTTAGGAAACTGCCTTGAAGAGGACATGTGTCTATATAGTCCTAATGCACGGCGAGGAAGAGAGTTTTAGTGGCTAAAGACTCTTCAAGGACCACAGCTGGAGAATTGTAGAAAATAGTTGGGTCAGACAATCTTTGTCAAACAGCCCCTAAATCACCACATGTCGTTCGGGAGGGTTTCAAGAAAAATTATCCTAGCTCATCCAAAAACAAACTCCAGCATATTCAGTTGTCAGACACGACTGGAACTTCAAATGGGACTGGCTTCTGTGGTCAGATGAAACAAAACAATATGTGCTTTTTAACAGCAAACACTCAAGATAGGTTTGGTGAACACAGAGATAAAAAGTACCCCATATGTACAATGAAATATACTGCTGTATTTTTGATATTGTGGGCCTATATGTCCGCTGGAGAAATGTTTAGATAAATGTTTATGGCATCGTGGATTCTATCAAATACCAACAGATAAATAATCATCATGTGACTGACTCTGTTAGCAACCTTATAATGGGCCATATTTGGATCTTCAACCGTACAATAATCAAACACAAACCTCAAAAACAACACAAGAATGGGTCACTGAGCACAAAACCAAGCGTCTGCTATGGCCATTCCAGTTCTCTGACCTGAACCCTGTAGAACATGAGTGAGGTGAACTGAAGAGAAGAAGCACCGTCATGGAGCTGTGAATCTGAAGGATCTGGAGTGATTCTGGATGAAGGAATAGTCTCTGATCTCTTGTCAGGTGTTCTCTCACCTCATCAGGCATTATAGGAGAACATTTAGAGCTGTTAAACTGGAAAATGGAGGTTTCAAAAAGTATTGAATAAAAGAGTGCCATTATTTGTGGCCAATGTGTATTAGAGAAAAACATTTATTTCATAATGATATTTCCCCCCATTTTAAATTCTTATTATCCAATGAAAGATTAGATTTTTGTGATTTTTATTTTAATAAAAGATCAAAAGGATGAACAATGTAGGTTCATTTTCACAGCCTTTAATCATATTTACCAAGGGTGCCAATAATTCTGACCCCGACTGTATCTTTTACTTTATTAATAAAAATTGCAGGGAAGCGTTGGATGTTGTGTGTGCAGCATAATATCTCTCTCTCTGTGTGTGTGTGTGTGTGTGTGTGTGTGTGTGTGTGTGTGTGTGTGTGTGTGTGTGTGTGTGTGTGTGTGTGTGTGTGTGTGTGTGTGTGTGTGTGTTGCGTTTTGGTTAGTGTGCATCATTGTGACGAGTGGGGCGGTGCCGAGAGTCGTGGGAACGGAGCGAGGCCGGTGGAATAAAATTATAATGCATGACACCTGCACCACTCACCGGTCTCGAGTCCCACGGAGGAGCTTCGGAAGAATAAAAGGAGGAGAGATGACAGTGGAAGATGAGAGAGGACCAGACCTGGATTTTATTTTGTGTTTTGTGTGCGGCAGTCGTCCATGAGGGGCTGCCGCTTTTATTTTGTGTTTGGTTATTTTATTATTAAAGTCTTAAATGTTCGCCGGTTCCCACCTCCTTCTTCCCGATCTACGAACTGTGTTACAATCAATTAAAGCAGCGCATTAACAGAGAACGTTGATTAAACTGACTTGGAACTGCCTGTGCATTAAACGGTTATACTGCATACCTGCCAGCCAATCAGAATCCAGTATTCAGACAGACCATGGCATAATCAGAATTAACATGCAGGCAGGACAAGTAATTTCTTACTCTAAATTTTAATTGTATTCAAATTTGGCCAGTGTTGCATCAATTCTCAATTAAAGAGGTCATCGGATGTGACATACACTTTTACAAGTTGTTTGAACTGAAATGTGTGTTGGCAGTGTGTGAACACAACCACCATATAATGAGAAAAATCCATCCAGTATTTATTTTTTTCAATCACATTAAATAATATCCCTGTAACAAAGTTCGTAAGAAGGAAGGAAGCGGACAGGGTTGGCTCGTGAAGACTCAGATGGATTTATTAAAACAGATAAACTTAAACAGGTGCGCACTCTGCGCGTCCTAAATACATCAACTCTCTCGGTTGTCTCAGCGTTCACTCTCAGCATTCGCCCGAGTCTTCACTCCGTCTCTCTCCTCGAATCCCTGCTCGACGGATGCTTTATTTGGTCTCTCCACGCCAATTACTGCAATCAGAGACAGGTGTTCCTCATTTTGCACTTGACCCACTTACTTACCGCTGTCTCCTGAGTCTTTCTCCCGCTGCAGACTTCACTGAACCACAATCCCCTTTCTCATTTAAAGCCATTCTCGGATGCATGTCTGTGTGACGTCACAAAGACCCAGGCCCTCCCACGAATCTTGATTGGCACTAGTGTTTAACCTTAGACCCTCCCTGAGTGATCTGTCATCAGTCAGTCATTGTTTCGACGCTGGAGCAGATGTAGACAATAATGGCTCCTGAGCAAATTGAGTTTTTTTGTTGTTGGACGTAATAATGAACACGTTCATTATTTACTACTGACATCTGAGCTGCTGAAGACACAGTGGATTACGTTTGTTTTTGAAAGGGAATGCATCCTCCGATCTGCCTAAATGTGTTTATGTTCGCCTAAATCATTCGTGATCCAGCCTCACCTACAGAAGAAGTGAGTATAAGGTTATTTTATGAAGGCAAATGCAAATGCAAATTACCTTTCCTAATAACGTGCTAGCTAGCACGTTCACAGCTAAAGTAAACAGTCTGCTCATCACTCCACAAAGAGAGGGGCGGGGTCAGCAGAGCTCATTAGCATTTAAAGGAACATGGACTAAAATGGCTTGCTGAAAACAGAGCTGATTTTGACAAGGTAAAAAGGGTGTTGTTTTACACTAGCATTTAGAAATTGTAACCAAAGTATGTTAAAAGACATTTCATTAAGACCCTAAAGAATCATATCAACTTGTGTAAAATGGGCATCCGATGACCCTGTTAAGTGTGTGCATGACAACTGCATTTAAGTTTCTAATTCTGTGACATCTTCAGAACTTCTGCCTCTCTTCAAGATCCCTTGCACAGCAACCACAATTAACAGGAAACTCAGCAATAGGAGATAGCCCTCCATTACGCTTAACAACATGCTAGTCTGGCGTTGAGGTAAAAAGGTAAAAAGTGGCACCAAAAAAGTTAGTTATTTTATATAGTTACATAATATAGTTAAGCAATACCGATGTCAATAAAATGCAGATTAACTATATAAACTGGCTAGTTTTAGAAATATTTTCAATTTTGACTGTTTTGCTCTATTTTGCTAATAAAAATTATTTTAAACAAGGCAGAAGTTGCATCTCGAATCAGGTGAGTCAATGACCGTTTCACTTGCTTCATTTATAAATGAATCAGCTGGTTTGAATGAATCATTCAAAACAATGATTCTATAATGTATTTATTCTTGTATGAAACTTATTAAAGACTTGACACCACCTACTCGCGCTTTTAGTTTCATATAAAATAGTATAATTTCATAGTTCTTTTCAAAACTGCTATATTTAAAATGCTTATCTAATAGCAATATTTATGCAATTGGAATTGCAGTGTAAATGCATTTTGATCAGTGTTAAAATGAATGCAAAAATTAATCATTCTAAATGTAGCTAATAAACAAAGTGTATAATATATAAATCTGGTAAATAAATATAAGATAAAAAGAATCAAGTCTACAGACTGTACAATATAAGAAGCATCTACGCTATTATTCAGGAAGGTGATGGTTCAGAATGCATGGACAGTGGATGTTAAAACTGCTCCTGGAGCTCCCCCAGCTGTGCACTTTTGTATGTCTCCTTAATCAAAGACACATGTTAGAAATCCCATGAGCTGAAGACATTCATAATGTACAGATTATAGAGCAGCTACAGAAACAGGGTTGGGGATTTGTATACAGTGTTCCCCAAACCACTTCATATATGTACAGTATTATATCATTTCAATGAAAATACATAGTGCTCATATAGGGGAAACAAAGTTTGACAGAATAGCTGTAATAATAAGCTATAAATGGCTGAAATACAGAATTAAAAGACATACATAAAATACATTGTCATCACCTCTTCTATAATTCTCACCTCTCAGTTCAAGCATGGGTCTCTCTCTCCAAGCCTTAGGCATTCTGTCTCTTTGTGTCCGCAAGACAAAACGGCTATTAATGAACTTGCGGATGCTGCAGATGTTGAAAGTCACCCGTGGATGCTGGATGTTGAAATATTGATCCAGCTGGCCGCACCTGCTCTGTAACCCTGGCAGGATTCTCTGAATGGTCACCCCTGCCTGAAGGGATACATTGAGTAAGAGAAGAAAAGAGCAATGTTCAAACTGTTCAGTGCTCAGCAATGCAGAACATGTTAAATGTTTTAAACTGTGTGAAAGCAGAGGGGTTAGTCCTCACTCAGATCATCAACACCTCTGTCAAAACTGGCAACGTTCCATATTTAATTAAGCAATAAATGAAACGATTTCAGATGTTAAAAATTTACTTAATCATCTCTTCTTCATCAAACACAATGTGGAAAGGAAAGGCATTGCAAAATGTCTTCAGATCGATGTATCTGGATACACAGGCTCAAATGCCCTTAAAGTTTTACCTGAGGATGAAAAACAAATCACATGAATACACCTCGAAATACAACATTTCAAACTACATTTACTTATATATTCATTATACAGAAAAAGTATTAATGTTGCTGATAAAGAGTCAGACCTCATCAGAAAATAAATTCCTTGATTAAAAAAAAAATTATTGACTGCTCAGTTAAGAGTTATATTTAACTGTAGATTTCAAATAATACATTTGTTGTATTTCATAAAACAAATATTTTTACAATATCTTTACCCTTTTCTGGATGCACCAAGTTTCTGGCTGTGTCCCAGTCATTTTTTTTCTGCATGATTTAGAGATTACCCACACAAATTCTTGACAGTACTGTATATATAACAGTGATATCATTAAAGCATGATGATGCAAATACTTAAACACATACTTTAAAGGCATTTTCAGTGCATACTTTGTCTAAGAATGCTGGGCTCTGAGTGATGAGGAAAACAATATGCTCGGTTTTTCCCCATCTTCTCGACTTCCTCGATCTGGTTCAAAATTTGAATTTTTATCTTGCGGTTGAAGAAGTCTTTGGCTACAGCTCCGATGATACCTATACAGCATTAGAAATCACTTAGCCAGAATTATTAGTATTTTCACCAAAGATAGAAATAACTGACTTACAAAAAAAATAGCTAGTGAAAAAGTGTTCTAATCATGTTGGCCACCACAGTATACAGAAGTCATTGGTGGTTAATTATAAATGCTTATAGATATCGGTAATTGTTTACCAGGGACGATAATGATAAAGACCTCGTCGGTCTGAGTAGTAGTGTAACAGCAGAGCGCCATCATTGTTTTGTTCTACACGGAATGATGGCGCATTCATTTCCTAAAATAAAAGACAATAGAGATTTATTATATACATTTTTCACAAATGAAAGATCGCTCTAGATGTTTTGTAGTTCTTCTCACAGGATAAATATAACTCATTCTGAATGCATGAATCAATGATTGAATGAATCAAATTCAGGAAAAGTATTATTGAGTGAGAAAAGAGGTCTTATTTGGCACATCAAAAGTGCTCTATTCATTCTGGATTAACAAATAAATTATGAAACGGGTCTTTGATCAAAATTCTCCTCAAGTTGTTTATGAGAATACTAATGTCCGGCTCACTCGACCTTGTAGGAAGGAGAGCGATAGCCGTGCAGCACGTCCATATTCTCCATAAAATCACACAGATTTCATCCAAGGGTGCGCAGCACATGATCATATCCGGACCTTTTGCAGAACTCAAAAAAATATTCTCCAAACTGCCCCAGCACCACACTTTGCTCAAGGTCTTTGGATAAACAAAGACAAATGTACATCAACCAATGCACTTGTAATAAATACTGGACACTAAGAAGTGAACGTACTTTACCGAGCAAGAACTTGGTCACTAAGTGCATGGTGATGTTATGCCTGTAAACTTCATAAGTCATGAAAGTGTCTTGAACTCTTGCTGCATCCCTGCGAAAATCCTATCAAATCAGTATTTTTCTCCACTTGATTTTATAAGGCTATTTCACAGACATTAATACAATCTGTGTAAAATAATAAATTCAGTGTTAGGTTTGCTCACCTGAGTTTGTTCCACGTCTCTTCTCCAAATCTATCAAACACTAGAGACTTTGTGTTGCTGAATCATACTGCACATTAGAGGTAGATGCATTTAGACATTTGATGTTTTGTAGCAGCTACTGAAGATTTAATTAACATTTGCAATAATAATACATAGTTGTCACAAGAATTATGTATCAGTTTTGGAGTCAACGTTCTGTTACACAATGTGTGATTTTTTTCTACAAGTGGTTTCAAACATTCAACTCAAAAAACTTAATTTGTAATTAATAAAGGTAGATTTTTTCACATTTTTTATAATGTCAGGTTGGGGAGAGTATTTTATTTTGGGTGCATAAGTTTGATAAGTGCAAAGTTGACAATGCAATGGGTGAAGTGAACATTTGTAAACAGCACCGTTTAAAGAAAACAGTCAGTATAGGTCCAATGTATGGCAGAACCTGATTTTACCAAGTACGACATGTTCCTGGATCAACATCTGTGTTGAGCCTGGAACAACATTGTTATTAACCAATCAGATTTGAAGAACAGGTTTACAATCAGTGTTTGTTGCAGTGGCATTCATCGATCATGTCCTATGATTTTAGGGATTACTCATGGTTAAGGTTAGGTTTAGGGAAACGGTCAAGATAAAATTTTTACATTAAAATGTTGACCCAGGAACACATCTAACTCAGCAAAATCAGCACGTGCCCAACGTATGTTGAAGGGATTTTTCCTATACGATTTTTTCTCCGGGTTTTGAATTAGCTATACATTGTTCAGTGTAGGTTATTGGTGTCATGTCAGGAAGTTTATCTATTTATGCACACAAATGCATATACATACACCAATAAGAATGCAATGAAGCAAAATAAATAGCATATAGAAGAACATTTAGATAGATGCAAATGCCATTTCCTTACCATTTCTCTGTCAGGTTGTTTACCTGGCGCATAAATTAGTGTCTTTTTTTAGTCCATTGATAAACCATTCACCTCCATGCCCATCATGCTTAACGGAAAGAAAACACATACAACGCTCTATCCAGCGATAAACGAGAATTCCATCAAATAGAGTTGTTCTGCATCGAGTCCCACACATGCACGAGATGTCCGCTGCAGGAAAAACCCCAAGAGCACGTTTAAAATCAGCTTTTGCTCATTTAAATGTGCATTGTGTTAATAATTAACACTATCAATTCACTATTACTTTATGTTGCGTTGTCTTTTTATTTTATGTAGCCCATAGGTGTCACATACTGGATGGAGAGGCATACTAGGATGAGTAAAGTAAGAGCTTCTTTATTAAACAAACTGAAAGCAACCTCAACAGGTAAGTGCAAGAACTCAGAAATCAATGAAGCTCTATAAATTGAGGAATTGGTAGTCCTTATCTCTCCCCTTAGTAGAGTCCACTGGAGGAAGACATCCACAGAGCACCGGTGATCCAGCAGATAGGTGATGAGACAGATGAAGAGTGTCTGGATTTAGTGCTGTTATTCCGTGAGTTTGATTGGTAGCAACAGGTGAGGAGAATTCCCTGATAGAGGTCAGGTGTGAGTTATTATGACAGTGCAGGTGAATGGCCAGAGGGATGCTGGGAAATGCAGTGCAGTTCTACAGGTGACTGTGACAATAGGCAGGCTACTACTTTATTTGTCTTCTAGTTGAGTGTATTGTTCACCGCCTAGTGCTCACTGGAACTTCAGCTGTTCCAGTCACAGCTTTGAGCCTTTGTAAGCTTATTATTATTTTTTGTAACTATATACTATAAATGATTGTATAATTTATTTGTACTACGAAGACTCAAAAGCCAAATTTAAATAATTTAAATCACTAGTTGACACGTAGCTAACGTTGAAAGAGCAACGCCAAATTATTTGACAGAAAAACAAAAGATGAGTGATATGATAACTGATATAAATAATATATTTAGTTTGCATCAAATGTAGCCTTCAAGTAGCCTATTGACATTTCCATGCAGGGTGAAGAAATGGTTGAGGCTTAGCCGCCGGACGCTGTCTCTGTTTGGTCAGCTTTGATGGTTTTAAACAATAATACTCCTATTTCTCAATTTAATGGCTATTAACGTTTATTATCCCTGCTAAAAAAAAACATATCGGGTTACTTACATAACCCATGTTCTCTGAGTAGGGAATGAGACGCTGCGTAGCTTTACACATTGGGAACACCCCCAGGTGTGCCGACTGTCTGAAGCCCATATAGAATCATGCCAATTCATTGGCTGATGGTGCGAGATACCGCCCCTACATCATACGTGTTTGACATAGAGCCGTGTTCGTGCCATCTTACCCCTCAGATTTCCCTGTCGAAGAAGCAGGTCGACAGCAAGAGGAGCTTGGCATCGGACGCAACATCTCATTCCCTTCTCAGAGAACATGGGTTACGTAAGTAACCGGAGACGTTCTCTTTCATAGTGAACAACGCAGTGTACCTTTACGCATTGGGAATGATATACCACACACGTCAAGCTAACGCGCTGCCAGACCTAGACCATTACAGACCATTACAGACCAGAACGCCAAAAAACACAGCTGGCTCAAGCAGAAAATACCTGAGAACCAGGAGCTGTGTTCATATCAAGGTTATAGAACCTCACAAAAGTATGGGGAGAGGACCATCCTGCGCGATACAGATGTCCTCCAGGAGCACCCCTCTAAACAATGCTGTGGAGGAAGCCACCCCTCTGGTGGAATGAGCTCTGATGTCTAGAGGTGAAGGCAGACCGCGCACCTCATAGGCCAACGAAATAGCATCCCTGACCCAGTGGAATATTGTGTGTTAAGATGCGGCTAACCCTTTGCGGCCTGCGCCAAAACAAACTAACAGCTGTAAGGACTGACACCATTGACTGGAACGGTCCACATACATCTTCAGGGCTCTAACAGGGCAGAGCAGATTAAGATCATTGCCCTCACTCAAAGAGGAGGGAGAGAAAGCCTGCAGCACTACCACCTGTGAACGAAAAGATGTAGAGATAACTTTGGAGACATAACCAGGCCTAGATCTTAAAAATGCCTTGACCAGACCCGGAGAAAACTCGGTGCAGGACTCGCTGACAGACAGAGCCTGCAAATCTCCCACACGCTTAAATGAGGCCAATGCCAACAAAAGTGTAACCCTCAGTGTCAGAATCCTCACGGGAGCTGACTCAAGAGGCTCAAAAGGAGGCTCTAGCAACCCCTTCAGGACAACAGAAAGGTCCCAAGAAGGGAAACTAGGGGGACGAACCGGCCTCAAGCGCTTAGCCCCACGAATAAAGGAGGACACTAAATGATGTCTACCCAGCGGGACATCGTCCGAGTCCCTTCGAGCAGCGATAGCCGCAACATAGACTTTCAGAGTGGTAGCGGCCGCTCCAACCAAAAACTTATGCTATAGGAACTCCAGCACTGAACTAACCGGGCAGTTAACTGGGTCCACAGCATGAACCAAACACCAGGATTCGAAAACCCTCCATTTGGATGAGTAGAGCTTCCTAGTGGAAAGGGCCTTGGTCTCTCGGACTCTGTCTGAGAGATCAAAAGCTAAGGGCGGCCTATAACCGGCCATACCCACAACATCCAGATCTCTGGACATGGGTGCCAGATTCTGAAGCTGACATAGCAGGTCTTTCCTGACTTGAATCTCCCACGGATCGCCCTCCAGAAGGGAGACCAACTCCGAGAACCAAGTCTGGGAAGGCCAGAACGGGGCTACTAGGAGAAGGCAGACTCTGCATGTTCCTGCACAACACCACAACAGCCTTCTCCTTTTCCCTAATCTCTGTCAAATTCAGCCACAGGTGGCGCTCAGCCATCACCAAACCTGCCATACTGCGCCCAACCGTGCGCGAATAGCGCAATTTATTCGCGCAAGTCGCGTCTGGTATGAACGCACTTGTAAGAAAACAAGTTATTAATTCATTTAATATCTATTGCTGATGGGAAAAGTTTAATTTGTATATCAGAAATAGCGTAATGTGTAACGTTACCAATCTCTAGAAATAAGACAAAATGTAATTTGAAAACACAACGAAGGAATAGGCTTTCTGAACGAATCCTTAAGGAATACACATTATTTGACAACAACAGTTATTAGCTAATAACACTTACGTTATCAGCAATACAGTTCTTAATCAAATTTCACGTTTCTCTACGTCGTTTTCAAGGCTGAATATATTCAATACAGTCTGCGGTGTAAGATCTCGCGAGAGTTTCCTCGGTGATGAGACGAGAGTCTGCGAGACTTGCGCGTCCGCCATCTCTTGGAGCAAGAAAAGTAGCAGAACGCGAAACGCCTGTCAGTCAACAAGTCCGAAGAGTGAGACTCATAAAAAAGGTCAAGCGGGGCTCAGCGTTGCCTCTTTATACCTGTTCCCCGTCTTTTCTCAGAGAAGACTTTCATGTGAAAGGAGACAACGGCGGGGAATAAGCCAGACATGTCAAATCTCAGCAAAGGGGGGACTAAAAAAGACACCAAGATGAGGATACGAGCCTTTCCCGTGAGTATGAGCGCTCTGAGCCGGCGACACCGTCACTCGAGCTCCGGGGATCTGAGCGGACAGGCCTGTGTGAATGAATCCCTTGAAACCGCCTCTGTGTTTCCCCAATCCCTCAAATGATCAAATAACCATCATGCGAGCAGCGTCATTTCGGTCTGGGTTTAGAAGCTCTTGCGTTGTTTTTACGTCAAGCTAATAGCTAATGACACAAGCTAGCGAGCCTGCTAACGTCAGCTGGCTAACCTGTTTAATAGCAGCAGATGATCACAAATAAATGCGCAGTGACCCAAATACACGGGTTTTATTGCATAAGTTACCCCAGTGAGCTTATTCAAACACCAGTAAACGTGTCACTAATCAAAACATGTTTTAGTAATGTTTTTTGTGGGAGGCCGGCTTGTTTATGACGACGTTTTGCGTCCTGCATGTACCGTTTGCATGTTTATGTCACACATGACCAGTGCAGATGTGGGTATGAAGTGACTCGTATTTAAGTTACTGCCAGCGAAGAAACAAGTTCAGTAGCACTAAAGCTGCGAGAGAGGTTTGCTGTGGATACGTACACAGCTGCCTTGATCTAAACAGTCAATATAACGTCACTGTCAAACCAAAATGCTTTGAGATTCGCTTGTCGTGTAAAATGACCATCAATGACTCTGACCTCAGATGATGGGGTATTTGTGGGGAACGGGACATCATGAAAAAATGGTGAATCATTCCTGCCATCAGGCAACTCTAATTCAGAATTGCTCGCATTATTTTTCTTAAGTTGTATGTCAAGCCAATATGGACTACCCAGAAAACATTGGGAGAAGTGCTTTATTAAGATTGAGATTAAAATCAAGACAACTCCCTTTTATTATATCTTGTTGGCCAAGACTTTTGTGTGTTTGCCTTGCTTTTCCTCAGTAGACTGTGGATATGGGAAGATAGCATGAATAACTGTCATAAAACATCAAGTTGTTCTGTCAAACAAATGCGGTGTATTTTATTAAAACGAACTTGTTTTGATGCATCAGCTGTTGTTGACATTAATTGTGAGGGATTGAAAAGCACAAAATGGCACATTAATTTCTGTCTGAATTTTGACCTGTTGATTTTTTTGAACTTTTTGTGTAATGTTTTACTTGATTGTGCTGTCTTTCTTTAAGATACATGCCATTGGTCTGATATTATCTTATGAAATGCAATCACGTTCACACACTTTTTTTTCAACGTGGCTTAGTGCAATGTCTGATTTAGGTTAAGTTGATAATCTAGCTGGTTTTCTGTTCAAGTTTATACTAAACCCACAGTAAAACCCCGTTTATACTAAGAATGGTAACTGGAATTATAACTATAAAGCTTAAGGGTGAATCCCAATTCTCTGTCTTACCCCTTCCCCTTAGTTTTGCGCGTTCCCGTGAGAGTAAGGGCTGTCCCAATTCTGGTTTTGACCGAGGGGTAGGGCTAAGGGGAAGGGATAGATACTAGGGATGGGTCACGATTTTCGAATATTCGAATATTCTATTTAATTATAGAACATTGATTAGGTTGTGCAATTATTTTCTAAAGGTGTACCAGGGTTTGACAATAAAGACTGTCCGATGGCGTGAAAGACGCTCGGATTTGTCACACCAGATCGGGCCACTGCAGGTGGTCACTAAATTGTATCATTTGCATGCGTTTTTAAGCCTTGTTTGTTTAAAAATGTAAGCGATTAAAAAGCATTTGGGCGTGAAAGACAACTCCTTTCAGTACATGCGCGTTGTGTTCTGTTCTGTGTGAACAGCGTGAGCACAGACAGCTGCGTCTCTGACACGCGCGAGCCGCCTGAAAGGGCAAATACATGAAGTATGTCAAACTACCCCTCTTGGCAAGTAACTTTAGCAATAATTCATCTATATTGAATTTATATACTGGAGTACAGATGCACAGATTTATTTTAGAGCATATTCTGTTCCGTGCTTGCACACAAACTGCACTGTCGGCACTCGGGTGCGGCACACATGTGAGCACTAACCACGCCGGAGCACGGAAGTTCTGATACGTGCAGGCTGATTGCGTGAACAATAGACCTGTTAAACAATATATTGCGAGAGGGCCGTTTGTTACAGCTTCCCAAACAACTCAAAATAATAAACCAAAGTTAACAAAACGATGCACTCCACAGAGTGCTTCTCTGCCGCCTTCACGTCCTGTTTCCCACTTATGAAGCCGTGACGAGCTCCCTGCATTCAAATTATTCGTTTTTTGCTGAAATAATAACGTAATATTCCACTGGTTGATATTATATTTATATGCAAAATATTTGTGTTGTTTTTCGTGTTAAATGTGAAGAATGACAGGTTGGATGCCAAACTTATTTTTATTTTTTTTGGCAGAGTATACAGGTGTAATTTTCACTTTAACTTCAGGCAATGTAACATGATTTTATGATCGTAATTTTGACTTTATTCTTAAAATATTATGACGTTAATTATTTAGTTCTTTATTTGAGAAGGATAAACTGATCAAACTTGCGTTGGGCGCTTGGTATTTAAAAAAAAAAAAAACTTGAATTTAACAAAAATAAGATGTTCCAATCATATTTTTAAATTAATAAAGAAAGGAAACAAATTAATGACCAATTTGCTATTAAAAACCAAAACTGAACTATTTAAATGGCCCAGCTAGAGAGAGAGAGAGAGAGAGAGCGAGAGAGAGACACGGGCTCAGACTCAGGCGGGGAATTCTGATCAGCTGCAGGGATCTTTATTCCTTCCCTTGTTTCAATTCAAAGTTCACCGAACTAATTGTGAACAACACTCCCGTCTTCTTCCCATGTTAATTTAATATATATATATATATATATATATATATATATATATATATATGAAATAGGTTATTTTTATGAAGACAGACGTTAACATTAATGTTCACATAATAAGTGCCGTCATTCAGGCGGTTCACAATATGTTTTAGCGTGTAATATGTTTTAAGAATGATATTCTGTTTAGCGCGCAATATGTTTGACGCCTATTATTCATTGATGCATTAATCAGATTTAAGATTTTCTTTTTAATAATATGAATATTCATGCTCATTTTTAAAATAAAAATGTATAGCCTAATGAGCAGTTGATAATCGACGGACTGTTCTGTTAATAAATGCCTCCTTCGGTTATGTTATATTAATATGTTTCAACACTCATACTTTACAACTATTCATTTTCTTGGGTTAAGATAGACTATTCTCTAATTAATTAAACAGTTTGTTATCATACAGATTGAAAGCCTGGGTGTTCTCTCTCTCCCCTCTCTCTCTGTTTGTGTGTGCGTGTGTGTGTGTGTGTGCGCATGGGTGGGCGGGTGCATGCACGGGAGGGGTGCGATTTTCGAATAGTAATCGAATAATACCCAGCGATTATCGAATATTACTTTTGCTTAAAATGCCCATCCCTAATACCCCTTGAAACCAAGAATTTTCACGAGCTTACTTGAAACCAAGGCGTACCCAGATTTTTGGCTTAAATAATTTATTTAAAATTACGACTGTCTTGTTTTGTGCTCTACACAGTCCTGTGCATATATATTTGCAACCATGCTCTTAATTGAAACGTTTTTTTAAATCGCTATTTTTCCACGCTAACGTTACATTGCTGATTGCACAACGGTCCCGCTTTTCTCCGATTAGAGAAAACATCACTAAAACCCACGCAATCGACACACACACACTTTTAGAGTTTGTGATCAACACTTGTCACCTCTGGTGACGTAGCAGCCAGCTAGCGACGATGTATGATGACGTAACAGTAACCAAGTGGCGTCTCATTTCATAGGGGTATGTTTTCACCCCTAGCGCTTACCACTCGGTTTTGAGGGACAAGGGCTAGGGGTAAGACAGAGAAATGGGATTCACCCTTAATAACCATTCATACCAACAGTAAACTATATTGGCTTCCACATCAGTGCACAATACTATTCTGTTTGCATGTGCTGAAGTTTTGTTATCTTGCAGCTTGAAATGCTTGAGCTCTTTATAGCAGAATGGCTTCTAATTTGCTGTCAATGTGTTCATTGTTCATTAGCAGTAAAAAAAAATCAAAGTAATTCTGACATTTTTCTGTGTTGTCATTACCCTTGTTGGACTTCCCTACACTCATAGAATTGGGATGATCATTATTTACAGTTATCATTATAGATATTGTCCTCGGTGTGAACGGCCTTAAAGTGATGCTTTATCCAAAAAGTAAAGTTTTTATCATCATTAGCGTTTGAAACCTGTATGACTCACTTTCTTTTGTGGAACATAAAAATACATTTTGAGGAATATTGGTAACCTAAACTGCTGCTGGTAGCCATTGACTTTCATAGTATGGAGAGGGAAAAAAACGAAGTAAATGCCTATCAGCAACTGTTTGGTTACCAAATATATTTTCTTGTGTTCAAAATTCATACAGATTTGGAACAACATGAGGGTGAGTAAATGACAGGTTTTAATTTTTGGGTGAACGATCTCTTTAAAAGGAAGGGTAAAAACATTTGAATTTGGTAACGCTCAAACAGCTTCATGCATCACCTTTACTCTCTTAATGGTTTCCCCTCTTCTCTGCTTCATCTCAGATGACCATGGATGAGAAGTATGTCAACAACATCTGGGACCTCTTGAAAAATGCCATCCAGGAGATTCAGAGGAAAAACAACAGTGGGCTGAGCTTTGAGGAGCTCTACAGGAACGCCTACACCATGGTCCTACACAAGCACGGAGAGAAGCTCTACACAGGCCTGAGGGAGGTGGTCACAGAACATCTCATCAACAAAGTAAGAGCCACACGTCTCTGTCATGCCTCTTCTCTACGGTGAGGGTGACGGTGTCTAACCTGGAACTGTTCTGTTGGCAGATCCTCTGGCACGAGAAACGATGCATGTACTTTTATGCGTCTGGTAGATGCTGTGGTCTGAAGTTCATGCATTCCCAGAGAATCATATTCTGTGAACTTGACGTTGCTAATGCAGTGCTCTACTGTTTAGCTACAGGAAGATCCAACAGCAGCTCAGTGAAAAGGGATATCAGAGGGTAGAGAGTAGGGTTGGGTGATGTCTACCAAATTGGCATCGGATGATGTCTACAGTGAAACATCGTGATGGACGATGACACCGGGGGCGAGGTTAGGAGTGTGCCTGAAGCATCAATCCGTATGCAGAAAGGCACGGATAACACAGTTATACGGAGCCACTAAAGCAGCTGTTCTCAAGTCCAGTCCTCGCGTACACCCCCGCTCTGCATATATTGCATGTCTCTTTTTGTTAACACACCAGCTCGTTAGAAGTGAGCTCCGTGCATGAACTGTGTTCAGATTGACATCTTGAACAGATCTCATGCCTCCTCAAGTTTTTACATGGTCCCTACACAGAGTGTACTCCCTGAGCAGGGGAAAGCCGTTGGAGTTTACTTCACTTCAGAACATACATTCACAGATTTGCGCTGCCTGCAGCATCTTCACACACAGATGAAACTTACTAGAGAAGCGTGAAGTGTGACATAATATACCTCTGTAAATAAATACAATTTGAATTCACGTCTCGCACACTTCAATGCCCTTTGAATGGCGCATAGACGTTCACTTCGAACTGGAATCATGGCGGAATATCCTGTGATGTGATGTCCACTTCCTAGGGCACTTACAGTTGAACATCTGAAGCGATAAGAGTAACGTACAAAA
Organism: Oxygymnocypris stewartii; assembly: GCA_003573665.1. NCBI lineage: Eukaryota > Metazoa > Chordata > Actinopteri > Cypriniformes > Cyprinidae > Oxygymnocypris > Oxygymnocypris stewartii. The sequence continues at coordinate 338,221 of QVTF01024441.1, forward strand.
TGTGCAGAGCTGGGATACGCGAGGACTGGAATTGAGAACCGCTGCACTAAAGGGACATGGTTAGCCGCTTGCTAGCAGCCTGTTACAGTACATGAAACAGTGCCGGCTAAACATTGTGATGTCTGTCAGCCATGGACGATGGCTTCGTCTATCGGTCCAACCCTAGTAGAAAGTAATGTGGAGTAGGGCTGTGCGATTAATCGAAATCGAAATAAAATCGCGATTTGAGATTGCGCGATTTCTAAATCGCTTTATAGCTCGATTTTTTCCGCCCCTGCCCCAACCTCCCGCAGTATGCTATCCGAACCAATCAGAATGCAGCAGAACAGAACAGAACAGGCATACAGACAGATAGTATGCTAAAGAAACAGGGAAGATGAGTTCAGAACAGGATAAGGACTTGGTGGCCAAAAAAATGCATGTTGCAGCGATCATATTTCCTTCAGAGCAGAGAGCGTCTTTCTGAAGATCCGCTCTGCTCGCTCATAACGCAAAATGCCCTTTGGCAATTTGTTAATTCCAGAATATGTGGAATAGGCTAAGCAATGTTTGTCTAAGCTAATGTTTCTAAAAGCAAATTCTAAAATCCTGTGAAGATTGACACGTTTTAATGGACCGCATTTCCCCACAGTTTTGGTCTATTTTTAATTTTAGAAAGTGTTTCTTTTATTTACGCCACGAAATAATTATTTGTCAAGTGCATTTCATCTTGTGTGTGCTTTCATGGGCCTGATAAGTATTTAGTGAAATTCTATATCTGCATTTCATCTTGTGTGCCTGTTTTGAATATGAAGCGTTGTTTTAATGGAAACGTATACTTTTTCAGTTATTTAATTTTTTACGCAAATGTTCCAAGTGGCTTCAAAACAAGACACGTTTTTAAATTAAGATTTTAAATGTTATACATTTAAATTAGGGATGTTCATTTCGGTTATTTTTCCTAACCGTTAACCGACAAATATTATAGAACTGAATTAAATTAAAAAGAATAAGTGTCTGTGACCCGTTAAAAATACTAGCATCTGTTTTTCGGGGATTAATTTCACATGTGCAAAAAGCAGCAAACAACAGAAGGAGGATCCACCTGATCATATTATATTACATCACACACCTGCAGCACTTCTGCAAGCAGAGAACAACTTAATTCACCTAGATGCTGGGTTGAGCCTTTTGGGTTATTTGTTCAGTGTTTGGGTAGTTTGTGTACATTTTATTTTATTTATAAAATAGTTTCTGTCAGTATATTGTTTAAATCTATGCAGAGCAACATTCGCGGTGTGAATCACTAAACGAACGCCGCTCGCGTCTGTCTTATTGCTTGATAAAGAGTCTGATGCTTTGCATAAAATAAACTATTATATTTATAAAGATACAGAACACAAATACTTTGGATGTTAAAACATGTCCTCAGAGCTGTTGACTGTTTGTTGTTGAGCAGGTAATGAAGGCAATCGCAGTACATTTCGTCCATGAGTGAACCGCAGGGCGGCGGTCTCATCCGTGATCAGTCCCCGCCGAACACGACTCCAGCTCGGCGTGAGAGTCAGCGCCGTTACGGTGGAAACACAATTACAGAGCGGTCCATTTACTCGTGAATTACATCGGTTTAATGTTTAATCTTTACTTCTAATGTTTGTTAAACGAGATTAAATAGGCAATGTGTAGGCTTATAGCTTATAAAAACAAGCAAATGAGAAATAAAGGAAGTTATCACGTCTGGAGTATTTTACAGAAGTTTAGAGGATTTAAGTTAGTCTGTAAATATTATTTCATGCATAAAGTAAAAAAAAGAAAAAAAAGCGAATATTATAATAGAAACGAATAAAACCATTAGCTGAGTTAAATCATCCATTAATGATGGGTTCAATAAACAATCAAATTTACTGGGTAAAATTAACCCCAAATGTACTCTTTTACCAGCCCAAATTAGGTTGTTTTGAACCCAGTGTTTTGTAGAGTATGCAGAGTTTGTTCATTATTGTGCCGCGCGAAATTAAAGCAGACGGCAGAAAGCTGCATTCTATTTTTTTTCTTATTTTACAAAAAAGCAAAGATATTTTTTTTATTGAATGTACACAAATAAAAGCAGACCTTTTACAATTCTGATTATCTTCATGACCAAGAGGAGTTGCTTCCACTGTTGGAAGGGGAATAAATCCAGTGATTGCTCCAGCGACGCATGCGCACACATTTAAGCATTCTACCAAATGCAGCTTGTTCATTTATCATTATATAAAACAACCGGTCAAACATATGGCAAAACACACTGCTCTGTTTAAATATGTAGTCAAATCTGTGCTGTTTAGCGGTATCACCGTACCGCCGTGAAGTTATGCAAAACATTTTGTTTTATGTGGATATTGTAAGGGTAAATAAATAAAAGGTAAATAATATTTTGGCATTTAAATACCGCGAATACGGGAACATTTGATTTTGTGTTGAAGGAGAGACCCAACATTGGTTTCAGTTTTGTTTTAGCCTAAAATAATTAGTTTTGGTTTGTCGTTTCTTATTTTTAATTCTTGTTATTTTCTAGCCTACTGTTAATTGTAAGGATTTGTTGTGGAGTGAGGGGAACTAAAATAGCCTAGCTATGTTTACAGTGTTTATTATAATGTTTGTAATTCGTGTTGGGCTATTTCTGAATGAAATAATAAAATGCGACTTATAGGCGACTGAGTTTTTTCTCTCTCTCGCTCTCTCTAAAAAACGTGTTTTTTTATACGTGTAGCTTATTTTAACCATGCAGCAAACCTTTTAAAATATTTTGATAAATTACTAAAAATACATAAATAAGTGAATTTAAACCGTTTAACTGATTGTATTAATGGGTCAAAATTCTTATCGGTTGGTTAACGGTTAATGAACATCCCTAATTTAAATGAAAAATTTCACTCTGAAACATAACCATTTCTTATCGGACTACTGCTTTAATTGAGACATTTATTCAATAATGTCACTATAAACAGGAAAAAATAAATATGCCTAATCTTACAGGAGACATTTAATGTGAGCGCGTGATCTGAGCGGGATTCGGTCTACCGGTGAGCGTGAGCGGAACATTAGCGGAGCGTTTGCTTTGGGCGTGAACGACTGAGCGGAGTGCACACACACAAAGCGGAATATTGAACCGCTCCGCTTCGCTCACATGCTCTGGTTGCATCTTGTTTTGTTGGATTTGATTACTCACATATACATATAATATATATATATATATATATATGTGTATATAAGTATTTTGCCATATGTTTGTTCTAGAGACATGTTACAACTTTTTGGGAAAGGTCTAATTGGTTTCCTTTGGAAATATGTTTCAAATTCACACAGAATGCATTTATAACTGTAAAGGTCAAGGTTTCTTTATTTGTCACATGATAAATTATACAGGGTATAATCAAAAGTGAAATGTAGATCAAATCAGGTCCGCTCAGTGGACAGTGCAAAGAATAAAAATTATATAAAAGTAACACCACACAAGAGCATATATATATATATATATATATATATATAGGTAAAAAAAAGAAATAAAGAGTAAAATGTGTAATAGAATAAAGAAAAGTGCAAAACAAGATGTGCAAGACAAGTAAGATGTGAGATAAAGCATGTCTGTTTGTGTCAAAATCGTGATTAAAATCGAAATCGAAAAAAAAATCAAAAAATCGTGATATATATTTTTTGTCCATATCGCACAGCCCTAATGTGGAGGATATAAATGCCATCCCGTACTAACATGAGTGTTCAGCACAGAAGTTTACTCCGATTTTGTTAATGCAGGTTGTCTGTTTAGAGTAGACAATGTGAAAAAAGGCAGATGGGCTGAATAAAAATGCAAATTCACTCTTTGACCTTAGGTGCACAGCTGTTTTGTATCTGATGTACCAGTGTATTGGACGATAAAAGCTGTTATCAGCACTATCGGACAGTCATTTTAATCAACTGATGATCAGAGCCGATTATATCCTGTCAATCAAAAGGCAGCGGAAACATGTCAGACTGCATGTGGCTTGTCGTACAGTACTATATAAAGGTCTCTATGTTGAATTTCGGTAATAATAATGCAATAATAACACATTAATGCAATCTCACTTCGTTAAAACAGCACTGTTAATGCAGTTTTTTCTCTTTTGCTAACATTATGATCAAAAACAAAGTCTCAGCTTTCAAATTTGGCCGGTTTTATCATGAAAATCAAATAATAAATGCCGTTTTAAAGCTCTTGAATGTGGCGTGACAGATGGCTTAAGCTGCTTCAGTTCAAATGACATCATCTCTTACACTTTAATAAAAGTTATAGCACAAAATAAATGTGAATGAATAGCCGAAGTTATGTTGAGAGATACAGTACAGCATGCCTCAAGTAATCGCTCAACATTGTTTCAACAATGAAAACAGTTTGTGAACAATATTAATGTTACAAGGGTAAGTGTACACATTAAGCCCACCGAAATCTATGTTTAGGTATTTTTCATAGATATTGACATTGTTATAAGAAAGATAATTTGTTAAAATGCAAGATTTATCTCTCATTTGAAAATGTATAAATTAGTTGATGTACATTTCAGAATATAAAATTAAAATATTTTATGAATAAAGTCAAAAGTCTGGCATGAGCTTAATTGGTACTTCAACTCCATTTAAGCCCGCATCGTGATTGATTCACAAAAATATTAACATTTATTGATAAAAAAAAGTTAAACATCAGTATATGCATTCATTAAAAGCGAAATATTAAAAAGAAAAATGTTTTTGTACTAATCATTGTTGTACAGCGCTCATCACCTGCACCAATAACATTCAACCTGATGAGCATCAGCTCTTGGCCGTCACTCTCTCGCTCAAAGGCCTTGTCCACTCCAAACTGTTGTGCTAGTATAGACAAGTTTTGTTTTAGTAGTAGTAGTAGCCCTTTATTGTCACTAGTACAAGTACCAGCGAAATTAGCCATCAACCTGTCCATACATACACAACATACATATGACAACGGGGTAGACAGAACAGGAAGATAGGGTATTAAGAAAAATACAGCTTTTACATGAGGAGAGAGAGGAGGAAAAAAAAAATGTTTAACCCCCAGACTATGCTCCATTTGGAGTACAGTCTGAGAACAGAAAAAAAAAACACCTCAGCACAAAAGTACATATACCATAAACACATGACTTGCAACAGGGGGAACATATCCAGCTCTGGCAAGCAGCCATCCGGTCCAGTGCCATTTGCGGCGCCGGTCGCAGACCTGCTCGCCCTAGTGGCGGTACAAAGCGTTACAGAGGCAGTTTAATGGGGGAGGGGAGTAATGTCTGTAATCGGGGAAGGGAGCAAGAGAGTCCCACTGCATCGCTTTCTCAGGGTAGTTATCCAGACGGCCTTGGCCAAGGCGCCGGTACGGGGAAAATATAAGATTGAATTGTTGTGACTTTTGGGGCGAACAGCTGCATACTTCCACAGCTCATTCTCTTTGTCCATTCTGATCTCTGAAATCATCAAGTTTCACTTGCAAAGCCGCTAGTTTCATCATGATGGCATCCATATTGCGGTTAATAGTCTCAGTCTCATTGCTGACCGCTCTTCCCACAACTTCAATCAAAACGGGCAGCCTTGTGAGACTTTGGACAGCTGTTCCCGTCTTCCGAATTTTTCGATAACCCAGGGCATAGCCTAATCCAATCAGCAGAATACCTGTTATCATGGTACCGAAAAGGTAGATATCCTCAGCGTCCTCAACAGAAAGAGCCGCCAGACACACGTTTTGCCACTTCTCCCATGCATCCCTCGTATATCCGGCCGCGAACGTCCCGTCAGGACAAACAGGTTCCCCAGAACCCAGACTTCTCGTTGAGAAGATGGTATCAATCGCGCTGAGAGACCAGTTGATCAAATCCATAATTTTCTAGTTTGGAGAGCCGTGCAGAGAGAGTCTCTTCAATAGATGAGGTGAGACGAGACAGAAGAAGCAAGCAGGGAGGAAAAAAAGGGTAGGGCGGGGAGTGAAATCAAAGCGACTGCCTCCGTTGAGTGCCAAACGAGTATGCCTCTAGGATTTTATTTTTTGTACAGCGTTTTGTGTTTTTCTGTTTTATAATTTTTTGTGTAATTTTCTCGCTGAAAACAAATTATGCACATTAGCGTACATCTATTATATAATGGTGCTAAACAGCTTGTAAACAATAAGTGACTTAATGTTACATTTACCTCAGGAAAGTTATCCAGTGTTCATAGTTGTTTAGATCGCTATAAAAGGAAATGTTAGAGAGGAGCTTATTTACTGTTAATTATCTATGTATGTTTGAATACACGTCTTTGTTTAATTTAAATGTTTGTATACAGTTTTTTTTATTTGAGAGTATATCTGAAAAGAAATATCAGTTGAATATAATAGTTAGTTCTGTTATTAGTTTCAACCTTTTATTTTATAGTAGTGGACCAAATGAGGTTACAGCGTCGGTAAAAAAGTAATTAAAAAAAGTAGCCCTACCTGATTTTTTTTCCTGGTGAATTAGTATTGAATCCAGTTGTGTAATACTACATATTGTCATATTTTCTGGGACATTATCTTACTCTCTGTACTGTATCTTAAGCATTTGACAGCATAAGACAATTTAAGCCATACAGCACAACATTACCACTAAACTATCAGCAGACAGCATCCCTAGTTTCTGACATTCACTTATTTAAATGTTTTCAAATAGCACTTTATTGTGGTGCTTATCAAACACAAAATAAAACTTGCATTGATGGTGAATGTATATGTCTGCACAGACTCATTAACAACAGCCGTTCATTCAAATGTAAATCTTTACATGCATGTTGGTGTGAACCGGCCTCAACAGGCAATGTTGGTTTAATGAAACGAGATCAACTCTTTTAAGTGGGTTCGAGGTGTGATGTTCACTGTACCGCGTGTGACACGAGTGCTTCAGTAGCTGATTACACAGAGTTGTTTCATATGAATTAGCAGGACGCTGTGTTTATCCTGTATTTATTTCAAGTCTTTGTCTGTTTAAAGGTACGAGAAGATGTGCTAAACTCCCTGAATAACAACTTTCTGCAAACACTGAATCAAGCCTGGAATGACCACCAGACGGCTATGGTGATGATCAGAGACATCTTGATGTACATGGTGGGTCCTCATGACAGGCTGTCGTTGTATGTTGATTGATTTTGTCTTGATGCTGCTTCTTCTTGAGGGTTAGCTTATTACTGAGCTTGCGAGGCATTGTGGTGTTGATAAACCTCAATTATTCTGCGGCATGTTTCTCAACTATTGCCGCTAGTTCCGTCGTTACCAATAGTTCAGTGAAACTAACGACCATAGTTAGCAAACAATGCTTTTGGGAGATACAGTCCTGGGGTCCGTTCTTCGTACGTCGTAACTCAGTTAGCTGGATTTGATTGTTGATGATTTCACCTGATCTTGGATCATTTGGTTCTTCGAAGCTCATCCTGGACTTGCTTAAACCTGTTCGGAAGCAGCTTATTTAATGTAAACAGGATTAGATCGCATCCTTTTAAGCAGAATTAAAATCTGTCCCAGCCACCGCTACTGTATTATAAGAGTACCCTGCTGGTCCAGGGACAGTAATTTAAAATAATAATCATTTAAAAATGTATTTAAAAAATATATAATAATGTTGTGTCATCTATAATACTATTGACACAGCCAGTTTTACTCACTGAAAGATGTATTCGTCATAAAATAATTACTTCATAATTGTATTAGTCGTGCATTAATGTGAGGGATGACAGATACTATAGGAGTGGCTTGATGGAGCGCAGTAGATGCAGGTAACTTGATTTTGACCCTTAAGAAACTTTAATTAATGCTGTCAAGTAATAAATCAGTTGCAAAGATTAAATTAAATGAATTGTTAATTACTATATTGAAATAAAAATGTAAAGCCTGTACAAATACTAGATTGGGAATCATGTAAAAACATTGCATATTTCATTTATCTATTATAACATTTTATGTAGTTTTGTTTGTTTGGCTGTTTCCTTATAAAGGTCCAGAAATCTTTTTCATCAGGTGACTTTTTTAATGATATGATGTCATTACGTTGCTGTCTTGCCGCCAGCCAATCGCTGCATTGCTGATCGTGGTTTCGAGTATCGATACATAGCTCCTTTTAAACCATCAGATAACTCAATCCAGCCATACCAATCATCAACAGCAGGTGCGTTCAAAGAACCGAATTAGCCAGATCCTGATTAGCGCTATGATATCATCTTGGATGTGTCATTTCATCTCGGATGTAATAAGCGACGTACGAAGAACGGACCCCTGGTTAGCTGCATTTCAAGTTTTAATTCACTGTTACAGTGGTGGCCAAAATTATCAGAACACTACATTAATATTTTCACCTGCTGGAAAATGTTTTTAAGTCAGTTACATTTCCAAACATTAATTTTGCCATTAATTGTAATAATCCAGTGAGAGTTTACAGAGATCTAATCATCATCCAGTCTGTCTGGAGTAACATGAAGAAACAACAAACTGAGACGGACTAAACCCAGAAGAACTGTGGCATCGTGTCCAAGATGCTTCATGAAACCTCCTGCAAAGCTCCTGAGAAACTCTTCTCATGTGCACCGAGGGCAAACGCTGCTTTAAACGCGGAGGATGCTCAAACCAAATGTTGATTTAATTTAGTTAAAAGAAGTTAATTGATAAAGGAAATCTTTTCATGACATTATTTTTGACAGCATCTTCATTATACTGCATTTTTACACAAGTGCCGAAAACTTTTAACAGCACTGTAACTTTGCAGGAGTCTTGAAGCGTCTTGGAGGCACAGTTCTTCTGGATTTAGTCTAGGGGTGGGCGATATGTGCTAAAATTCATATCACGATATTTTCCACTGTCCAGACGATATCGATATATCGCGATATGAAAAACAAATTGGAATCACATTTTAGTAGACCTTAGTCAAATTAGGCAAAATATGTATTTTCTTAAGGCATAAAAACAACGGTCTGTCTTTAGATGTGTGAAATTATGCTACATAAGACACCTGCACAAAATAAAAACAGCAAATGGACTGAAAGAACATGCAAATTCACTCCGATAGCAGATGGCGCTTATGCAATAGCCTCAATAATGTTTCCTTGGTACAGCTGTAAACAAAGCTGTGCTGCGCTTATGAACATGGAGGTAAGAGAAAGAAAATGCCTCTTAAACTTTTCTAAAGACCGTTCACATCAGAGATGCATTCATATTATCCTAAGGTGACCACCTGTGCCTCTTTGCTTTAGCACACACACAGCATTTTCACCCCTTTTCCCGCACGTAGCATATTGAGAAAATGTCCCGCATTTTCAACAGTTTGTTGGTTTTTATTGTCATGTTAAGAACACGTACATTCGTTCATTTACCTTTTTAACGAATGTATTATTTATTATTTTTGCGATTTTTAGTTTCCATGCAAAGGATGTGCGGACCTCAAGTCATGAAGAATGTATGGAAATACACGATATTCTCCATTCATTTTAACCAATTGAAAAAAACAAGCAGGTTTCAGACACGACTTTCTTCTTTTAATAGTTTGTTCGAGGCTGTTTATATGGCATTATTTTAATAACAAATGAAATGTCCACAGCCCATTATTGCAATGCAATGCGCGAGCACCAATCTCGCCTCTCGCTGGTGGATTCTCTTCACTCTCACACAAAATGGACGCTCTGTCTCTCGCTTACATGTGCGCGCTCAGAAACATAAATAAGCACATATGACAGATGTAAATCAGTATTTACATAGCATAACTGTAGTAAATGTATCTGTCTCACACGTATCTCGCATTGTCCCGCAAAATCACATCTACTGTCCCGCAACCGATCTATTGCTAGGTGGTCACCCTATATTAATCCCCTGCCCCCAATTCAATATTTATATATTTCTTCCTATATTTCCAGCATTTTGGACAGTGATATTGCGCTGCCTGCTACAGTATTTTCTCTCTGTCCATCTTCAGCGTCTCTGTCCTGTCTTAACGGCTGTTTGCTTAAGCCGGGCTCACGCGGTGCAAATTTTGTTTTTTAAGGTCCTTTAGGATTGTACTTGTTAGACTGTACGAACATGATGATCATGTCACACTGTGGGATCTCAGTTGTTATTAATGTCAGACTGTACGACAGTCAAGACGCGTTAAGGAAGAAGAAAACCTGTCCGGTTTTACATTATCAGCCCATACACGTTCAGTGACTGGGAGCTGCATTGCACGCGGGACCGATCTATTGACTGTCATGAAAAGTATGTGAACGGGTGCAATACCGGCGTATTTAAGAAGAATATTGTATGCAACTCTACACACCCACATGAAAACAGCGGCACAACCAGTGTTGGTATAGAAAAGGCAACATATCAGATGAATTCTGTGAGCCAGTTTATGGCTGATAGAATAATTCTCTAGCATTAATTCTGCTCATAGCTCATCTTGAAAAACAGACACAGTTTGACATTCATCGTAAGGGTAGTCACACTGCAGCATAGTGTGCCAAATCTTCTGACACTGCCAGAATTTCGTCGGAGGTGAAATTTGATCGCAACAGCCATTAATCGGCTGTCGGTGAACATGTCAAACCAGTGATCAAAGACTACAGGATTATCTTATCCTAGGATTATACAAATCTTTTAGGATTTTCAAAATTAGTCTCAGACAACCGAATCGTGGACAAAATAGCACCGTGTGAGCCGGGCTTTAGTAATATTTCCACACATTACATTTTGGGAAACTATTATAATACAGTTTGTGTGCAGTTCTAGATTAGAGATCAGCGAACATGAATGTAAAAGCCGATCGTGTGTTTGGAGCAAAAACCATGTTCTGATTTGTGGCCGTTCAAGTGGGGCGTCTCTCTCTAGAGCCCTGCATTTTAGACCAATTTAGGGCCAATTTTCACGTTATAGTCCAGAAGAGGGCCGGGCTGGGCCTCAGGCCTGTTTTAGGCTTCTCCTTATTTTTATATTTTAGACACCCATCAATTAGTGATAAAAATTTGAAATAAAACTATAATCACTTACTAAACTGAACTATTTTAATAGCTGAAACAGTATAATCTGATTTGGAAGAAGGGGGAACAAATATGGGCTCGGGTCGGACTCTGGCTGGTAATTCTGTAAAGCTGTCGGACACGGGCTAGGGCCTAAATTTGAGGATATTCTTTGTCTGTCCATCCAATGAAATTCATGAATATTTAACGATATCCACGGTATAGCGAAATCCATATCATGGCACAATATAATACCGGTAGTCACGTTAATACCGCTATAGCGCCCACCCCTAATTTAGTCTCGGTTTGATCATGTCACTTCAGACTGAGGATGATCAGATCTAGTCTCGCGTAGCTGACGGCTGAAGGTCTGGAATAGATGGTCCCAATCATTGGCCAAGGCCTGCCCATGAGGCCGTTTGACCGACATGTCAAACAACCAATCACAGTTCGTTTCATTCAGCGTTGCGTTTCAGGGGGTGGAAATTTCACAAACCCGTGTGTGAAACTCTCGGATGTATTTGAATTATTATATGCCGTGAGCTTTAAATATTTCACATACTTTTGAATACCCAGCGTTCAGTCTATCCTGATAAGCATTCGCAGTCACATATATAAACACGATGGCTTTCTTCTTCCGTGAGGGGGTTTGTATAAATATTTTGACCATAACCCTTACATAAGTGTTAATAATAAGAATTAAATTATCATTTCTGGTAAAACAAAGTGATGGAGAAGCAGTTGCTATAGTTACAACATCAGCCACAATAAACTTAATGTAGTTGACCACTGGTTTTAAACAACTTGAATCTTTACTACAGCTGTACTGCAATATCTGTGTGATGCTTTCTATGAGTGTTTGCACCCAGATACGGCTCCAGAAGCTGCGCAAAATCCTGCTACGCCACACATATAGTTTTCTACGAAATTACATCCAATTTGCCCAAACTGTTGTTAGTTTTTTCCAGCCATTGACAGCATTAATTTATACAATAAGGTGTTGTTTGTTAAGATTATTTTATGTATTGACTAACATGAACCATGAACAATGCATTTATTACACTATTTATTCATCTTTGTTTGTAATACTGTCTTATATAGTTACTTGTTAGACACATATGTTTTAAAAAATAAACATAACTACTAATCACAAAATTCACGTTTTCTGTATGGTGTATGTTTGGAATGAAACGTCAAAGTATTATCAAGAGATGTTTACCACAGGCGGGCCTTTACTCTGCGGTTGACAAACCCTGTAGGAAAATCTGCCGGATTCTGACTTAGTTTTTGTTGTGGCTAAACCTCTTAATTAATTGGCATCTGATTAGAAGCTTAATGTTCAGGATTTTATTACTTGAGAACTGTGATCTGTATTCTGATGGAGAAAAAATTCAAGAGTCTAACCGAAGCCTAAAACACTAGCTTTTCATTTGCTGCATTGCAAGCGCTACTATTTATTTTTGGGAATTCAAATTTGATTTTTTTTCTTCTGGATAGTTGTGTATTATGTTTCCAACCAAATTGACTTTATTTTCTGTGTTTGCTTCTCTGCCTCTCTCCCCTTCTCTCTTTGTACAGGACCGGGTGTATGTTCAGCAGAATAACGTAGAGAACGTCTATAATCTAGGTCTCATCATCTTCAGAGACCAGGTGGTTCGTTACGGCTGCATTCGGGACCATCTGAAGCAGACCTTACTGGACATGATTGCGCGTGAGAGGAAAGGAGAGGTGGTGGACAGGTGGGCGTCTTTATTTTATATTTTATATAAAATATTTTATACATATCGTGATGTAGACCATGCAGAAAACTGTGTGTGAGTCATCATAATATGGCCATTTTTGTTGCCACACAATCACTTTATTTTAATATATCAAACCCTACCTTTGATTTTAAATGAATGAGCCTCATAAGTACTTTTCTGCTCCGTTGTTTGTGCAAACACAACACTACATGAGCCCCTCTGGCTGGGACGGCCTGAGTCTGGGGTGTAAAAAGTGCCAAGACATTCTACATAGACAAAATAGGTAATATGTCATTTTAATATCAAATTTATGGTTTTAAGAGTCAAACTAGCCAGTGACATACTATAGAGAATGTAAAAAAAAATTCATATAATTTTTTTTTTGACTCGTTAAATCAAGAGACAGCGGGGTTTGTTTAATTTAAGGAATAGTTCACCAAAATATGAAGCTGCTGTCATCAGTTGCCAACTCTCATTTCGGTCCCAACCTGGAAGACTGAATAATTTCTGTAAAACATAAAAGAAGATATTTTGAGATGTATTTTTTGCCTGTATGATGGAAGTCAATGGTTACCAACATTATTTTTAACAATCCATTTATGCATAAAGTAAAGAATAATTACTAATTACCGGTTTCATTGTTATAAGTTCTTCTGAAAGAATACATTGTGGGTTGTTGTGGTTTTTTTGCTCAACAGCGACAAAAAAATATTGAATAACCAGCTGATATGACCTGTCATCAATGTGTTAAATGTTGGTTAACTTTAAGCCTTTCTGAACATATAAGATTATTGCGAGAAATTGATTTTAATACAATATACCTATAATTCTATATAGCATTCGAGGGAGATAAAATATGCACTCTTACCACAGTCTACAACACATTACAATATAAACACCATAAAATAAACACTCATAATTCATCAGCAGTCTGTTGGTGTAAATGCACAGTATTCATTGATACTGTGACACTAGACCCCACGACAGCACTGCAATGCTTTTGAAATATGCAGCGCTCATATTTATTATGAAATCAGCCTTTTGAAGTTTAAGCTAAATTAAAGCTATTATGCTGAATCTCATTATGTTTTCCATCCATAAATTTAAGACCTCTCAAAATGATGATTAAGATGTATATTATACAAATTAAGATAGTTAAGACTTTTTATTTATGACATTAACCCTGGTTTCACAGACAAGGCTTAAACCTAGTCCTGGGGCTGTTTCATAAATCAAGTTTACCAAATAAGCCAGGCTTTTTTAAGTTAGACTGACTTATTTTGAACCAAATCAAATCACAATAAGTCATACTAGCTGAAAAAAGCCTGGCTTATTTGGTAAACCTGTTTTATGAAACAGCCCCCTAGACTAAAATGTAAGCTTGACCTGTTTCAACTGAAATAAACTTGCACTGTTTTTTTTCTACTGCAATTACTTAAAGGTCTTAATTGAACAATCGCCTAATCCTGGTTTAAGGCCTAAGTATACTTATTTTTTTTACGTGTACGTTAGTGTATGCGCACAGTCGTACGCGCAGCCTAGCAAAGTATTAACTCGTACGCGTATACAGACGTTCGACAAAAATCCAAGGGTTACAAAAATCCAAGGGTGCGCGTACAGTACACACTATTCTGATGACGAAATCCGTGTCACGCGCACTGTACGCTGTCCCTCGCGTATGCGTACAAAGTGAAGTATACTTTGGCCTTTAGTCTAAGCCCTGGCCTAAATGTCATAAAGCTTAAATTGTTTGACTTTTTAAGAACACAGTCACATACTGAAAAGTAGAAATGTTAAACAAAAAAATATATATTTCTGATTAGCTGTTTTTCATAACACTCAGACAGGTTATTAAATGTAATGGGAGAAGGATCTGCAGTTTTCTTAGTGTGCATTGTAATAAGTGCTCGTCTTCATTCAGGGGTGCCATTCGTAACGCTTGTCAGATGTTAATGATTTTGGGCTTGGAAGGACGGTCCGTCTATGAAGAGGATTTCGAGGCCCCGTTCTTAGAAATGTCTGCTGAATTCTTTCAGGTTTGTTACACTTTATTGCATTATTATCTCTCTATCAGATGCTTTGTAGTTTGCATCACATTTAATGCATATATTAGCATTTTAAAGTAAAAGTTGACCCAAAAGAATACAAATGCAGTCTGCTTATCAGTGGTATCATTTACTGACTATTATGTTGTTCCAAGCCTGTATACGGTAAACCTTTCTTTCTTTCACAACTACCATTGAATTAAATTGAATGTTTAATTGACCAGACTTTAATGTGTAGATTCCTCAAAAATATTTTGGAAATATGGGCGTTTTAGTGTGACATAAGTGCGAGAAAATAATGACTCTTATGTAATAATTTCTTCATTGTTGTGATGTTTTCTCTTTCTGTTTTTCAGATGGAAAGTCAAACGTTTTTATCCGAGAACAGTGCAAGCGTGTACATAAAGAAAGTGGAGGCGCGGATAAACGAGGAGATCGAGCGAGTGATACACTGCCTGGATAAAACGACGGAGGAGCCGATTGTGAAGGTGGTGGAGAGAGAGCTGATCTCCAAACATATGAAGAACATTGTAGAGATGGAGAACTCGGGCCTGGTGCACATGCTCAAGAATGGAAAGACAGAAGGTGCACTGTCCTTATCTCAGTCCTTCATTATTACTGCGGTTTTACATCAGTACTAAAGCTTAGTGGTTAAAGAGCTGGAATGACACGTTCCTCTTTATCATGTTAGTCCCACAATTTCTCTGAGTCTGTTAAACCAATTTAAGATGTTTGATTTGTTTTTGTTTTTTACAAAACATATTCATAACTAGTCAACTTACAAACTGAACTTGTGACATGATTCAAATAACATTCTGGTTAAAGAAAGTTCTGCTCCAAGTGCAGCACACATGAAGTTCAATATAGTGTAAATGCAAAACATATCCACTCGTTAAATATCTTTGCAGAACATATGCATGAAATATGAAAGACCAGTATTGTCCAAACTTGCCTAAAACTTAACCTGGATGTTCAGAAGTAATACAAAATAAGACAAATGCTAAATATTTCTTAGAAAAAAAAATGTAGCGATAGAGTTTTACAGATCAACTCAAAAGTTCAAGGCAATTAAAATTCAAAATGACTAAACGTATAACACCAGTAGACTACTATTAACAGTAAATGTTTTTTTAAACAAAGAAAATGCCAGAAGCATTTAGCCTGTGACCATCATGGGAATATGAAATATCAAACTTAAAGCAGTATTTTTTGTTTGTATGTGTTTGCATTTCACCATGCTGCTTTTTCGTGTTTTTTTCTATGTAAACATGCTCTTGAAGGACGCGTTTGGACAATGTGCTCACATGTCGTTTTCTAAAAATGTGGCGCTCAAGTTAAAAGCGTCTCATAACTTTCCACTGCATGCGTATGGTTTTTCGGTGATGAAGATAATACTTAATTGATCAAACTGTCCAGCCCTAGTTTGAAAGTGACTTCTGTGTGAGCACTGCTTCGTACATCGCTGCTCTGTTCACAGTGGACCTTCTTTAGTCTGCTAATGTGACCGCACTCTTACACTAGGCACAATACTAAACACATGAGCACTCACATTACTGTGTTCATAGACATTTCTGAAAGAAGTGTCTGTGCAGCTTAATGGTCAAAATAATTGTGGTTTATCACAAGCAAAGAAAAAAGCAATTTGAAGATCAATTAAAGATTATATTTAATTTTGTTCCTAAATTCTAATTGAAACATTTAAGTAGCTTGAATGAAACATTCAGTTAAATAGAAGATTAATAGGAAGTTGACACCAGTGGTTTTATGATATTATAGAGATAATATTCATGCTTGTGTGTGCAGATCTGGCCTGCATGTACAAGTTGTTCAGCAGGGTGCCGAATGGCCTGAAGACCATGTGCGAGTGTATGAGCTCCTATCTGAGGGAGCAGGGCAAAGCTCTGGTGTCTGAGGAAGGAGAAGGCAAGAACCCTGTTGACTACATCCAGGTAATATCTAACTCCTAGAACACATGAGATGTGGGGAAGACCTTTATATCCAAACCTCCCTCTTTCTCTCTTCCTTTCTCAGGGTCTTCTGGACCTGAAGTCACGGTTTGATCGCTTCTTGCAAGAGTCTTTTAACAATGACCGCTTATTCAAGCAGACCATTGCAGGGGACTTTGAGTATTTCTTGAACCTGAACTCTCGCTCGCCCGAATATCTCTCGCTCTTCATTGACGACAAGCTGAAGAAAGGAGTGAAAGGAGTGAGTCAGTTTCTCCAGTCATGTGATTCATGCCTAAAAATCTTCATTTCAGCAAAGCAATATCAGTTCTTAAATCCTAAAATCAATCATTTAGTGTAGATTGTGAATGAGTGAAAATGATGTGTTTTGCTAAGCATTATTTGTAGTTAAAACACTAAATATTCCATACGCCATTTATACAACTTGTGTCCATTAGTGCAGGTTTTACATTTTTTGTAGATTACGTATAGAAAGTCAGTAGTTAATCTGTTTCTGTTGTCTGTGCTTTAGCTGACGGAGCAGGAGGTGGAGTCAATCTTGGATAAAGCCATGGTGCTGTTCAGGTTCATGCAGGAGAAGGACGTGTTCGAGCGCTACTACAAGCAGCATCTGGCCAGAAGACTCCTCACCAACAAGAGCGTGTCTGATGACTCAGAGAAAAACATGATCTCGAAGCTAAAGGCAAGATCTGCTGCTGTATGGAGCGGAGGCTCAGCGTGCCCTAACACTGTGTGTGTCTCATCTAACGTTTCTCCTTCCACAGACGGAGTGTGGCTGTCAGTTCACATCTAAACTGGAAGGCATGTTCAGGGACATGAGCATCTCAAACACAACCATGGATGAGTTTCGGCAGCACCTTACGTCGACTGGGGTGAGATGCGGATGGTACCCAACATAGAAAGAGTGCCTCAGTTGCACACTACAGAGTGAGAGTGTGAAGTAGGGCTGTCAAAATAGCTGAAAAACTACATTCAAATTTTGTACTTAAATATGATCAAAATTCGAATTATATTTGAATTGAAAAGCCATTATTTCAGTTAGGGGGGAAAAAAAGCTTTTGGCTTCTATCCCGAGACCATAAGAGGGCGCATTGATCAAAATATTAATGCACAGTTATTCAAAGCATAAAATAACACGACTATCTTTGAAAAATGTGCATAGTGTTTAACCATATATAATAAAGTTGCTTAAATAATTAGTTCAACTGGTTCAACTGGATAGGCTAAAAAAAAAAGCATTAATGCAGTGATACCTACCTACATCTTCATCGCATCTTGTGCGCCACTGATAAGCTGCCTAACAGACACCTAAAATTTGAATGCAAAGGTTTGTGTTTGAATGTGGATTTTTATTTTAAATTTAACGAATATTCAAAATTAAATCTTTTGACAGACCTACTGTGAAGTGATAACATTGACCAGATTGAATGGTGTTTAATCATGTTTTCTTCTCAGGTGTCTTTAGGTGGTGTCGACCTCACAGTGAGGGTGTTAACGACGGGGTACTGGCCGACCCAGTCAGCGACTCCCAAATGTAGCATCCCCCCTTCACCAAGACATGCTTTCGAGGTCTTTAGAAGGTGTTGATTGTTGTATTTTGCAGTTGCTTTGTTCCAGTTTTTAACTCATTTGGGAAGAACTTTGACTTTAAGAGTCCCTCCAGAAGTTGTGTGTGTGTTCACGGCCACTGAACTCTTTCATTGCAGATTTTATTTAGCCAAGCACAGCGGTAGGCAGCTCACATTGCAGCATCACATGGGTTCAGCAGACCTCAATGCCACCTTCTATGGGCCTGTCAAAAAGGTAACAAGCAGTCACTGACAGTCTAAAGAGTTGACTTGTCTTATAATCTAACCTTTGATCATTTGACTTGCATCTTTCTTCAGGAGGATGGCTCAGATATTGTCGGTGGGGCTCAGGTCACAGGCTCTAATGCCAGGAAGCACATCCTGCAGGTTTCCACATTCCAGATGACAATCCTCATGCTGTTCAACAACCGAGACAAATCCACGTTCGAGGTACTGCACTCGTTTGGGCCACATTTGGCAAAGCTTGGGCAATTTCTCATTGACCATGTTTCATGTACGTGTCCTTAAAATATAAGCAATAGGTTTAAGTCGTGAGATTGCAATATATATAATAATTACTTTAACTAGTTCCAGTGCTGAATGTTCTTTGTTAATGTTCCCATATTCAAAGTTGCATACTTTGCATGTGCAACACGTTTATTTTTACAATTTTTTTATTAGTATATCATTATTTATTTTTTAGAATTTAAAGAATAGTAAAAAAATAATAAATTAGATCTGATTGCAGTCTTTGAAATCTGAAAAGTATTGCATGAAAAGTCTTAGAAAATCCAAAAATTTCATTTTAAATTGTTTGTACAGACCGTGCAGTTTTATTACAAATGCACAAAATAAAGTTTAAGGTGAGGAATAATAACTGACAGCTCTGTTCAAATGGAGTATTGACAGAGAAAGAAACATCCCCAAATGCACTATATATATATATATATATATATATATACACACACATACACACAGGGCACAGCTAAACATGACATTCATTATGAGTTTATGTAAATTTTGTTTTGAGATTGCTTAAATTGAAAGTTGTGGATAATTTGCCATTTACGTCTGGCTCTCAATTATACATTGGGCGGTACCCTTGTACTAAAATGTATCATTTAGCTACTAATATGCAGTCTTTAGAGGTAAATTAAGGTATAAAGGCCCCAGTGACAGCTTTTCTGTAATGTTCAATGGCTATAATTATTCATAAACAGTTTAATAGAGGCACTGGTTCCAGAATAGGCATCAGTTGTACTGGCCTTCACTCATAGTCAGGGCTCGAAATTGCGACCATTTTGGTCGCATATGCTCCCGAAATGTAATCTGTGCGACTCCAAAATATATTTGGGAGCATTTGTGCGAGTGCAAATAATTGCTGTGGTGCGACCTCTACAGTTCTCTGCTAAACGTTCAAGAATTACTGCACAGCATGTGCCACGTGACCGGGAGCTAACGCAGGTTAATCTTTTTATTCGCGCGCTGGTCGGAAGTGCGCTTTTTCTGAGCCCGTGCACCCGAAACGCGCGAACTAAAAAGCCTGTCTAACAGCGCCTGATTACTCAACTAAGTTATCTTTTGAGCCAATACTGTCAAAACACACAAGGTTTACATATAGACTCAGTTGGCTATGTTTAAAATGAAATTAAACCGGTGAGTGGAACCGAAGCGTGCCTGTATATTAGATGCGTGCAGCTCTTAAAGGGACAAAACTAAACATGCAGCCGACTGTCATTAAAGGGATAATTCACCCTACAATTTTATTTCTGTCATTATTTACTCACTGACATGTTGTCCCAAACCTGTATTAATTTATTTCTTGTGGTGAACACAAAAGAAGATATTTCAAAGAATGTGGGTCACCAAACAGTTGCTGGTCCACTTGATAGTAGGATATAAAAAAATACTATGGAACTCACTGGGGACCAGCAACTGTTTGGTTTTCCACATTCTTCAAAATAGCATGTATGTTCAGCAGAAGAAAGAAACTCACTCAGGTTTAAAACTAATTTTGAGTGAGTAAATGATGGTATTAATATAAAACACTATGACAGAATCGACAGACAGATGACCGAATTTATTCTTTAATGTTAAAACAACAAAACCATAGAGAAAAACATAACTCGCTACTCTTGACTGAAAAAAACAATACAGTTACTTTAATAGGAATCAATCTATAGTGTTTTATTTGTATTAATTGTTCATTCAATTTCTTGAATGCTCTACTAAATATGCCTATTGTACCTGATAATTAAACACTGTTTGTATATTATGTGTAGTTGTAATGTGTATCTTTGTTCTTATTTTTTCATAACAAAGATAAAATAATGACAATGATTTTTTATCTTCGCCCACTTTGGCCTAAATATCCACCATTCTTATTTATATTTTGTTTCCTTGAAAGGCTTTGTCTTTATAATAGGGAAATTAGTTTGGCAGTACTGCTCAGACAAACTGGTAAAACTAACATGACAAAGAACTGTGATAAAATCGTGAAATGTCTAAAAATTAAAAATTGATATGATATTTTTGCCATATCACCCACCCCTACTTGGAACTGACCGGTTTTGTGACCGCACTTGCACAAACTGCATTGAAATCATTTTCCAAATTTTCATTTGTGTGGAAATATTACCAAGTCTGTAAACAGCCATTAACAGAAGCCAGAGACGCTGAAGACGGACACAAAGAACATAAAATACTGTAGCAGCCTGAGCAAACTCAACGTTCACCATGCAAAATATAGAAAGGAAATCCTAAATATTGAATTGGGAGTGGGGGTCTATATGAATGTATTTCTGAGGGGAACTGTTTTGAGAAAAGTTTACATTTAGATTAAATTTTAAATTAAATTTTCTTCTCATCTTGCATGTATAAAAAACAAAGCACTGCAGCTTAAGGATCAGGTTTAATTGATGAAGCTTTTAATCATCAGGAAGGATGTTGCCCGCCCTTCCGCTCAATTGGCGGTTGTGTTGCTCCTTAATATTCAGTGGGTGCTCCTAAAACATTTGTGGTGCTCCTAACTTCTTGAAGTTGGGAGCACCAGTGCTACCAAGTAAAAAGTTAATTTCGAGCCCTGCTCATAGTACTTATTAATCAGCCTGTATATTGAATTAAATGGCATTGCTGTACTTTTCCCACATGTCCCTGTGGTTTTCCGCTCGTGACAGGAGATCCAGCAGGAGACGGATATCCCGGAGAGAGAGCTGGTGCGGGCGCTGCAGTCTCTGGCCTGTGGAAAGCCCACACAGAGAGTCCTCACGAAAGAACCCAAGTCTAAAGAGATCGAGAGCGGCCACGTCTTCACTGTCAATGACCAGTTCACCTCCAGACTGCACCGAGTCAAGATTCAAACAGGTAACACTCAGCTTGACCGATGCTGTAGAGCTCAAGTTCAGCAATGATGAAAACACATACAGAGACAATAAGGCTTTCATCAATGTTGTCTAGTTTGATATATATTCAAATTGTATTCATTGTTGTAATGGCAAAGCTCCGTCACTTCAGTGTCACGTGATCCTACAAAAATATTACTACAGGTTCAAATAACAGCTTTTACATTTACAACTTACTCTTTTTGCAATGGATTACCTTTTCTCAAACATAATTAGTCTTTTTTTTTTTGAACTGAGATTTATAAATCATATGAAAGCTGCATAAATAATATTTCCATTGATGTATGATTTGTTATGATAGGAAAATATTTGGCTGATATAAAACTATTTGAAAATCTGGAATCTGAGGCAGCAAAACAATCTTAAATATTGAGAAAATCATATTTAAAGTTGTTCAAATGAAGTTCTTAGCAATGCATATTACTAATAAAAAATTACGTTTATATTTATGGTTGAAAATTTACTGAATATCTTCATGGAACATGATTTTTACTTCATGCCTAATGTATTGTTGGCTATTGCTACAAATTATACCTGTGCTGCTTATGACTGGTTTATGGTCACAAATATTACAGTTACAGAAGATTACAGTTTTGCAGTGCATGCAACATTTAATGCCATGACTGAAAAGACTAGGAAGTCTCCGATTTGAGACCCCTTTAAGACGTTAATTTGTAAAAATGTGAATTAAGACTTTTTAAGACCCGCAGAAACCCCCCCAAAATTGAAAAACAATCATTTTGACCCATGCAATGTATACCTGTGCTACTTATGACTGCTTTTGTGCTCCAGGGTCACACATAATCATTTTTACTTTAGGAAAATATCGAATAAAAGTTTGAGGCTATTGATTTGGATTATGCTCATAGTACAATGCATGTGCTGTTTAAATACAGACAGGCTGATTTATGCAGTACTGAACTTGCTTCTCATCTTCATGTAGCGCCGTCTATCGTTCAAGCGTGAATGTGCTTTTATTTTCAGTCTGGTGCATATTCACTTAGATCTTGGTGTTAAAGAACAATTTGTTGACTATTTTTGTTACAAGTACCTTACTTTACATTGTTTCAATTGATCATTCCTTTGATACATATTTCATCTGACTCCGTATATCTTGGTAATGGACCTTTTTCAGAGACTGATGCATTTCTGCAGCAGTTAACATTGTACATATTTACTTTAAATTATATGCAGTTTTATCGCTATGCTTTTGTGTTACATTATTTTGGTTTTAAATTACCGGTCCCCCCTCTTGTAGAAAGTCATGGAAATACAATAATGGATTTTTTTTTCTTTGTTGTAGAAACAAATATATTTGCTATGGTCTCCCATTCATGTAAACCTTTATTTATGTGAGGTGTTTTCATATACTTCACATCTGATTATTGAACATTGAACATATAGTACATACTGATTTTATTATCATGGGCAGCCACTGCTTGAAAGTGCTGGAAAAGTGCTTAAATTCCAATCCTAAAAAACTGTAAAGTGCCCAAATTCAGGTAAAATGGTCAGATTAAGTATTGGCCGTTAAGTAATGTTACTGGTGCATCCCTTTATTTTTATACATACTGTGAAAAGACCGAACTTGAACATTCATTTTTGCATGTCGCTCATCCATCCTTATAAATGTCATATCATGACTCTTTATTGTGTTTCTCCTCACAAATACAGTATTTCAGGATAGTAAGTATTGTTACACACAGCATCGTTTAGATGTACACTCATGCTACTTTTCAACAGTTCTGCTAGTTGATCATTTGGAAAGTGTTTTTTTTGTAACCTGTATGTCTCATCTCTGCAGTTGCAGCCAAACAGGGAGAATCGGATCCTGAGAGGAAGGAGACGCGGCAGAAAGTGGATGATGACCGGAAACACGAGATCGAGGCGGCTATTGTTCGGATCATGAAGTCCAGGAAGAAGATGCAGCACAATGTTCTAGTAGCAGAGGTGTGGAGACATAGTTTTAATATCCCAAAAATGTTCAGCCACACTTGAACATGTTATTTGAGAATAAAGGTCATTGCACACGGAGTCTGAAATGTTCGCACGTGGAAAAATAATTATGACCTCACGTTATGTTAATCAAAGTTTACACACTGCCTCTGAAATTTTCATCCGTCATAAAAAAAATCGGATCGGGTTCGATTTTTGGCGTTTTTTGCATCAATGGCAAGCATTTTGAGAGGTGTTTTGACCGTTCAGAGCCACCGTACAAGCAAACGCCAAAATCCAGAATGGCGATTGTTAAATTCATCCACTTCTTCTCGCAGCACAAAGCACTGTTTATAGATCCTTGCACACAGTTCACAGAAATTAGTGGTCTTTTTTTAATATGTGGCTTTAGTATCGCTAGCAAAGCATCAAACTGAGCCACTGACATCCTGAAATAAACTTTGAATCGCCCGTGATGCTCCTTAAGGAGGGGGAACTCTCCATCCTCTCTATTTTAGGATTGGATGGACTCAATATTTCCTTTCTTTTTTTTCAGAAGCGAAAGGACAACAAAATCATCCTCAATGCTTGAAGACTCAATTTAGTAGGATACTGTTTTTCAAATTTTTCCGCAACGGATTAATTAATACGCATCGGACTCAGTGTGCAAGATTTCTGTGCGTGACGAATTATTAGGATTATGAATATGAAAAAACGCATGCGCAAATTTCGGACTCCGTGTGCAGAGACCTTAACAGTGTGATGTAATTTTTTTCCTGTTTCTTTGAACAATTGTTCATAGAGCTTCAGTTTGATCCTGCGTGTTTTTGTCTTTAGGTAACCCAGCAGCTGAAGGCACGATTCCTTCCCAGTCCTGTGGTCATTAAAAAGCGTATTGAAGGACTTATCGAGAGAGAATACTTGGCAAGAACACCAGAAGATCGCAAAGTGTACACATACGTAGCATGAACAAGGAGCGCAATTAAATCTGGCATGAGAGTACGATTGAGCGAACGAGCATTGTTTTTGGACTTTGTTACACACCTCACATGGGATGTTATTTTATTTTATGCCCTTTTTGCCTTTGTTGTAATTCGTAGTGTGAAGAAACCTCTCATCTTCTAATGAACTTGTTTTAAATTGTTCTTTTTGATTCCCATGACGCTTTCCACTGGATTAGATTCAACACTTTTACAGAAGGTCTCTATGAGAGAAGTGATTTTTGTGTGCGTCTTCACAATCCTACAACCTAATTAATACAGTAAGCCACACAGTTCCCCAGCATTGGATATCATTACGACCATTCATATCATGAAATACCTTCTGAATTATTATCTGTGTAAGTGTGTTTGCGACTGTGGCACCTAATTTGGAAGTACAGGTTCTTGCCATCAGTGCTTTACCTGTAAGATTGTCAAATGTGTATCTGAGTGACAAAGGGGATGTAGCGTTTGGTTCAAAGCATGCTTTTACTGAAGACTGATTGAGCAACACTTACACAGCATATAAAATGGTGGTTTGGCTGTCTTTTTTCCCTTGCTGTTTTTTTTGTTTTTGTTTTCATGTCTAACATGGCCAATTGTAAAAGATGACTTAAGTGTTTTGTTTTGATGGGTCATCTGAAAGCAGTTTAAACAGGGATGTGGTGCAGTTGGTGTTTTCAGCATTATTATATTTCAATGTGTATAAATTGTAAAATAATTGTTATTGTACTCAATGCTGAAGTGAACTGTACAGGGCCTTGTTTTCATCATTAAATGTAGAAAAATACAGAAAAAAAACAATAAAAGGATTGGCCGTTTTGGGTCAGACTTATTGTCTTGTTCTGATTTCCCCAAGGAAGGGTCCTGGTCCAGGAGATCAAATCTCAAGCAGTGTGAAATTATACTTATTTGACATTAACAATGAGCAATGTACAAACAGAGCACATCAGATATGGTAAATGACAGCTCAAATGGGCATGCTTTACACAAGAGCCGATAAGGTTTGTTCCCTTTCAAATGGGACCTTGCACTGTGACCTTTAGAGGACACTATGGGAAATGCCTCCTGCATGACTGGTGACTAAATATGACAATGAACTTGATGTTGGCGGGCAACAGCCTATGACGTTCCTAATAGTGCAGCTGTGAGTATAAAGGGGCACTTGTAGAACACATCCTCTTCTATGTCTTCAGAAACTGGTGTGTCTAGGCAAGAAGCTATGGATAGCACTAGTGCTAATTATTTCAGGAAGTGTTGATCCGTGCACAGACGAGAATAATGCATGCTCAGTCCTTAAGGGGGCTGAATGCATGCATTGCGATTATTTTTTTTTCTTGAAGCTCCCTTCTTGTTGGTCCCCTTTGTCGAGAGCATTTGGACAGCCATCTTCAGCTTGTGGATCAGGACCTGCAGAGGCGAGTAGGAATCTGAAGTCATGGTGGAGTTCACTGAGGAGTTTGAGAAAGGAGAAATGGATCGTTCTCATTTTTCCGTGGGTGATGACGATCCACTGTTGGATGAGGATGTACTGACTTGTACATCCTCTGACACAGCAGCTAGCGGGTTTCTCGCCTAAAGCCAAGAAAATGTGATGTGGCTGTTGAGGACAAAGTTATTGGCGAGTCTTCACAGACTGCCTGCCTCATGTACGCGAAGTTGCTTGAGGTTATTTCCCATTCCACAGACTGATTAGATCTACATTGAAGGCATGACAAATGTGAGAAATTGGTAAATTGGACGAGTGATTTTGTGTTGGGACATAATCCTCCAAACAATATATGTCTGCGCCCCGAGCCAGTCTGGGCATGGAATTTTCCCATGAAATTGGGATTTTCACCAGGGAGAAATGCAATTGACCTATCGGCGAGCCCCTCCCCTCAAACGCAGACTAGCCAATGGCAGTCGAGTATCAGTTGCATGGGGAGCGGAACTTGGACATCTAAGGTTTCAACGCCATAGAGAAATATTAGAAGATCCAAAGCTTGCATCGGTTTTATGGGGTTTATGCTTCAAAATGGAAAAACTATGTGCTTGTGGTACTCGTAACACTGAT
The DNA here is from genome assembly GCA_003573665.1 of Oxygymnocypris stewartii. Lineage (NCBI taxonomy): Eukaryota > Metazoa > Chordata > Actinopteri > Cypriniformes > Cyprinidae > Oxygymnocypris > Oxygymnocypris stewartii. The sequence continues at coordinate 364,898 of QVTF01024441.1, forward strand.
TCCAGGTATTCTGAGAGGATTAGCAATATAATTTATTTTATTACATTTCCTGAATCCAAACAAAACAGCAAAATGTCCCCAAGTATTCAACCCCAATACAAATGAAGACAAAAACTTTCATTTTCCGGTTGTCTTACACTCATTAAGTTACAATTTACATCTGCTCAAGCAGAACGTTAATGTTATCTTGTGCTTCAGCAAGGTATCTCTGGCTAAAACTAGCTAACGTTAAAGTTAGTGAGTCCATGCTAACGTACAAACTTAAATAGCGGACTGTTCTCACGTCTTGTACAGTGTAGATCAAAAACACATAAACGAAGGTCTACATGTCAGCGCCTCTCCATATTAAACTGGTTACATGTAAATTAATTTAATCATACCCTGCGATACAGGAGCAGTGTTGATCCTGCATGTTGTCATCCGCGATCATGATGACCGACCGTAATAAGAGACTTCTCCCACTTGCATTGTAATCTGTAAACCCTTGCTTCGAGTTACCCACCGTATTTATATTTAAATATTTTATAAATCCCTCCATGGAATATCTAATTCCCAATTGGTGGCATTCTGTGTCCAAAAATGAGCAAAAACATCGTGGGACAAGGTTTTCATATGGCAGCTGTCATTGTAAGACAGCGAGCAACTCCATTTGTTTGTCCGAGGGAGCGACAGTAACTAAAGGGGGTGGTGCTTACCGATCCAAGATGGCGGCGCGTTCGGACGCAGCGGCTACTCCGGGTCCTAAAAACTGTGTTTTTATGTCTGTTAGTCTTGTCTCCTCGTCTTCAAACTGTCTGACTTTATTGAAAAATCAAAAGACAAACACCCGGAAACACATCTATGATCGCCAGAGCCTCCTGGATATCGACAATGTGTACAAACATCAGCTTTCACCAGCGACTACTGAGAAGCTACAAGGCCTCTGTCTGCTGCTGAAGCCGGACCCCGAGACCGCGGCCTCGCCTACTGATGCTACCCGCACAAAGCAGCGACGCCGGCGGTGTGAGAGGGGACAGAAGCGCGGCAAGCGTGGAGGTATTCGAACTAGGCTAAGGGCTAATCCAACTAGTCCAGCAATTCCATCACTCATGCTCTCAAACGTTCGCTCTCTGGAAAACAAACTGGACTTAATTCAACTCAGCCGGTCTACACAGCATGAGACAAGGGATTGTTGTGTGTTTGTTTTCACTGAAACATGGCTAAACGACAACATCCCGGACTCCGCCATTCAGCTGCACGGACTAACTTGCTGCCGAGCGGACAGAGATTCATCACTGTCTGGTAAGACTCGCGGGGGTGGCTTGTGTGTGTATATCAACAAAGAATGGTGTAACAATGCAGCGGTATTATCAAAACACTGTTCATCGCTGGTGGAGTTTATGGTTGTGAAATGTCGACCGTTCTATCTGCCGCGGGAGTTCACGGCCATTGTTATTGTCGCGGTGTACATTCCCCCGTGTGCAAATGCTAAGGACGCGCTTCGTGAACTGTACAGCGCCATCAGCGAACAACAAACAAATAACCCCGACGGCTTTTTCATCATAGTGTTGAAAACTCTGTTCTTCTAAAGTAGAAAACTCAGAAGAGAAGACCAGGAGACTTCGGATCGGATTGTCAGCAGAATTTCTTTATTCTATGACATGTTGATGGTAGCTGCAGTCATCGAAAATCTCATTCTTAAGTAATTTACAGGTTGTCTTATAGGTATTTTTGGAGGAGGGATTCTTAGAGGTGGAGACAAACATCAAACAAAGCTAGCCTCTGAGGGCAATAAACCTAACGAATCCACGTCTGGCAAGGGCTCTTTGAATCAACATCTGTTACCAGACTTCCCGTGGTTCTAATCTCATCAACATAATCAAATGCATAGACACTAATTCAATCAACCTAAAACGAATCCACGTCTGCCAGGGGTTCACACAAATCAACGTCTGGCAGTCAACATGACTTGATTGAGACAAAGCACAGTTATACATTGAGTGGTAATAAGAATAAGGAAGTGGATAATAAGAATCTAAATTAAACCATTTAAATAGAATTTGTAATCCTTCAATTCCCCGTTTGAGAGTTCTAATAACTCTCACAAAATACAAATTTAGACACTTAAAAGTTCATTCTTGTAACTTGTAATTGTTACAGGCACATCGTACATGTTCTGTGTTGCTTATCTTATATGTAATTGCATGCTGACACAGAAACAAAACATGCAATTAATTTTGCTGAAAGATCGTATGTGAGTCTCTGCGTTGTGTATTTTTTTTTCTTCTTTCTTCTTTCTTCTTTCTTTCTTGTGTGATAGTTGGCAATGGGTCTGGTTGTTTTCTAGAGGTCGTGGCTTCATCCGCAGGTGAGAGGGGTGGTGCATATGGATCTCAGGACAGCCATCAAATGGTATCTGCACAGAGGAAGAAAGAAACACAAACAAGAGAGACCAACGGCACAGAGCAGTATTTGTTGTAGAGTCTGCAAACATTAGGGTTGTATCCTCTGTTCAAAATATAGTCTGCTATTGTTGTTCCTTCTTTCCCTATTTCTCAATTCCTGCGACACCTAAAGAACAGTGAGGAAAGGATGGACTAATGGAGGGGAAAGGCCTATGAGGAAATCTTCACCTCAGGGTTGGCCCCCGAAGCCTGTTGCTTTCGGTTCTTCCCTGGGCTCCTCACTGGTTCTTGTGTCTGCCCTATCCTATCCCTGCAGGGGGAGGAACAACCTTACAATGTGACACATGAGTCCAAGTTTTCCTTCCCTGACACAATACTGCAGCTGCTGTAATCAACATCACTTGATGTGGTCCGTACCACTTAGGCTCTAATGGCTTGTTTTTGAATGTCTTTATCATGACCCATTGACCTGGGACGATTGTGTGTCCACCTTCTGGTGGAGTCTGCCAACACGACTCAACTCTCTCTTTGGCACTCTGCACTGCCTTTGTGAGGTTTTCACAGTAAGCGATCAGGGCATCAGAAGCAATGTGCACATCAGCATTTCTAAGATCAATCACACCTGGCATCTGCATTGGGCGTCCAGTAATAATCTCATGAGGGCTCAGTCCTACTGATCTGTTAGGTGATGCTCTCATACTACACAGTACTGCGGGCAGTGCTTCAACCCATGGTACTCCTTCCTGATGCATTTTGCTTAGCCTGGTTTTAATTGTTCTGTTTGATCGTTCAACCTGTCCTGATGCTTGTGGCCTATAGGGACAGTGAAGGTTCCACTTAATCTTCAACATTCTAGACACTTCCTTGACTACCTGTCCTGTGAAGTGGGTACCTTGATCTGAGTCAATGCAATCTGGTAATCCCCATCTGGGAATGAAATCAGTGACAAGACATTTAGCAGTATGTGCAGCTGTAGCATGCCCTGTTGGATAAGCTTCTACCCATCTTGAGAACTTGTCTATTACTACCAAAACGTCAGTTTTTCCTTTACAAGGGGGCAACGATATGTAATCAACTTGCAGGTGACGAAATGGCCCTGGTGGAGCTGGGGTGTGTGCTGCTGGTGTAATGGCTGCTGGTACATCATTATTTTTCTGACATGTAACACATCTCTTGACTGTTTCAGTGGCTGCGTTTCTGAATTTTGGATTCCACCATTGATTTGAGAACCTGTGATTCATTGTTGCTGGACCACTATGACCCAAACTGTGTATTTGTTGAGCCAAATATGGCAACAGTGATTCGGGAGCAACATACTTTCCCCCTTTGGTCCAGCAGCCGGATGAATCCACAGTGGCTCCTTTGTCTAACCATGTCCATGCTTCATATAGAGGAACGTCTTTATACAGATCAACGATTGATTCAGGAGGTAGAATTATCTTCTGTGCTGTACTACCTGAACACACTTGTACAGTTGCATAGAAACAAGCCTGTTTAGCCGCTACATCAGCAAGAGCATTACCTTTAGCTTCCGTAGTGTTAGTTGTGAGATGTGCTTTCACTTTGATCACTGCTAATTTCTTTGGGAGTTTCATGGCAAACATTAAATCTTTCACTAATCCAGCATGCTTAATGGGGGATCCAGCAGAAGTTAGAAATTTTCTGGTTTGCCAAATGACACCAAAATCATGAATTACCCCAAAAGCATACCTGGAATCTGTGTAGATATTTGCAACCGATCCTGAAGCTAGCGTGCATGCTCTAGTTAAGGCTACTAGTTCTGCAGCTTGAGCTGAAAAATGATCTGGAAGACGACCTGAAGCAACTACTTCAGTGGTGGAAGTTACTGCATATCCTGCTCGTCTGTTACCTTCAATAACTTGAGCTGAACCATCAACAAACAACTCCAATTCTGCGTTCTCTATGGGAGTTTCTGCTATTTCACTTGTCGCTGCATATGTAAGCGTAACACAATCATGAGTCATTTCGCCTTCATCCTCTAACACAAATTCAGTCATTGCAGACATCATACATGAGGATGGGTTCGTGACTGGTGCACGCTGTATAACAATATTCGGGGCTGTGAGAGTTGCTAACCAATTTCCCCAACGGGAGGAGGTGACAGAAGTGACTTTTGCTTGATTCATTAGTGCGGACACTGTGTGAGGGCATTTTACGTTTACAGTCTGACCTAACACCATTCCTGATGAAGCCTGAAGCGCTAGATGAACTGCCTGTACTGCTCTGAGGCATGGGCCCATACCTTGAGCGACTATGTCAAGTTTACCGGAATAGTAATGAATTGGGCGTAAGCTGCCCCCATGATCTTGCATTAGACATGCAGTCATAAAGCCTAAGTGTTCATGGACATAAAGCACAAAGGGTCTATCAGATTGGGCAATTCCTAATGCTGGTGCTTGACATAGTGCTCTCTTCAAATCATTAAAAGCTTTGAGATGAAGTTCTTCCATACAAACAGTATCTGAATCTTTACCATGGCCTTTCAACAAATCATAGAGAGGCTGAGCAATCGAGGCATAGTCTTCAATCCAAGGTCTACAATAACCTGTTGTTCCTAAAAATGAGCGGAGTGTTTTAATGGTATTAGGCGGAGGTATGGCTTTGACTGAAGCCGCTCGATCCTGTGTAATAGATCTATTTCCTGCACCAATTGTTTGACCCAGAAATGTGACTTGCTTTTTAGCAACTTGAGCTTTGTGAAAGCTGCATTTGTGTCCTTTTTTATGCAAATAGTCCAACAATGATGCCAATTCAGTTTGATGTACCTCATGATCTGTTGAGGCAATCAAAATATCATCAACATATTGGATCATAGTGGACTGTTTTACCGGACATTCTGGGTCACACAAATCACGTCTGACAGCCTGATGATATATGGTTGGGGAGTTTTGAAATCCCTGTGGCAATCGTGTCCACTGGTATTGTTCATAGTCAACTGTGAAAGCTAACCATGGCTGGCTGTCAGAGTGCAACGGTACAGAAAAGAATCCATTAGACATATCAATTACTGAAAAAATCTTACAATCTAATGGTAAGCCATTACAAATTGTAGATGGATCTGCCACTAGGGGGGTGATTTTTTCAATATGTTTATTGGCTACTCTGTAGTCTATTGTAAGTCTCCATGTCCCATTAGATTTCTTGATGGGCCATATGGGTGAATTACATGGACTGTTGGTTTTAACTAGCACTCCTTGCATCAGCAAATTTTCTACAATAAGTTTGATTCCCTGTATAGCTTCCTTATTAATTGGATATTGTTTGGTGACCGGAGGTGGAGTTCCTGTCAATTTAACTGGTTCTACACCTGTCAACAACCCACAATCATCCTTGTCTTTAGCCCAAATTGGATGATTCTGTAAGAAAGCATACTCGGGAGGGGTTGCATTATTGGTAGAAATCTGTGCTGAGGAAATTTTTATGCTAGTAGATTCTGAGGACATGTCTAAAGTTAGATTTATTTGTCTCAGAAGATCCATGCCTAAAATTGCACCTGTATTTAATGGAGCGCATAGCAATTTTGTAGTCAGAGTTTTTGGGCCAAATTGTACCTCTATGGGCGGAGTTTCATACAAAACAGAATCTTCACCTATTACACCAGTTAAACAAAGTTTGGTTTTCTTGTATGGGATGTTTAAACCTTGTGCCAATTTTGTAGGAATTACTGTAATTTCTGCACCTGTATCAAGCAAAAAATCAATCTCTTTCTCTTTTATGCTACCTTTCACAAAAATTCTTTGGTCATTGTGTTGGATTACAGGGGAAAGGTAGCTACTCACAGCCCCAATAATTAGTTTTTTTCCTGGTCTTGTTGTGCTCTTAGAAGAGCCTGAACTAACTGTCCTATAATTTCAGTGGTCACTGGCGGAACTACTTCAGGGTTGTGTGCAGGCTGAGAAGGAGCAGAATTATGCATAGCATTTCTTTTACTATCTTGCAACTTCTTCCTACACTCTTTCTCCCAGTGTCCTAATTTTTCACAGTATTTGCATTTGCTTTCTCTTTTAGACCATCTATTGTCTTGTTTCGTTGTGTTAAACGTAGCTGCTGCTACTCTTACTTTTGCCTTGACATCAGCATCTCTTTCCCATGTAGTTAACCTGTCTAGGTTACTTCTGAGAGTTCTGTTAGACCAAGTTAGATCTAAGAATGGTAAAGCTTTTCTGTATTCGGCTACAAGGCCATCTGACCAGATACGAACCAAGGGTCCCTTGTCATCCAGAACACCTTCAGGGTCATCAACAATTCCACTGTAGATTACAGCTGACTGACAAAATCTTTCAGTATATTCACTCACAGTTTCTTCTTTCCTTTGCACACAGGTAGTAATTCTAGACCAATCTATTTTGGGTCCTAAGATATTCTTTAGGATTTTCAAAATACCTTCTCTTAAATCACCCTTACTGGCATTTCGCAGTTCAGAAGTGACAGCAGATTCAAAACTGTTGAATTCAGATTCAGTTAGTATTTGTGACATCAGCTGCGTGACTTCTGCCAACGACATGTCATAAAGACGCATTTTACTGATCAATGTTCTTCTAAATTCAGAAAAATGTGTGCGTGCTGACGGTAAACTCTGAGATAGTCTCTCTATATCTTTAGGACATAAAGCTTTGGCAGCAGTTTGTATTTGCACAACAGAAGAATGGAGAGGAACACCATCAGTGTCCTCAATCCCCTGAGATCTTCTCCTAGCCCCACACACATGGACGGAATTTACAGGCACATCAGTTACTGATTGGAGAGCTACATCTGTTTCAAAGAACGCTTGTAAATCAGGGGAAATGTTATCAGGCTGACTTACTTCCACATCAGTTTTTGCCTCTTTCTTGAGGTTCAATTTCTTGGTCAAAGTGTATATTCTAGCACGGAGTTCATTGTTCTGTTTCTCTAGCTCTGCGTTACGCTGAGACTGTTGTGTCGCTAGCGTTACACTGATTTCCCTGTGACAACAGATAATGTCTTTCACATTGTTCTTACGAATACTTGCTCCTAGTACTTTTTTACACTCATCTACCGACCAAGTCTTGTCTGGATGAATCTCATATTTCTGCGTTAGTTTTTGTCTAACTTTTTCAGTGACTATTAGGTCCATTTTTTCCCCTAACAGTGTTTTGAATTCACTATCTGACCACAGAGGAGTCGCAAGACCACTCTTTTCTGTGGTTGGAATCAGCCTAGCATTCCTTCTGACCATTTTGCAAGTTTCTTCTGTACCACACAAACAAAACAAACACTTCTCTGATCAACAGAGGGTACACTTGTTTTTTTAGCACGTAATGCCAAAATCTTCCCTGCCTGAAAGAACAGAGGATAAACCAAAATTATTAGCATGAAATGCTAACCTTCCCTGCCTGAACAGAGGATAACTTTTAGTTAAACAAAACCCTACAGATGTATGTTAACTCTTCTCTGACGGCACAGAGGATACACTGGTCTTAGGTTCTTTTGGATTAGAGACAGCCACTCACCCGAACCCTTGGTTCAGAGAAAAATTCAGTCTGGGAATCCTTGTTCAGCTTGAAGTTTCGCTGGATTCCAAAAGATGCAGATCTTTGTTTGAGCTTGAAGTTTTTCAGGTGAGGAAGCTGGAACTCTATCCGGGTCACGGCACCATCTGTTGAAAACTCTGTTCTTCTAAAGTAGAAAACTCAGAAGAGAAGACCAGGAGACTTCGGATCGGATTGTCAGCAGAATTTCTTTATTCTATGACATGTTGATGGTAGCTGCAGTCATCGAAAATCTCATTCTTAAGTAATTTACAGGTTGTCTTATAGGTATTTTTGGAGGAGGGATTCTTAGAGGTGGAGACAAACATCAAACAAAGCTAGCCTCTGAGGGCAATAAACCTAACGAATCCACGTCTGGCAAGGGCTCTTTGAATCAACATCTGTTACCAGACTTCCCGTGGTTCTAATCTCATCAACATAATCAAATGCATAGACACTAATTCAATCAACCTAAAACGAATCCACGTCTGCCAGGGGTTCACACAAATCAACGTCTGGCAGTCAACATGACTTGATTGAGACAAAGCACAGTTATACATTGAGTGGTAATAAGAATAAGGAAGTGGATAATAAGAATCTAAATTAAACCATTTAAATAGAATTTGTAATCCTTCAATAGCCGGCGACTTCAACCACGCTAACTTAAAGTCAGTTTTACCAAAGTTCTACCAACATGTGAACTTTGCAACAAGGAGAAATAACACACTGGACTTTGTTTACACAACAGTGAAAAACGCATACAAAGCCGAACCCCGCCCCCACCTCGGATACTCGGACCACATCTCTGTTATGCTAATCCCAGCATACAGACCGCTTCTCAAACTGGCCAAACCGGTTCAAAAGCAGATCACGGTATGGCCAGACAATGCTACCTCAGCACTGCAGGACTGCTTCCAGGACACAGACTGGAACATGTTTAAAGAGGCGGCCACTTATAATAACCATACAGACCTACAGGAGTACACTGAAACTGTGACTGCTTACATCAAATACTGCATTGATGATGTGACAGTCACCAAGACCATCACCACACGTGCAAACCGGAAGCCATGGATGACAGCAGAGGTTCGTGGGCTGCTAAAAACCAGAGATGAAGCGTTCAGATCAGGAGATAAAGCAGCCCTCAAAACAGCAAGAGCCAATCTGTCCCGTGGCATCAAAAATGCAAAACGGTCATATGGCACTAAAATAAATAATCATTTCACAAACACCAGACACACGGAGCCTGTGGCAAGGCATTCAGACCATCACTGACTACAAGCCCCCGCCACAGGCCTGTGACGACGACACATCCCTCCCAGATGCACTCAACCACTTCTATTCACGGTTTGAAATGCAGAACGACACATCTGCACAAAAACTGCCCACACCTCCCAACGACCAGGCACTCTGTCTGTCTCCAGCCGACGTAAGGAAGACCCTATCTAGGATTAACCCACGCAAGGCTGCGGGTCCTGACAATATACCTGGCCACGTACTGAAAGACTGTGCTGAACAGCTGACAGATGTCCTTACAGATATCTTCAACACCTCGCTGAGCCAGGCAGTCATCCCCACATGTCTCAAATCCACGACAATCATACCGGTACCAAAAAAATCACCTGTGTCCTGTCTAAATGACTACCGTCCCATAGCACTGACTCCAATCATAATGAAGTGCTTTGAGAGGCTAGTCATGCACAACATCAAAACCAGCATCCCCAACACACTCGATCCGCTCCAGTTTGCATACCGCCCAAACCGCTCTACGGATGATGCAATTTCCTCCACCCTCCACCTGGCTCTTACCCACCTAGAAAACAAAGACTCATATGTTAGAATGTTGTTCATCGACTTCAGCTCAGCATTCAACACAATAATCCCACAACAGCTCATCAATAAATTAAGCCTGCTGGGCCTCAACAATTCCCTCTGTAATTGGATCCTGGACTTTTTAACCGGAAGACCTCAGTCAGTCCGGGTCGGCCACAACACCTCGAGCACTACCACACTGAGCACAGGGGCCCCACAGGGCTGTGTGCTCAGCCCGCTGCTCTTCACGCTGCTGACCCACGACTGCACTGCCAAGTTCAGCTCCAACCACATCATCAAGTTTGCCGATGACACATCAGTGGTAGGTCTCATCAGCAACAACGATGAAACGCACTACAGAGAGGAAGTGGCACAGCTGGCTGAATGGTGTGGCGCTAACAACCTGTCCCTCAATGTGGAGAAGACAAAGGAGGTTGTGATGGACTTCAGGAGAAACTCTGTTGACCACCCCCCACTGACCATCGACACCTCGACTGTGGAGAGAGTCAGCAGCACTAAATTCCTGGGGGTGCACATCACAGAGGACCTCACCTGGACTACCAACACCAAGTCTATCTCCAAGAAGGCACAACAGCGCCTACACTTTCTCCGCCGGCTGAAAAGAGCAAGCCTCCCTCCACCCATCCTTACCACCTTCTACAGGGGTACCATTGAGAGCGTGCTGACCAGCTGCATCACTGTCTGGTACGGAAACTGTTGTGCAGCAGACCGCAAGACCCTCCAGCGGACAGTGAACACCGCTGCAAAAATCATTGGTGCCCCTCTCCCCTCCATCCTGGACATTTTCCTTACACGATGCTCCAGCAAAGCAAAAAGTATCGTGGAGGACCCCACCCACCCCTCCCACAGTCTCTTCCAGCTCCTACCCTCAGGTAGACGGTACCGGAGTATCAGAGCCCGCTCCGCCAGACTGCTCAACAGCTTTTTCCCCCAGGCTGTGAGAGCCCTGAACTCACATCACACCGCCCCCCTCTGAAACCCCCCCCCCCCCCCCCACCTTACCACATCTCAGGAAAAAACTGTTAAACTTTTATCTCTGTGGAATTCAGGTGAGCGGGCCTGCACAAGCCACCTGTAGCAACACACTCTCCTCTGCATGCACTAGACACTTTCACACACCATTGTGTGTCCATAATCCCACAAAAGACTGATTGTAATATACGACTGTAATGTATGTATTTTTACTAGCTCATGCACCACAAATCACCTTACACTGTTCCCCAGCCAGCTGCTTGAATGTCTCTCTTTTGCACATGTACAGTATTTGAAGTCATCTGCACAGTTGTACAGTTTGTATTTTTTGTTTTTTAGTTTATGTATAGGTAACCACTTTTATATATAGCATATGTATAGTCAAAGCTGACAGTAGGTTAGTTTGTGTATAGGTTTATACTGTTTTACTTCGTTTTGTATATCTGTATTTATGTAGCACCGTGGTCCTGTGAGGCACGACATCTCGTCCCACTATATGTCCACACATGTAGTGGAATGACAATAAAGCTCAACTTGACTTGACTTGACTTGATAGGTCAATTGGGCTAGTTTTGAGTAGCAATTGTGCAGGTTTTATTATGAAAACCTGGTAACCCTGCCTCTAGGGCAAGGGTGTCCAATCCTGCTCCTGGAAGACCACTGTCCTGCAGAGTTCAGCTCGAACCCCAACTAAACACACCTGAACCAGCTAATCAAGGTCTTACTAGAGCTTCCAGGCAGGTCTGTTGAGGCAAATTGGACCTAAACTCTGCAGGTCAGTGGCCCTCCAGGGCAAAGTTTGGAGACCCCTCCTGAGGACCAAATACAGGCCAAGGAGAGTGTTGCCACTTGTGCCCCTCCTTTGAAGAGTAGAGGAGATGCGATGGCAGGAGAAGGAAACGGGATTTAAGGGAAGTGATCCTGAGTAAACACACTGCTGAGGGTGAAGCTGCTGTGAGCATTGAACGTAGTTAGGCTTCCTCTTGCTTTAGAGAGCTGTCATGCTGAGATCTCTGTTCTTAGAAATCGGCCATGCAATGGTACTCATTTACAGGCTTGTTTGAGCCTCAGTACTCAGTTTTTAGGGTATTGTTAGGCCTCCTCTTGCTATAGAGAGTCGTCCCACTGAGGCCTCTGCTCTCTTATGCTCCACCTGGTTAATAATCAATTTAAGGCCCTTTAGGAGCCTCTTTGATAGGCATAGGATTTAGCTTGGCTTCCGCTTGTTATAAAGAGTTGTGTTGCTGAGGCCTTTGAGCTCAGTTAGGGGCGAGGTCGTTATGCTGTCTGTGAGCCTCCCTGACTGTTGCTTTCAAATGGGAGCATTGCTTAGGTCACCTCTACCTTTAGAGCAGGGATAGGGAACTTCAGTCCTGGAGGGCCAACACTCCAACCCTAATCAAACACACCTGAAGAAGCTAATCAATGTCTTCAAGATCACTAGAAAGTTACAGGCAGGTGTGTTTGATTAGGGTTGGACTCTGCAGGACACCGGCCCTCCAGGACCGAAGTTGCCTATCCCTGCTTTAGAGAGTCATCCAGCTAATCAAGGTCTTCAGGATCACTAGAAACGTCCAAGCAGGTGTGATGTGGAGCTAAACTCTGCCGAGCTGTGACCCTCCATGAACTGAGTTTGAGACCACTGTGCTAAGGCTTCCACTCTTTGGAGATCCATGTGGGTAGCAGTTCTGAGTTGTTAGGCTCTCTGTGAGCCTTCTTGGGAAGCTGTTCTGAGCATTGGACATAGCTAGGGCTTCTCTAACTTTAGAGTTGTTTATCTGAGGCCTCCATTCTCACAGCTCCAGTCAGTGACGATGTCCCCTTAAAGGTGTTCTCTGGAACACCAAACCCTTCAGCTGTGTCTGTGGCTGTGTTTTTTTCTTTTTCTTAGGCTTTGGCTTTAGAGAATTAAGTCACAACAGCTACAGGTGCGTACCCGAAGGACTGGGACTCCTTTAAAGACTTTGACTTTATTGTCAGCCGATACGGCACTCAGCATGGTGGAGAGTTTATTTGTTCCCTATAACAGGGGTCACCAAACTTGGTCCTGGTGGGCTGTTGTCCTGGAAAATTTAGCTCCAACTTTTGAATCGGGTTTTTTAAATGAGGTAGACATTCCAACCCTGCTCCAACACACAAACTATGTAGATTTCATATTAGCCTGAAGGACATGATTAGCTGGATTACGTGTGTTTAATTAGGGTTGAAACTAAAGCGTGGCTCTCCAGGAACTGAGATTGACACCCCTGCTCTAGATGATGCAGTGTGAGTTCCCATTCAAAAGAGAACATCTCAAGTTATTTGTGTAACCATGGTTCACTTAGAAGAGTAACGGGACACTGTGTCTGCTTGCTATGCTTCAGGTATTCCTGTGCACGTCTCCTTCAGACATGAAGTGGATGACGTGTTCTTCAGGTCCCCTTTTATACTCACGGTATAACTAGTTGTGACATCAAAGTATGTCACTGGCCAATGTCAAGTTCACTTTCATAGACGTGCTTCAGACACTGGTCATGCCATAGGCATTCCCCATAGTGCCCACTAGAGGATGCAGTGTCTTGTTCCCCTTCTCATTTAACCATGCTTAAATACATTCTTACAGTGTAGCACAAGCACATTTAAGCTTCCACAAGAACCAGTGATGTTTTGTTCTCTTGTATCAAGCACTGATCCATAGTAGCCTGCTTCCACCACAGAATAAATATGGAATAAATATACTTTTTCTCACAAAACTCAAGAAAAATATATAAAGATATAAACTCATAATTGTGAGGGAAAAAGTCGCAATTAGGTTTTTTTTGTAATTAAGTCGCAATTATGCTTTTTTTCAAAAAAAGAATAATTGATTTTTTTTGTTCACCACCGTATAAAAAATAAATTACAATTAAAAAAATGTCCTCAAAATTTTTAGTTTATATCTTATGATTTTGATTTTTCTTCATAGAATGACTTTTGCCATATATAAACTCAAAATTAAGAGAAAAATTATGAGAAAAAGTCTTTTGGAACGGCATGAGCGATTAAGTTTTTTTTTATGTCACAAAATATCTCAAACTCTAAAAGTTTGAAAAACTACCTATGCGTTTTTATCAGCTCATGAAGAACAAGAATATATTATTCCAAAATTGGCCAAAACACCGCCTTATCTTGACTGTTCAGTTATTTCTGTCAGGATAAGACTTAATGCCAGTTACAGATACATTGATGCCATAGGGACTCTTTCCTATTCCAGCCTGACAACAGATGCCCCTTTTAAATCTTGTTTTCATTTAAATGATTTTCCAAATACTAAATGGTAAGCAGATTTATTATTATTATTACTGTACTGGATAAGTATTTGCTCCAAAGACCAAAGCTGAGAAAATTGTGCTATCAGATGGAAAACATTTTAAAAAAAAATGATCTAAAATCTATCTACAAAGCTATTTTACTGAAAATAGTAAAAATGTTAAAGCCTTGCTGACAGAATGAAAGCCTATTAAGCATAGCATGGTTGTATTCTTAAATGGCACTGAGATGAAATATTGCAATAATGTGTAATGAGTTTCAAAGCAACACTTTTGTCTGTAAATTCCTGAGTTTATGTTTTGTACCTAGAGTACAAATACATTTATGGAAGAAATTAGGTTGAAATATAAAAAAATGTATTCTGTCACATTTTTTACAAGAAAGAAAGACAAAAATGTCCATTTTAACACTGTACAAGGGTTATTTTCTAGATGCAATTATGTAGTGTAGCGTGGAGATTTGTCCTTTCAAAAATGACAGTAAAACAGGCTTGTTCTTGGTTTATGACTGATTTATTAATTAAACATTTACAGTAGGATGCAATATACATTCCTCGGTTTTTGGTACAATTACAATCTCCATTGTCCAAGACTGCACACTACTTGAGAAGATGCTTGTTTAAAATGACAGCCATCTGCTGGGGTCCAGGCCCCTGCTTCTCATTGTGCTCCTCAGAGAGAGAAGAAAAGCACTCCCCCGACTCCTCATTTCTGAGCCCTTCTCCAAACACACACGACTCTATACGAGAGAGCTTCTCCGCTGATATTTCAGGGTTTAGTTTGAGTCATCATCATGAATTATAAAGGCTGAAGTGACGTCAGCGTGAACCGGACTCCTGGAAGGCATGTTTGCGGCGGGTTTTGCGCTCATGTAAAGACAGATATGCTCAGAGGACCGCGGCGCTTCACGAGCAGCAGGGCGGAGGATGAGACGGCGGACTCGGGCGAGGAGACCGCGGGGAGAGAGCTAAACATCCGCTCGCTTTTGTTTGCGTTTCTAAGCGAAGCAGCACAGTAACCGAGCACAACGCTGTGTGACGTCAGCAACACACGATACACTGTAACGTTACAAACAACGTCTGATCTTCAAACACGCGCCAATGCATGCGGATCATTCATAAAGGTACATCATCTGAATCAAGCAACTATTTATTATTCATTTGAATGCATGCAACCTACCAAGCGTTGAATTAAACTTAAGTTTTAACTCGGTTTGGCTGTTTAGGGACATTAGTGAAAATGCAACTAGTTCCAGGATGTTTGGTTACAATAGCACTTTAGTTTATAGAATATGTATTCCTTATGTTAATAAATATATAGATGTTTGTATACCAAAAATCTTGTCAGGCAGGCGAGGATCATTAGATGACATTAAAACACTTTATTTAAGGATCAGCCTACAAAACAAATTATTATTTATCTTTGCCAACATCCTTCAAATCTCTAGGTTTGACCCAATTTATCAGCAAGAAGCAATTTGTTTTCAATCATTTCAAATACAGTGATATTTAGGAGGATCTCTTATTATTTTATTTATTTTAACTGGTCAGAAGTTGTTTCATTTTTACATATATGTTTTTCTGAATGATGTTGGAACATTTTGCCATTTTTTCACAGTTGTTTGAAACATTAAAGTAGACACTTTACTTACATTTATTATGCTTTTTGTGTATATATATTCAATATTGTGAATTTAATTTGATGTGGATATTTCTTTGACACACACACACACACACACACACACACACACACACACACACACACACACACACACAATACCAAATTAAAGTAATAGTGCCTCCGTCTTTTTGCCTTTTTTGTTTTGATATTGTCAAAAGTAGTGCCAAATTTTAACTTCATTTATAAATCGTTGACAATTTGTCTTAGCTTTAAATGTGATTTTTTTTTTAATCCATGAAAAATATAAATAAATTGTACTTTTTGAATGAATAGTAGGCGTATATTGTACAAAAAATAAAATAAAAAACATCATAGTTAAATTTGTATTAATATTAAAGACATTCTGGAAATGAAGTTAGAGATGTCCATCCAATATATTCTTATATATATATATATGTATATATACTTGCTGATTCTTTAAAAACACCACAAGAGTTTTCATTTGAAATCCAACACCTCTCTCACTTTATTTATAAAGGACATATTTGTTATTTGCTGATAGATGATATTATGTGAACAGTATTAGGCCCATTATAACAAGCGTGTTTTTCTTTAGATCTGACTGCGGTAAAATGTCCTGCTGTAGCAGTAAGTCCGTTTTCATTATGTCATTTGCTATCACATCAACAGCCAGGCTTGTGATTAGATTTTTTGATGGTAATTTCCTCTGCCCTTTGTCCAGCGGACCTCTCCTCCGTCCCGGGTCAGGAGCTTCTGCTCACCGTGCACCTGCTGACCGACCCTGGCGCGTCTCTGCTCCTGCAGCACACTCTGGACCGCCTGCTCAAGCAGGTCCGTCCTGGCCTGCGCCTCTTCCACGTGTCCGAGCGAGCCTGTCCCGTTCATGCCCAGCGCCCCGCGGCCGGACACCCCTCACACGCCATCACCATATTCTTACATGAGTCCTACGGAGAGGAGCGTATTCTCCAAGTGCTGGACTTCCTGCAGTGTCCGCCGTGGCAATATCACCATACGGAGAGCTGCGGTGCTGGAGAGTCCGGCATTAATAACCCATCCAGCGCCCTACTGAGGCCTTATCTCCTGCCCAGCCGGGACTTCTACAGCCTGGGCGCCGGGATGCCGGTGTGGGGCGTCCGGCCGGTGCACTACGGAGGGGAGGTGGTGCGGGTGACTTTGCACAGCACCTATGATAACTTCGAGGACACCGTGCGTTTATATGAGACGGTGCTGCAGAGGAGGGTTGAGGAGCAGAAGACAGGCTTCTGTTGGTTCACGCTGCTCACAGAAGCCGGGTTCAGTCTGCAGCTGGCCATCAAGCAGCTGGCGCCCGGGGTGCGTGTGGAGCCGTGTTACTCCGCTGTGCTGCAGTTCAGAGTGGGGGAGATCGGACAGCTCGTACCCTTACTGCCCAACACCTGCTCGCCCATCAGCACCAGCCGATGGCACACCGAAGACCTGGACGGAAACAAGATCCTCTTCCAAGTAGGTCACCGGAAACGTGCTCTGGTTTCTATGTGCAGTTTAGTGTGCCGTCATAGTGTTACTGCAGGTCTTAGAAATCTTAACTGGAGCAGAACATCTTAAATTAATAAAAGTTGCATGAACTACAAAAAAAGGATATCTTAGTATTTCTGTCTTGTTTTCCAATATAAATACTGTATCTAAACATCCTCTTATCAACATACATTTACTTGAGATGCAAAACGAAGAGATGAGTGTGAAAAATTGAGCATATATCTGCCAAAGGGATCCGAAAAATTACATTTTCAAAAGAAAAACAACTCCACTCACAGACATTTGTTCTTGTTTATATCATAAACACATTTTGATCAATTTCTTTATGTCCCCTTCCAGTAATCACTTAGATTTTCTTTTGGTCTTTAAAAGTCTTACTTTACCTTCACAAAACCAGCAGAAACCCTGGATATGCTGGGAAAATATCCTTAGAATATGACTGTGTTATTACACATTTGAACCATATGGTTTGATATAAATAGGCTGCGTTTCATATGTTTAAAGCCATTTTCCATGAATTTAGTCTTCCATTGTCCAATTTTACAGCAAATTCTGTTTTCCTTGTGGTTTGAGCATTTACATATTAGATAAGTTAACACACTGTTATAGTGCTTTACACAGCACAGCTTCACAGAAACAAACAGGGAAATATTACGAAAGGAGTATGATTTCAGCAGTAAAGCAACTCTACAGAAGACAGTGGTGCCGTTATATTCAGCTCAGTTCAGTGACGTGTCAGTGTTGGGATATTCTTTCTTCTCTCAAACACAAAATACGTTTAGCCCATATTAAAGAATGCTGGTAACCACTTATTTTTATTGCCCTTATTATTTTATGTTGCTGATGCGACACAGATTTGTGTTGTTCAGATAGTGTTACGCCACACAAGTCCATGATGACTGCGAGGCTTTATGATCTGATTACCACAGCCTCGATGTCTCTGTGTTAGACCTCCATATGGGAACGAACATGCTTTTGGAGGAGATGACAGCATCTTTTCCACCACATTGCTGGAATCTGAGAACGTGTTTCCTCAGATCCTGCATCTAACAGCGGTTCAGATTCAGCAGAAAGTCTTTAATATTCATCAAGAGTTTGAGCCGACCGTTGTCTAGAGTTAGTTCAAACATGAGAGCTAGTGTGAATGTGAATATAAGTATTAGAACAAGCTGGAGGCCGTATTGTGTGTCTTTTATACATTATATTTTTTAAATAAAGAGAAACATGCATTTATGAAAAACAAATCTTAAAATTTAGATTTTTCTTTCCCAGAATTGCAATTTAAAAAAATCTGAATTGTCAGATAAAAAGGTCACAATTTCCTATTTGTATTTTTATTTATATATACAAAGCAATCTTCCAAATAAATCAAAGAAAAACTGAAAAAATAAGTAATTTTCCTGCAAGGGACTGAGCATCTCTGCATACTAGGCGAGTCCGGTGGTCTTGATGGGGACGTGTTGCTTTAACTTCTGTGTTTTGTGCTTTTTATCACAAATTTTGATAGAAGTTTCTTAAATGTATCTGCTACAAATTCAGGTTGCAATAATGCAATAACAACATGATAACATTCACCACTTATTAATGCTAAGTTGCTTATATAGTTTTAGTTGAAAATCTTTTATAAAATATTTATTCATTGGGTCCAAATGGCATTATGATGCAGATTTGAATGCATTATGAGGGTTAAACTGCAATTTTCTAAATGACTGATAAAGCATGGTTTCTCCGCAGGTTAAAGCTCCAGCACAAGCTCAAGGCTTCCTGAGGTCTGCGTTTCCTCTGAGCTGTCCCAGGATGCTGCTGAGGAGCTGTGGGGCTGCCAGGCCCCCTTCCACCACTCCCTGCAGGAGGACGTCCCATCTGAAGGAGCAGACCGAGGACCGCTGTCCCCACGGCATGAAGTCAGGCAGAGAGAGCGCCGGGTCAGACGGCACCTGCAGCTCTCCTCCGGGAAGCTCCTGTTACTCGTCCCAGCGCAGCAGCCCCGCAGGCCTGTCAGTCAACTGGTACGAGCCCGTGATAACCTCCGAAACCTCCCTGTCCTGCCTCCGGCTGGAAGAGGAGGAGCCGGAGACTGATGTGGACACGGGTTGTGCTGTGAAGCTGACTCTGTCTAGAGACCTGAAACACGGCCTGGATGAGAGCATGAAGAGTGTCCAAGCAGAGACACAAGTAGAAGAGTTCTTCATCTGACTGGTCACACTTATTCAAGCAGGCAGCACACATTCACATGAATGCATTTGGCAAAGCCGCTTACAGTGCATTCACATTGAATCAATTCAAGGATTCCCTGGGAATCAGACCGCAATACTGTCGCTTTTATGATCGTCCACTCACATCATCAATTACGTAGTCTTAATAAATTATCAATTAATATAATTCCCTAATTGCAATTTATCTTTTGCATATGATAGAAAATTAAAGAGCCTTCATTTTTTGAGACATCTTTTTAAGTATAAATTCTATGATCAATGTAACTAATTCAGTGAAAGGAGGATTTTGTCGCAATTTTCAGAAGTATGTTTGGTCTTCTACAGCTTTAAATTATTAGTTTGTCCAAAAATGGACATAGATGAGTTTGTTTCTTCATCAGATTTGGAGAAATGTGTCTCAGCAATGGATGCTCTGCTGTGAATGGGTGCCGTCAGAATGAGAGTCCATCCATCAAGACTTTTAAACGTTTGCTAAAATATGGGTACAAAATCCATAATAACTCTTCCTTCAGTGAAAAGTGTCTGAATCAGGACAGATTTGCACGTCACAAGCTGAAACAGTCCAGAACAGCTCTGAACAAATACATTGGGAGTTTGATGTGAGAGACATCAGGAGATGCACTTTTCCACTGGAGAAAGCGTTATTATGCATTATGGACTCCTATTTAGTTAAAAAAACATCTTGATGGATTTTGTTCCTATAAATAATTTTATTTAATTTTGTCATTACATGCTTTTACTTTTTTTATTTGTTAAAATCTTTCACTATTTACTATGTTTTTTTTGTTTGTTTTTTCAGAGTTTGAATCTGAAATTCTGGACCTCATTCCATAAAGTATCAGATTGTTTCTATAAAACAAACTGTGTATTTATGATTTAAAAAAAGAGCCTAAACACAACTAAAAGACTAGTCATCTGAAACATTTCTGTCAACATACAACGTATTACAGTAGGGATTAGTAGTGTGAAACAATGATTGTCTTTTGATTGAGTGCAAGTGAATGAGTCCGGCTCAGATAATTCACTGTGCAAGCTTATTATAGAAAAGTGCTTGAAAATGTATTAGCAAATACAAATCAGCGTTTTGTGAATAGTCTTTTAGTGGCATTGGGATTGTTTGATGAAGCAGTGTTTGGATGATGACAGTTTAATCACAACACATTTAGAAATTAATGTTCTGTTCAAACTGCTATCTTCTGCACGCCAGCAGAAATAGCAGAAGTAATGCTAGTACTTTATTCTGAACACACATTCTCTTACAGTGTAGCATGAGCCAAATGATTAATATGTTATACAGTACATTGTAAACAGGCACTGTGCAAAGGTAAATGAGTGCAATGAAACTAGTAAACCCTAATTAGGCAGATTCATATGTTATTCCAGACACAACCAGTGGGGAACTGATGTAGAAGAGACATCAAATAGACAGCAAAATTTGACCTAAAAAAACAGGTCAAATATGCAAATCAAACTGACGTCAAAAACTTGACATGACGTTGATTTGATGTAAACTGAGCATCAAACATATTTCAGTCTGGGATTAACTTGCTATTTTCACCTAATTATCACCGGAAGAAATTGCCATCCAAACTAATGTGGCATAACTCAAGTGGAGGGAAAATTAATCACAAATAATTGACTCGCGAAACGCGATCTGAAGCCCCCAATTGACTCGCGAAACACGCTCTGATGCCCCGAATTGAACCAATTGAATCGCGAAATGTGCTCTGAAGCCCCGAACTGAACCAATTGACTCGCGAAACACGCTCTGATGCCCCGAACTGAACCAATTGACTCGCGAAACGCGCTCTGAAGCCCCGAACTGAACCAATTGGACTCGCGAAACGCGCTCTGAAGCCCCGAACACTTGAACCAATGACTCGCGAAACTGGCTCGAAGCCCCGAACTGAACCAATTGACTCGCGAAACGCGCTCTGAAGCCACGAACTGAACCAATGACTCACGAAACGCCCTCTCTGAAGCACCCGAACTGAAACAATTGACTCACGAAACGAGTATGACACACCGATGAACCAATTGACTAGCGAAACAGGGCTTGAAGCCCCGACGAACAATTGACCGCGAACCGCGCTCTGAAGCCCCCCAATTGACTCGCGAAACGCGCTCTGAAGCCCCGAACTGAACCAATTGACTGATAAACGCGCTCTGAGAGCCCCCATTGACTAGCGAAACGCGCTTGAAGTCCCGAACTGAAACCCCAATTGACTCGCGAAACGCGCTCTGAAGCCCCGAACTGAACCAATGAATCGCGAAAAGCGGGCCTGAAGTCCCGACACTGAACCAATTGACTCGCGAAACGGGCTCTGAAGCCCCGAACTGAACCAATTGACTCGCGAAACGGGCTCTGAAGTCCCGAACTGAACCAATTGACTCGCGAAACGGGCTCTGAAGCCCCGAACTGAACCAATTGACTCGCGAAACGCGCTCTGAAGCCCCGAACTGAACCAATTGACTCGCGAAACGCGCTCTGAAGCCCCGAACTGAACCAATTGACTCGCGAAACGGGCTCTGAAGCCCCGAACTGAACCAATTGACTCGCGAAACGCGCTCTGAAGCCCCCAATTGACTCGCGAAACGCGCTCTGAAGCCCCGAACTGAACCAATTGACTCGCGAAACACGCTCTGAAGCCCCAATCTGAACCAATTGACTCGCGAAACGCGCTCTGAAGCCCCGAACTGAGCGAATTGACTCGCGAAACACGCTCTGAAGCCCCGAACTGAACCAATTGACTCGCGAAACGCGCTCTGAAGCCCCGAACTGAGCCAATTGACTCGCGAAACGCGCTCTGAATCCCCGAACTGAACCAATTGACTCGCGAAACGCGCTCTGAAGCCCCGAACTGAACCAATTGACTCGCGAAACGCGCTCTGAAGCCCCGAACTGAGCCAATTGACTCGCGAAACACGCTCTGAAGCCCCGAACTGAACCAATTGACTCGCGAAACGCGCTCTGAAGCCCTGAACTGAACCAATTGACTCGCGAAACGCGCTCTGAAGCCCCGAACTGAAACAATTGACTCGCGAAACGCGCTCTGAATCCCCGAACTGAACCAATTGACTCGCGAAACGCGCTCTGAATCCCCGAACTGAACCAATTGACTCGCGAAACGCGCTCTGAAGCCCCGAACTGAAACAATTGACTTGCGAAACGCGCTCTGAAGCCTATGTAAAAATCTATTATGTAAAAACAGCTGTAGCTGCTGTACTAAATAAAAACAAAATGCTTTTAAATAATCCCTCCTTTTATTAAATCATTAACATCCTGCATGGCGACTTAAACTGTACATGGGCCTACATATAATGTTCCTTTTAAATTACTTTTGGTGCAATAAATAATCTTGAATAGATGTCTTGCAAGACACATTAGAGAAAGCAGTAAAATATTTTTTATACATTACATTCAGGATCGCCAACAACATAGCAGAGCACATTTAATGGTGCCTGTTAACTGCTCAAAGGGCGAGACGGCGTGGTCTGGCCTTGAATGCCTCAATTATGTTATTATTATTTTATTTTTTTAGAAAATAATTTAAAATTTTAATTAAATTTTAAATTAACAAATATTGTAAGCACTGCCTAATCTGTAAATTGTGAGGTCCCGGAACAAAGCGGGGTAATGAATCTGTCCGGCAAGTTTTTTTTATATTATTATTGAACTTTCAAAAATACAAAATTCAACAGCTAGTTCATATATATATATATATATGCTTTTATTTATGTAGGCTACACAGAGAAACAAGATGCGCTTTCTGCTGTCTCATGCAGTCTCCGTGAAATGGAGCGTCACAGCAATGAACCGGCTTTATTAAACTTTATTTAATTTAATTACTTTATTAAACGAACGAACGAACCAAAAAATACTAATCTTTAATTACGTAGTCGGAATAAAAAGGTAGGCTACATTTCTCTATTAAAGTCAGCATCGCATTCTGCAACTTTATATTTTCAGCCGACACTGACTGAGAAGAAATCACTAGTTTATTAACGAATAATTAAAATGTTTTATTTTGCCTTTCCCCCAACATTCATAATCATTAGCCTACTTTTGCCGTTGCAAGCTTTAGACTTGCGCTTGGGCGCGGAATAGGCTATACGCCTATATATTAAAGGATGGTTAGTAGCCTAAGTTATTATATTAATCAATTTATGTGTGACTAAATCTTTAGTCGGGGACAGGCCTTCTTGGCACAAGGAACCCATCAATTTTTTAAATAAAATGCTGTCAATTCGAAAAGTGCGCCTGCTAATCACGTCACGTTATATTGCAATGGAGAGTTATGAATGCGTAATAATAAGTAAAATGTTTTTAATTTATTTCATTTCTTATGGTAGCAATGGCGGTGCTTTGGTCTTTCTTGGGGGTGCTGAAGCATCTGCTAGCCCCTCCTTTGCGCTGCCCATGTTTATTACGATTAAAAAAAATAATAATTCTGCATCTGTTTTTAGGTTTTTAGGGCTACGCCCCTGGTGTGTGTGTGTGTGTGTGAGAGAGAGAGTGTGTGTGTGTGTGTGTGTGTGTGTGTGTGTAACGCGCTCTGAAGCCCCGAACTGAACCAATTGACTCGCGAAACGCGTTCTGAAGCCCCGAACTGAACCAATTGACTCGCGAAACGCGCTCTGAAGTCCCGAACTGAACCAACTGACTCGCGAAACGCGCTCTGAAGCCCCGAACTGAACCAATTGACTCCCGAAACACGCTCTGAAGCCCCCAATTGACTCGCGAAACACGCTCTGATGCCCCGAACTGAACCAATTGACTCGCGAAACGCGCTCTGAAGCCCCGATCTGAACCAATTGACTCGCGAAACGCGCCCTGAAGCCCCGATCTGAACCAATAGACTCGCGAAACGCGCTCTGAAGCCCGAACTGAACTAAATTACACACAAATTGACACGCGGATTGCGCTCTTAAGCCCCGAACTGAACCAATTGACTCGCGAAACGCGCTCTGATGCCCCGAACTGAACCAATTGACTCGCGAAACGCGCTCTGAAGCCCCGATCTGAACCAATAGACTCGCGAAACGCGCTCTGAAGCCCCGAACTGAACTAAATTACACACAAATTGACACGCGGATTGCGCTCTGAAGCCCCGAACTGAACCAATTGACTCGCGAAACGCGCTCTGAAGCCCCGAACTGAACCAATTGACTCGCGAAACGCGCTCTGAAGCCCCCAATTGACTCGCGAAACACGCTCTTATGCCCTGAACTGAACCAATTGACTCGCGAAACGCGCTCTGAAGCCCCGAACTGAACCAATTGACTCGCGAAACGCGCTCTGATGCCCCGAACTGAACCAATTGACTCAATGTTATGAAACGCGCTGTTTGGCAGATGTGAGGTGTATTGTGTGTAAAGTGATGAAGGAATGTGTTTCTCTGCAGTCGGCAGAGGTGGAAAGAGTACAAAAATATTCTACTCAAGTAAAAGTACCATTACATTACTGAAATTTTACTTAAGTACAAGTAAAAGTACCAGTCTAAAAATATACTCAAGTAAAAGTAAAAAGTAGCTCATTTAAAATTTACTCAGAGTAAAAATTACTTAGTTACATTTTAACAATGGGAGGGAAAAATGGGATAGACTAAAGGTGTCAAACTCAGTACCTGGAGGGCCACAGCCCTACACAGTGTAGATATTACCCTAATTAAACACATCTGATACAGCTAATCTAATCATTTAGGCTTATTTGAAAACTACATGGTGTGTGTGTTGGAGCAGGAT